>OW569389.1:0-399693 GCA_937625935.1 Tetramitus jugosus | reverse complement strand
CCAAACCCAAACCCAAACCCAAACCCAAACCCAAACCCAAACCCAAACCCAAACCCAAACCCAAACCCAAACCCAAACCCAAACCCAAACCCAAACCCAAACCCAAACCCAAACCCAAACCCAAACCCAAACCCAAACCCAAACCCAAACCCAAACCCAAACCCAAACCCAAACCCAAACCCAAACCCAAACCCAAACCCAAACCCAAACCCAAACCCAAACCCAAACCCAAACCCAAACCCAAACCCAAACCCAAACCCAAACCCAAACCCAAACCCAAACCCAAACCCAAACCCAAACCCAAACCCAAACCCAAACCCAAACCCAAACCCAAACCCAAACCCAAACCCAAACCCAAACCCAAACCCAAACCCAAACCCAAACCCAAACCCAAACCCAAACCCAAACCCAAACCCAAACCCAAACCCAAACCCAAACCCAAACCCAAACCCAAACCCAAACCCAAACCCAAACCCAAACCCAAACCCAAACCCAAACCCAAACCCAAACCCAAACCCAAACCCAAACCCAAACCCAAACCCAAACCCAAACCCAAACCCAAACCCAAACCCAAACCCAAACCCAAACCCAAACCCAAACCCAAACCCAAACCCAAACCCAAACCCAAACCCAAACCCAAACCCAAACCCAAACCCAAACCCAAACCCAAACCCAAACCCAAACCCAAACCCAAACCCAAACCCAAACCCAAACCCAAACCCAAACCCAAACCCAAACCCAAACCCAAACCCAAACCCAAACCCAAACCCAAACCCAAACCCAAGTCAAAATCCATTTTCTCATCAAAATCACTAATTTATCTCAAAATCAATTTTTATGCAGGAATGTGAGGTCAACCACTTCATATCATTGTATTGTAATGTTCATTGACTCTGTTGTAACGGCCTCCTCTTATGGTTTCCTTCATTCCTTCCAATACAATGAATATTTTCACTGTTGCGCTCCAGCCTATGATCTATGTTTTAGGTGGAGCTCAAGACTTTCTCTGACAATAGGAGGAGCTCATGAGCTCCACTGAAATACACTCGAATAGGCTGGAGCTCATCACTTTCACTGGAATAGGCCGGAGCTCATGAGCTCCACCAGAAAGTCAATAATTAGGCTGGAGCTCATGAGCTCCTCCATAAAAAAGCTTTTAGGCCGAGTTCCACTAGGGATGAGCTCCTAGTCACTTTTTAGGCGGAGCTTTGAGCTCCTCTGATAATAGGTGGAGCTCCTGGAAAAGTTGGGTTTTGAGTTGGGTTTTGAGTTGGGTTTTGAGTTGGGTTTTGAGTTGGGTTTTGAGTTGGGTTTTGAGTTGGGTTTTGAGTTGGGTTTTGAGTTGGGTTTTGAGACTGAAACCCAACTGCTCATACCAGTTGGCAGTATAGTTCTAAAAGAACATAGTATTATTTCTTCATAAGCTTAGTTTGAGCATTTCAAAGGACGACAAATTCAACGCGCACCTTTACAACGAGCATAACAGTGTATTGAACAAGTCTTGGTTCGGTTTTACCTAATAACCCAAACCCAAACCCAAACCCAAACCCCAACCCTTTGAAATGTCTTTATTCAACTATTGAGTCATTTACCTCGTAGTTTGAAGTTTATGATTCATGATTCATGTTAATACCTGGTTGATTACTTGTGTTTTTGGTTCAATATCATCTCGGAACTGTTGCATGCTGCAGGAGAATGAAATTGTAACAAATCATAGATTTACTCTTGTAAAGCATAGTAGGAGGCTTAAGAACACTCTCGGTAGCACAGAATCTATGTTCACTTCACTCTTGCACCAATCATGACATAAAATTGAGGTTGGGTAAGGGTTTTTTAGACGGTTGGACATTGATTGAACCTCTGAAAGGCATTCTCTATGTAAATAACTTCAGAACCAATAGATAACGAACAGATATGATAATTTTGACGTAGAAATGCTCTGAGTCCTGAACAGTCAAAAAGAAAAAAGGTTGGGTAAGGGTTTATACACTGGTTGGAGGAGAAGTCAACCCTAAATGTACTTTTGACATAATTAGTTTGCGATTCAACAGAGATACAATTGAAGATTCATTGAATGACTATAGAGTCCCCTACGACCTATTCTGCAGATAAAATCAAAAAGAAAAAAAGGGTGGGGTTTGGGTTTATATGCTGGTGGGAGGTCGATGCAACCGAAATCTGCTTTTCAACAGAAATCACTTGCACTTTAGTACAGATACTATTGAAGGCAAGTTGATCCAATAAATAGAATCGAAGGGCCAATATGCTAGGTCGAGGATGTATCACTCTAAAACACAGTGTTCACGATAAAACAAACGTAAAATGCAACAGGATGGAGGAAACTTAAAAATCAGGTTGCAGCGTATCTATAAGTCGTAATTAGTAGTCACAGATCATGATCAAGATATAATATAGTTCAACTATTGCCTGACTTCTTTGAAAAGAGTTTCATAGATCAAATCATATGTTCAATCTCAAAATGAGGTGAAAATTCATGATCAGAATAAAGTTAGAGACAAAGAAAACAAAAAAACAACCTAAAGAAAAAGAATGTCAATCTGGGACAAAGAAAATAAAAAACAAACTAAAGAAAAAGAATGTTAATATTAGTCTATAGTAAGAGAGTAAAAACTACAAAATGATAGTTGTAAGAGATGCGATTAACTGACAAGATTATCCAGTTCAAAATTCCTCCAAAAAAATGATTTTTACTGTATAACGCCTGCGTCTAACGCCGCAGGCAAATTGATTCCTTAGGGTTGAGTTTTACCCCAACTATTTGTTAAGACCAAACTCAACCCACTTTTTTTTTTAGACGAAATCTTACTTCTTTTGGACTCCTCTCTCCATATATGGCCATAATTCGTGGGTTTGGTTTAGGGACAAGGGAATCCCAAACCCAAACCCAACCCTAAATAGTAAACATGACGAATACCTTCTGTAGTATCGAACAGAGCAGATCCACTGATGCTTCTACTCATAATATCATTGTCTGTACACCATGGTAGGAAATCCGTGGTGTACTCGGTAAATGCCGATGTTGACACGATCATGTTATATCTTAATAGAGCCCCATCGTAGTATGGACTGATAGAACAGTAACTCTTTTGAGTGAGAATGTCTTCTTCTACACCTTCCCCACAGCTTGTTCCATCTCCATTGCATACACCACATTTGTCGTATGACGTACAGCTAGGTTCTGGTACAGGTGATAGTGAAGGGGTTGGCTCTGGTGGTGAACATGTAGAACCATCACCATTGCATGTACCACATTGATCATATGACGTACATAAGATCTCACAATTTGATCCTTCATGTGCCTCTGTACACGCACATGTGTCTGTATCTGTACATTCACCTGATCCACTACACACAGCTGGATTGTTTCCATTCACACCATTACATCTGTAATAGATTCTTTCTTCGTCGAATCTGAGAGTGAATAATGTATATGATTGAAACTGTGCTTGTCCACCAACATTTGCAACTCCTCTAACCTCTATCGTATAATGTGTAGACTCTTTCCTATTGGCTTCGATAAACCCAGCATCCAAATTGTTCCAGTTGTTGTTTTTACTGGCAGTGATTGTAACAGAATCTGGTCCTACTAGTGTAGAAGTAACGCTGAAACCAATGCATGAGGGACAAGGATTGATTATCCCAGTAGTATACAACCAGTTATGATATATAGTGTCTCCTATGACCAGATCTTGATCGTAGGTAAAGTCATATTGAGCAGTGACTGTTGCTACTACAATGCTTAGTAACAATAGTATATATCCAATCTTCATTTGCGGTATGTAGTTTGTTTTAATGAGTATGAGAAAAATCAATTAGTTATATATAATGGAATCACATCCATCCAGTTGATCTGTAAAACAGGTCCACTATCAACAACGCATGCTATTCTTATACGATGTTCTACGTTCACAGGAAATGTCTGATCAAAGAACGATCTACCAGTATACACTTCTACAGATATATCCTCCCAGTTTGCAAAAGCCTTCTTGTTATATGGATCATGGTATCTGTGTCATACGACGTGGATGCATGATTGGCAGCCCAGAATACACATCCTTGCGAAGGTTGGGGTATATCTCTAGTAATGAACCATTCTGATGACAGACCAGGTGCTTTCACAGATAGTGTTTTGTAGGGCAACTCACATCTGATTGTTAATGCAATGATAAGTAGCAATAAGCAAGTTAATATACGTTCCATCTTGTTTCGTTTTAATGGTATTTGTGAGTTGTTGTATATGATCTCTCATGGATGGAGTAGTAAGTCTTCTTCTTGTCAGAATCCAAACATGTGACTACACAAGCGATCACTCCTGCTAATACAATCAAGATACCAACAGCAGTGAAAATGAACCAAGCAGCCAATCCAAGACCCTTGACCTTTGGTGGATTGGTCAATATTGCAGTACAGTCTCCCTTCAACATATCCCAGATGGATCCACTTGGACATGTAATAGTGAGTTGAGTGTTATCAGATGTTGAGTTGGATGGAGTTGTTGATGGGGTTGTAAGATGCTTTCTCATTGGTAACAATGGCTCGATAACAGGATCAGGTGCACCACCTGCTGTAAACTTCCAGTTGGTTCTCAAAAAGCATGCACTATTGTCGTTCAACTCTCTTGCTGTGAATTGGAAGTCGTTTCTACCAGAACAGGATCCAGCGTTTGTCTCTACAGCACTGTTGTATACACCAGGTCCATTCCACAATGGTTCTGCATTGTACAACAAATGCCACAAGGTGTTGCTGTCAATCTCTTCGCCTTCAAACAAACATGTCATCTCCAGTTTGGAAATAGTTGCTGTATAAACATCACAGGTTGGAAGACTACCACCATCTTCTACTATCTGTAGCTTTCCGTAAACAGTCTGTCCATGTACAAACTCAGTGTTTGGCACTGAAGATGTATCCATAGTAGAATGCAATGTGAGTGTGTGAGTTGGTACTGGTAAATTCACATCTGATGGTGCTTCTGTTCTACATGAATCAACTGCCAGATTGAATGATACTTGTTGACCATTCAATGCTTGATAAGCAGAGCTTAATGCGAAACCAGACACAATAGTCTTCTTAACACATACTGGTGGACGATCTCCTTGAATTGAAAGAGTCCATGATCTTTCACAGATTGACTCACTACACCAGCTTGCTCCGTTTGGTGTCAGTGATGATGATTTGATCTTAATATCTTGTACAACTTCCATCTTTACTTTTTCTCTAAAATAGGTACTGTTGGGTATAACAGATCGATAGTATTACCATCAATCATATTCACTTGTGTTCTGAGCAACACCTTGTAAACCCAGTCAACAGGTTCCCACCAATATTCTCCAGTGATCACTCTAAACCCCAATGGAGTGATCTTCATTGCTTGTACGTCTGTGGAGTTATCGTCTCTTGCAATTCTGAAATTACATCGTGTAGAATAATAGTTTCCTTCATCGTCTGTCTTTGGATATATAACTGAAACAGATACGTCTGTGAACAAACGACCATCTTCAGTATTTGCAGGTGAGCACATATACAAGTCCTTCAATGTAGGTGTTGTTCTATAATGAACAAAGTTTCCATCGTGACCTGATAATGTAGTGATCTCTGTTGTTGTTGCAGCACTGATTCTAGTAGCAGCTATTTCAGAGTCGCATGTTTTGAATTGAAAGAATGTGTCTGAGTAGTCTACTTTGGAAGAGAAGACATCGATGTTGAAGGTTGGATTTTCGCTGTCCAGTCCTCCTTCAGCTTTTGCAATGTTGCAGATAGTTGTGGCGTCCACTTCGAATGAATCACTCCATTGTGTATCTGATGTATCGCACGTAGTTCCATCACCATTACAGATACCACAGATATCATAGACACACCCTTGTCCGTATACTACTGAGATAAGAACGATTAATAATAGGGCAATTAGCTGAGATGCTTTCATCTTGTTTTATTACATTCGATTCCATTTCTCGTGTATAACTAAATTGTATGAAAGCAAATCGTCCTGATCAGAGTCTGAAGAATATGTTTCTATATATCTCTGTGCCAACTTCCTTTCCTCTGTTGCATACCATATAGTACCAACAAGGATTATCATAACACCGAATAAAGTCAATACAGATGTAGTCTGTTCGTAGAACATATAGTGTATAAGAGCCACTGTTGGATCAATCAATGCTCTGGTATTGATATATGACACTGCTGAAGCCATCTTGATCACACTTATGATAAGCAATCTATTGATCAATGCAACAGCTGTTGGTCCTATACCTGCAACTCTTGGTATACATGCATTCTCAGACCATACACACAATGGTACAAGAACTGCGTATTGAGTATAACTTGCAATGAACACATAGTATAGTAAATCATGGAAGTTGTTCACATGATGATCTACGGCAACATTCCTCAGACAGAACACAGTATAACTGAATATTGACCTAGTCTCTTGAAACAGTTTCATATCACTGGTTAGATGTCTGTGCATAATAGATGATACAACACATATCACTATTCCCATTGTAACTATATTCGAAGTGACTATCATCTTTCTGGTATACTGCTTCTTCATGATCATTACACTAAACAAGACTGACAATGGAATGGTTATGGGAGTCCAGAATGAATGTGCATTGTTGGACCATGATGTCAGAGTGTATAACATATCTAGTATACTCAATATTGCACACCCTTGTAATGTGATCGTTGACTGATCTGATTTGCAGATTATTGTTCCAAGCACCAATGAACTGATCACCAGTAGTATGAAGTTTGCGTAAATGACATGTCTCAGAGCATATCCGTTGGAAAGAGACTCTGCAACACCAACAACCACTACTATAATAGAAAGATAGTTGCCAATCAGATGCTTATGTATCATGTGCTTTCGTTTTATGTGTTTATTGTGAGTATGAATACATCATCGTTCATGTGTTCGCCATCACATTCAATTACAAGTCTGATCACCACGAACAATGGATGTTGATCACCTGTATCAACAATAGACATACCATTTGATTCCACTCTGTCGTTAGAGAATGGAGTATTTGATGCTATGTGATTGACAGCGTTTCTCTTTCTAGCCATCCAATTGTCTTTTGCAGATCTCTCCTTTTCATTGTATGCAAACAGATAAGGCATTGCACATACGTTGATCAACTTGAGCTTGATAGATCTCTTTGGTATTATCCATCCTCTAGCAAACTCGACTGTTGGTCTGTGTCCTATCTCGATACACTTAGGTAACTCTCCTCCACAGAACTCTACTTCTTCAGTAGGTTTCTTCAGTCTCTCAGACAAGGTGTCAGCGGCAGTGGTGAATTTGGCATGACCCATGTATCCCACTAGAAATGCTTCGTTTACCACAATATAGTCTTCAATCACTTCATTGATTGACACTGAGACGATTGTCAGTGGAGTTGTTGTATCGTCGTCGAACACTTTGTCATATGAGTCTATTGCTACATCTCTGTCTAGATTTTTCTAGATAGCAAAGAGCCTCGGTTCAGACTGGCATAACATGTCCCAAACCCAAACCACCCCAGAAGCAGCTACTGAGGGTCAGACACGGAAGAAAAGTTCCAAATTTTTATTGGGTTCTTACTAAAGTATTGGGTTCTTAGTCATTATTGGACAAGTTTTCGTTGATTCCATCAATGAGTACTCTCTTATGTTGAGACGTGATGCATTTCTCAACGAAGTCAGAATAGATATAAACAAAGTTGTCTGGACCCGCAGAGTTCTTTCCAGAGCTTTTCAAAAAATTGTCCAAAGGAAACACATACGCGTTTTTTGTTTTCACAACAGCGTGGAGAATACCAATAGGCCAGAACTGAAATCTACCTTGTTCCCACCCCACTTGAAACACCAAAGAACCAGAGTCACCCTTCTTTCCAAATGCTTTGTCCCTCCCCTCAATGTGGATTTGTTTTTCGTACGACTCTTTTCGATTCCTCCCTGTATCCCAAGATATTAGGACGCCAATTGCAACTTCCCTCTCTCCAGTTGCGTTGTTCTTCCTTCCGATATGCACACAATAAGTATCCTTCAAGAACTCCTCTTTCACATCGTCACCATCTGAACAATAATCAATATTGGGCAAATCTATTTCATGTTGTGTGAGACCTTCAGTCCTAAAATTCTGCAGCTTGATTAACGCGGCATCATAAAGACGTGGATCGAAAACTTCACAGTTGCCTGCTTCCTGCAAGCTAACCTTGTTCTTATTTTCTCCAAACTCAATGGAGGCGTTTTGATAAAGTGATCTTGCGATAACAGCGCTCTGTAAGTTGCGAAAGGTTTGCCTCTCATCAGTATTCTTCTCAAAAATAAGACAATTGTGGGCACAAGTTAGTCCATAGATATCATCTTCGTGTTTGATTACTGCACCCACAGTACCTTCACATTCAGGGGTACCGATTTCATCCTGGCAAGTTATGTCATGGAGTGGGGCTGACTTTTCATGATCTAAAAAACGAATTCGAACATGTCCCTCCAAAATATCACTTGTAAATTCTTCGTCAATTTTGTCCAAAGCATTACGACAGTTTACTTCAACTACGACCCAAGATTTTTCAACAGAATACCCCATGATTTCAGAATATTTATCCTGGGCCGAATCAATTCTCTTCAAATAGTTATCTGCCACATACCGGCCAGAAATATACTTTCGAAAAATTTCCCTATCTGCACTTGGTTCATTGTCGGCAATATAACTTTTAGTTTTTGACGAGTAGTTCTGATAGGAGCGTAAAGCTGCTCTTGGACCATATCTACTCTGGCCCATCATGTATTGATTCATGTTAGAGAGACTAACGTACATTTGGCGACAAAATCTCTCTGGATTCTCAATTTGACGATAAAGCTGCCTTAGTAACTCGTCCTCATTTTCCTCACCGCCCTCATTGTTTGTGTTTTCTTCGTTGTCTTCACTAGGCTTCAATGCTCCCACTGCATTGTGTGAATAATTTGTCCAAGTAAGAGGAGTAAAATCATCTCGTGAACTATGGGACCAGATCTTACGATTCCTGTGATACCATCGTTCCGAGATCGTCTTCTGACCGTATGATGAACCGAGTTTACGGGTGTGAACACCCTCCAAAGAGTAAAACGCACGATCTGTGATATTCCTGCAACCACTCATGTCAAGTGTGTGAATACCACTCAAATAGGAGAATGCACGATCTGTGAGGTAAATACAACCACTCATATTAAGTGTGTGAATGCCACTCAAATGACAAAATGCATCATCTGTGATTTTCCAGCAATCACTCACGTCAAGTGTGTGAATACCACTCAAATAGGAGAATGCACGATCTGTGATATTGCTGCAACCACTCATATTAAGTGTGTGAATGCCACTCAAATGACAAAATGCATCATCTGTGATTTTCCAGCAATCACTCATGTCAAGTGTGTGAATACCACTCAAATGACAAAATGCATCATCTGTGATTTTCCAGCAACCACTCATGTCAAGTGTGTGAATACCACTCAAATAGGAGAATGCACGATCTGTGAGGTAAATACAACCACTCATATTAAGTGTGTGAATACCACTCAAATGACAAAATGCATCATCTGTGATTTTCCAGCAACCACTCATGTCAAGTGTGTGAATACCACTCAAATAGGAGAATGCACGATCTGTGATTCCCCAGCAATCACTCATATCAAGTGTGTGAATACCACTCAAATAGGAGAATGCACGATCTGTGATATTGCTGCAACCACTCATATTAAGTGTGTGAATGCCACTCAAATGACAAAATGCATCATCTGTGATATTCCTGCAGCCACTCATATTAAGTGTGTGAATGCCACGCAAATGACAAAATGCATCATCTGTGATATTCCTGCAACCACTCATGTCAAGTGTGTGAATACCACTCAAATAGGAGAATGCACGATCTGTGATTTTCCAGCAACCACTTATATTAAGTGTGTGAATACCAATCAAATAGGAGAATGCACGACCTGTAATTTTCCTGCAACCACTCATATTAAGTGTGTGAATGCTTTCCAAAAATTGGAAATGTTTATCCGTCACACTCTGATTCTCATTGAAGTGAACATTGAACAATGTTCCTTTGGCCAATCGAAAGAAATGTTCAACATCTATTCCCTCCCAATGATATCTCACTTTTCTTATCTTGTTGAGCATGTAGGATCGATGGAATTTGAATTGATTGATTTCTTTGCAAGTATAACTCAATTGCAACCATTCAGGAGTGTCACAAAACTCTAAGATTTTTGACCATATAGCCCTGCCAAATGTAGAACGAATCTCAAGTGTGCTAGTCTTCATCTTCTTATGCTTGATTGTCTCTTCCTTCTTGTTTTCATCATCGTCATCGCTCAGGAAACGTTTTTTCATTTCTTTCCTGTTGTTTTGTTATTGGCTTGGACACAGATCTTAGGTGGCTTTGTTTGCCTCTTAAGTGCCTGTTTTTAACGGTTTTTAGCGGTTTTTAACGTGAAAGAAAAAAACCGTTGCTTCGGAGAATTCTGGTTGAGCAACACCGAGAGAAGTTCATACCATGAGGTTCAAGCGCTACAATGAAAATGAAATTAATCTTGGAGCGAAAAAAGGACGCAGTACAAACATTGTGTCTGGAAGTCGCATGAACTCTTCGGTTGTGCATGAAAACAAGATTAAATTCTCACACGTTCACTTTCATGATTGTTGCAATCTGACCACTTTTTCATTCCGTCCCACAAGCACAAGGTCTATGTCGCAGAGTACTGAAATACAATACCTCGCCAATTTCAATCTTACATCCTTTCTCAGGTGTGAATGAACACAATAATCAGCGTACAAATTGAGTTCAAGTGAAGAAGAAAACGACTCCGGAAGCTATTGGTACATTCGAGTACATGTACTCCGAGATGTTAGACAACATGTGATGAGAAATGCGATGTAAATTCATTCAGGATTATCGGACATAATACTTAGTCTAGAGTACGAAGTAGCAATCAAAGATATTGAGTGTCAAATCTTCAATAGCCTCAATATCTATCTCCATCCACCTCATCATCAACTAAATCCTCCGGATACATGTCTCCTTGGTTTTTTGGAGTCAGAGACTGGTGCAGCAAACTTATGAGATGTGTACAACTACTGGAATTTGATTCTCCATCTATTGACGGTTGAAGAATGTGTTCAGTTTTCTATTTTTGCTGCGACTCATCAAGCGATCCATTTCTTACGTCATCAGTGTCAAATACTTCAATGATCAAAACCAAAGAACTGTCAGACCCCGTAAATACTTACACCTGCTCCGGCTGTTACATCAGCGCCATACCGCGACAAAAGCGCAACCATGGTTGTACGTCCATTCTCCGCTGCAAAACAGCCATGAGAAGGACAACAACCACTCCCCATGAAAGCAGGCATGCCAATAATCACATGAATGAGATTTTTTGGGTACTGAGTCTAGATTCATGGTCCAAGATCCTAGAGTGTTTTGACACTGGAGAATGGATACAGTTGAGTTATACTTGCAAAGGGTTCAATCAATTCAAGTTCAGCAAACAATGCGTGTTCAACAAGCGAAGAACGTTGAAACGTGATTTATTGTCTCGAAAGATTGAACATTTCTTTGCACTGGGAAAAGGAACATTGCTCAATGTGAGCTTGAATCGGAATCAGAATGTGAGTAATGTGCACTTTCAATATTTAGAAGGTATTCATACGCTCGATATGAGTCATCGCAATCAAAAAACGATCACAGATGAAGCATTTAAACACTTGAAAGGTATTCACACACTTAATATGGTTGGTGTCCGGCAAGCAACAATTACAGACGATGCCCTTTCGTATCTTGAAGGCATTCACTCTCTCAATATGAGTCATTGTACTCAAATCACAGACAAAGCGTTTTCTTACTTGAAAGGCATTCATACACTCAACATGATTCGTTGTCATCAAGAAACGATTACAGATGAGGCTTTTTCACATCTAGAAGGCATTCACACACTAGATATGACTAATTGCAACCAAAAAACGATCACAGATGAAGCATTCAAGCACTTGAAAGGTATTCATACACTTTCTATGGCCTATTGCAATCAACCAACAATTACAGATTGGGCTTTTTCTCATTTGAAAGGCATTCATACACTCAATATGACTCTCTGCAAGCAACAAACTATCACAGATGAAGCTTTTTCACAGCTTGAAGGAATTCATACTCTGATTATTCTCCATTGTAATCAGATCACAGACAAAGCATTTTTCCATTTGAAAGGCATTCACACTCTCGATATGAGTTTCCAAATAACAATCACAGATCAAGCCTTCGAGCACTTGACAGGCATTCATACACTCTCTATCGTGTATTGCCGTCAAATCACAGACAAAGCCTTTTCTTACTTGAAAGGCATTCATACACTCAATATGTCAGCTTGCAATCAAACAATGATCACAGATGAAGCTTTTTCACATCTTGAAGGTATTCACACACTCTACATGAGTGGTTGTGATCAAGAATCAATCACAGATCGTGCATTCTCTCATTTGAAAGGCATTCACACACTTTCTATATTTTGCTGCACTCAAACAACAATCACAGACAGAGCATTCTCCTATTTGGACGGGATTCATACACTGGATATGAGACATTGTAATCAACAATTCATCACCAACAAAGCACTTTCAAATTTGACTGACATCCACACGCTCAGAAAAGATCAAACATTCATCGAAAATGTGACCTTATCTCTGAAAAAGTTAATCAATCGAATGTTCGGGACATAGGGAGAAGTGTACCACATTGCTGAAACAAAATCTTCGGTAACTATCGACGACTCCTGGTAGAGTTGGATGATTGATATTGAGAACACGTGTTTGAACAACTGCAGAATCCCTGTATTAAGCTTTAATGATTCTCCTCTTGTTGGAATCTGAGTAATGAGCCATGGACGAGAACCAGGAGATATTCATAATAATTATCGGGTAAATGCATTGGTAGTGCACATTCTTCTGTGACGTCTAATCTTCAACCAGCTTGCACATATTGATCAAATTCTCATGAATTGACTCAAAGGATGGTCTTTCCTCTGGCCTTCCGCTCCAACATTGATGCATAAGTTTGATGTATTCTCGAGTGATCTTGATCTTGAGTGCATGCCGCTGATCATTGGATAAAGTCTCCTTTGAAAGCGAATTGGACTCATCGAAAAATTGAAGTTGTTATTCATCGAACTCGGCTGACGGAACAGGAGGTCTAGCTCCTTGGAAGATGCGCGTAGCGGCAGTAATCATACCAAGGTCTGACAACATTGAACCGTAGGGTCTCTGTGATGTGAACAACTCATGCATGATAATCCCGAATGAATATACATCGCATTTCTCATCATAGGGTCGCTTGTCCAAAATCTCTGGGCAGATGTACTCGAATGTACCAATAGTGACTCCTAATGTGAGTCCATCGTTTACTGTTGTTCTCTTACTCAGTCCAAAATCGCATATTTTGATTCTTCCATCTCTGTCCAGCAATATGTTCTGAGGCTTCAAATCTCGATGTACGATCATCTTTGGTTGACAGTTATGCAGATATGCCATTCCATTCGAAACATCTATCAGAATCTTCATCTTCAAGTTAAAATCAACAAACTTATTGTCTTTGTCATATATGAAGGAATGAAGATTTCCCTTTGGAAGGTACTCTGTAACTATATAAAGCCCTCCCTTCGAATCTTTTGAATATCCATACAGGTAGAGACATAATGGATGTCTCAGTGTGTTCAAGATAGAAATCTCTGATAAGAACGATTCTTCATCCTCAACAACAATCTTTTTGATTGCCACTTCGTCATTCTTTCTCCATCTTCCCTTGAATACAACACCGAAGGCTCCTCCTGACAACTTTTTATCAAAGAAAAGAGCTGCGAATGGGATAAATCTTGATTTTTGCACGAGACTATCTTCATTTGCATGATTTTCTGCACCCATACTTTGTAACTCGTAATCAAGCAACTTGTATTCTAATTCACTCTGCTTCCGTTTTTCAATTAAGATCTTTCTAATGAAAAAGTGAGTGGGGATATACCCAATAACAATTACAATGATGATCAATGGAATCATAACAGATAAGATAATAACAACTTCTTTCCGAATAGGATTTCTCTGATCTGATACTACATCCTTCGGCAGGCAAGATGGATCATACAATTCGTAAAGAATGCTTATGTTGTCTCTCCATAACGAGGTAATATGAGTATTGATGAACAGAGAAAGCTATAATTTTGTCATATCGATCAATGAGCTTCAAATCAAACTCCTGTATGATTATTGTGTCATTGAGCTTGATAACAAAATTCTCCATTAATTTTTGTTCGTATCATCACAGATTGGAAGAATAGATATACGTATCCCATCGAATAAAATGACTCGGCTCTTCCCTCCTGAAAATGTAAAATTTCGTTGATTGGATGAGGTGTTTGGTTATCGTTCTTGATTGAATAAATCTTGTTGTTAACTATCACAACCTTTCCTCCACTGTTCACAGAGGAAGAAAGAGGATTGATTATGTTTGTCATCACATCTAGATCAATAAAACGATTATTAATGGACGAGTATAACCAGTAGAATGGGTAAGTTGCTATCACTAATCTTTGAAGCTTTCCACTGTCAATACTCTTCAAGTATCTCGCGATACTTACACCTGTTTCATCTGAAGATACCCTGTTTCTGATTTTCACAGAGCTATATATCCATTTTCCTAAAGCTTGAGTATAGTGAATCTCTCACAACACTGATAAGTTGAGCAATACATGTGTAGTTCTCACTGAGTGTGACAAAAGACAAAGAAGGATATCTTTGTACACTATGATCGAACTGTAATATTCTGTCACACATCTCGATAGACTCAAGTTTGTTGCTAAACAAAATGAATAAACGGTATCACGTCGTCAACTCCTGAGATCTCCCATGAAAATAATTTTTGCAGGGAATTCTATACATGTTTCAATAGTAACAACAAGTGTTGTTTTGGTTTGGGTTCGTTCGAAAACTTGAGAAGACTGAACCTGATGGGTACGAGCATCAACAAATATGGTTTTGATAATTTGGTATCCGCATTGTGTAAAAGTCAATCAAATGACACACTGAGAGAAATACACGTCGATTCATCGGTTGGTCGGCAAGGTCTCAAACAATTGATAGACAAATGTCCCAGGCTAACTACTCTAACCATTCACTGTCCGTATGTTAAAATTGGTGCTGATCCTTTTATCGATCTTGAGGATGTATGTCGTCGTCTTTCACGACATTTCAAATGCTGATTTAATTTCTCTTGAAGAGATTGGAACTGTTAGAGATGAATGTGATTCTTCAAATTGATCAACTTCGTCGTCTAGATTGAGTGTGGAACTAGCTGTTTCGAACACGACACTTGACTCTTGAAGCCAAAAAGCGCACACAAAACAACAACACTACAGTCATCAAACAACAACAAGCAAATGACTCGCCCAAAACAACAACAACAACAAGCAAAAAAGAATATGAAAATGTCTCTTGGTGCATTCACACAAACGTTTGTACAAGAGAGCGACAACGATGAACATTATAAAGTTTACGATTTACTTGAAGATCAAATGCATGAGGGTGCTGCTATCCATGTTGATTTGAAACAAATTGACGTTGAAGAACAAATCCGTTCTGCGACGACAGAAACTGTGGTGCAACTACAACAACAACAACAACAGCAAGCAAATGCTAGCTATGACGTCGATGAATCAACTTTGCATGACATGACAGACTCTGCCATTGCAAAGATTTTGCAAGAACAAGAAGACGCAAAGCTTGCAATACAACTCAGTCGGTCACAAGACTCTCAATTGAAGGCTGCTGTTGCTTCTGCCAAGATAAAATATCAAAAATTCTCAGTGCTGTCCTCTGCTACGACCAACATACCTGTTCTCAGAGGTATGGACGACTATGAAATTTCAAATAATTTCAATGAAGATGAAGATAAAGATGAAGAAGAAGATGAATATGATGATGATGATTCAAGGTACATACATCTGCTCCCTCACAGCTGCCTCGACCATAACAAACTTGAGAATTGTTGGCAAGCATTCCAAAACAATCGTAGAAAGCGCCGCACTCTTCCCCGAGACTATGTGCATGACAGGAGCATGTATTAGGAGCGATGCAATATCCTTGGCTGTTGCAAATCCTGTTATCAGTTCCATTTCTGTTGAAACAATCATACTGTGATGGAGTGACCAGATAGGGTTCAATACGTGCTCCATCTGAAACATCAAAAATTCTGCCCTTAATACTCGACTGGTCGTGTTGTAGTAATAACGCCAATAATTTTCTCTCAAGTCGATTATGAGCCCAGTGCCATCTCCGTAAACTGTCAATTCACGCTTCTGATTTGGATCGTCATAAAATAAATTTCTTGTCCCAATGAGGCTCCAACCCTCCATCAGTAATAGCGCTTCACTCGTATTATTCTCGAATATGGTAAATGAACACTCAACACTACCATAGAGGTTTCTAATGATCCTATAGCAATTTTCCAAAAAGTGTGGCGTTTTTTTTTGGTGGTGTGTTTTTCGTCGTTTTTCTGTGTTTCCGAGCGTTTATTTGGAGATCAAGGATTCTATGAGAAAGATACTGTTCATCAGCCCAAAGACGTTTACAGTGGAGGAAGAATGGCTTGACGTCACCTGCAGTTATGCTACTGATCACTGTCTCGATAATAGTTCGAAGAGTCGCAACACTGTACTCATAGTGCTTCATTCGTTGCTTGATTATAGCAATTTTCCAAAAAGTGTGACGTTTTTTTTCTGGTTTGTGTTTTTTTGCGTTTTTGAGCGTTTATTTGTAGAAAAAGGATGGGAAAGATACTGTCCATCAGCCCAAAGACGTTTGCAGTGGAGGGAGAATGGATTGATATCACCTGCACTTAATCTATTGCTCATGCCTGAGTTGAATGCAATTAGACTTGAGGTGCAGCACGAAAAGAGGAAAGCTTCGAATCTGTTGCCCAGAAGCTCGATTCGGACGACCAATCCACTTCATCTGATGAGGAAGAGTGACTATCAGGTTCCAGAAGAGAAGTGATATGTATGTGGATCTGTGTTTACTTCTAAAACAAAAATCAACGTGGACAAGGTCAAATTAGAAGATTTCATCTTCGATAGCGTGAGCAACAAGAGGAATGTACTCAATTCCTTTCTTCAACAGTTGGACAGCTTCTTCATACAAGGCAAGTCAAATTTAATCTTCTGGAAATTCAACTGGAAATTGGAGCAAAACCTGATTTAACGGTGATTTACAACTTTTTGGAACGTTTATTCTGTTTTTTTGACGCTCAAAAAACGTCACACTTTTTGGAAAATTGCTATAGTCACCTGTTTTGTGACCTTTTTTCTTTGTGTTCCAACCATGAAGTGCGGACACAAGCTTCACTCTTGACCTACACTCCAATGGGTACTGAATCCAATTTCAAATCTATCAATGTTGTTACAACAGTGATTTGGCAAGATGGCCATTACGGTTACATGTTTTCTGATTTTTGGGTGTGCGTTAGAGCTTATGGATTCACAATGACTGGAATCTTCCCTTCACTCGTGATCCATCACATCAATATCTGATTTGTTTTTGGATTGGTCTCAAATTCCACATGGGATTCTACTTTCAATTGAATTTCATGACCAATGAGATCTCTAATCCATTCTTGCATGCAAGTTGGTTCTTAATCAAGTGCAAATGCACCCATTGAATATTATTAATGGTCTGTTGCTTGAGTTGACCTTTATTGGATCGCAAGTAGGTGAAATGCAGTAGGAAAAACTGTAAATGCAGTAAAGCTGAATTGCAGTAAAGTTGCACCATAATATGCAGTAGACATAATTTTAGTTATTTGAATCTGGTCGAAACAGATTCAACTTCTATTTAAACATACACCGATCAAACATATGAACAAACAAGAGCTGTTATATGTTGGCTTCGATAAATGCGTTACTTAACTATCGACTACGCAGACAGTGTCAACACTCACTTGATCATGGGCAAAGCAACCCAAAACTACCCACAAAAGAAACAAGAATGAAAAGTAGTCGGCCACTGTCGGGGTCCAAATGTTCCTCGTACTTGGATAAATCTCAATTACTCGTCGAATGATGTTTGTGGCAAGACCAATTTTCATTACTCACGAAGCAATATTTTTGTATCGTTCGAGTAACTCATTTTATGTGGGTGAACCACATCTTTGTAAACAGTTTGCTTTGGACAAGCCGTTGGAGACTGGGTCCGCATACGCAACACCTAAGAAAATTCGACAACCAAAAATGAAATCAGACTCAGGCCTCGACCCAGACATCAATCCAAGTATGAACCGAAATCTCAGCCCACTGTCCAGAGATGTTGTTGTTCATCACGTCCAGCATTACATGGATCAAGTGAGCAAGTACTATTGCAATGTGCAAAACAGTTTATTCGAAAAGGAATGGACAACAAGTCTCGAGGCAAAGGATTGTTTATTGATGGACACCATTCAACAAGGCTCGCCAGTGGCAATGCTCGAGTGGACCCACGACAAGAACGACTCAACAAGCAACATCTTTTGATGGCTGCAGAGTGTGCAAGCTTGGACGTTCTCCAGTGGGTGGCTCGAGGCACATTGCTCGACAAGGACGTGTTCGTATCAGCAGCAAGGAGTGGCAGTTTAGCCAAACTCGAGTGGCTCCGTTGCACAGAACAAGTATTTGTCTTTCGTTACTCCAAGAATGGCAGGTGACAATCAAAACGGGTGATGGTGGTTTGTGAACAGCAAGTTGAACACGAATGCAAATACATTCCAGTGTGTATCATTGAGGGAGTTCACTACAGCTATCTTGTGATATTCCGGTATCACGTTATTTCTCGTATCTTGATAACTAACAGAGAGTGCACAAGACTGACTGTGATTACAAAAATTCAATTCTCTAGACTAAGTATTATGTCCGATAATCCCGAATGAATTTACATCGCATTTCTCATCACAGGTTGCTTGTCCAACATCTCGGAGTACAGGTACCAATAGTGACTCCTATTGTAAGTCCATCGTTTACTAACCCAACAACAATATCTTTGATTGCTACTTCGTACTTTCCATCTTCCCTTGGATACAACACCAAGATCAATGATGCAACCAATGAAGAGCATTCAGCAGACAGCAGGACAAGTAGTATTTGCGTTCGGAAAATTCGTTTCCCCTTCATTTCTTCTGGAGCTCTTACTCCCACGCGGCTTTGGTACTTGGGTGTCTTTCGAATTAATTCTGGTGAAATCATGTATTGAGTGTCAAATCTTCAATAGCCTCAATATCTATCTCCATCCACCTCATCATCGACTAAATCCTCCGGATAAAGGTCTAAATTGGAGTCAGAGACTGGTGCAGCAATGATTTTCTCTCACGCTATCACATACTCAAGTATGTTTGTAGTCACAGTCACCACGGCAGCATGGACGTCTTGTGTTCTATGTGACTAGTGGTTGTTAATATTTTCAAGTTGAATTTGAGCTGTCGGGATTATGTTCGGTCAGCAAAAACAATGAAGTTCGTTGGGACAAGGACATAGAATTGCGGGCAGCAGAAGAACAAACCAAATTGCAATGATAGGTCGAGTCATCAACAAGGCTTCTCACCCCGCCAGAAGCAATAGCAGTCGTTTATTACTGACCAATTTCTCCCTGTTCAATCATGTGAGACTGCACAACCACCTGTCCGCATCTCTCAGCACAGTTCGTTTGAAAGAGTTCATTCAAGATCCCCAACAGTTCAAGCTCTCTCGTTTTCAACAATTTATGGAAGCAAGATTTGAGAAGAAGCAGCATAAGCAACTGCAATATCAAGAACAGATGACTCAACCCAATCGCGTGGAGAACAATGCTGAATTGGATCATGTTGTTCTGGCTCAGGCTATTGACAAGTTGTTCAAACTTGAAGATAGAAGGGATAGCCATCCTATACTCCTTTTGTTTTATTCTCCACTTATTGTTTTAGGTTCTGCCGCGTCCTTCGGTTTGATTGGGATATCTCTTCCATACTGCCTGCTCATGAAACTGGGAATTAGAATCCCACCATTTGATTCCATTTTCGGATTTTTGTTGTACCTTGGTATAATTTTCAAGGAGTCGATTGGTTCAATCTTCGAGAATATGTCCGTGATTCGTGAGAAGTTTATTCAATTCAAAAAGCCCTTGAGAGTGGACGATGTGGAGAGATGTATTGACTTGATTGAATTTGATTATTATCAGTTTACGGTTCCAGAACTTACGGCACTAGCCAAGGCCATTGAGCTGTACTATCCACCAAGTGCATTTGAGCAGTACTCCTCAAGAACGTCAACTAAACGCATCTATTCAGCCATTCGATATAAAGCAGAGTTGGACGTTATAAAAGCTAAGAATCAAAACCTGAAGGGAGACAATGGTACTTAAGTCTCCACGGCGAGCTCCTGTGCCCAATACCCTAATCTTGATCACAGGAATAAAATGTTGTTCAGTATGATGAATATTCGTAAGATTGATTCCAAGGGGTGTTTGTTTTACTCACACTGATTGAAGGATAACATCATACAAGCTCTCTAGACTTGCTCGAACAGAATCAAAGTCTGAAACTTGGTGTTCATCCAAAATACTGATCAATCCAGAAATCATCTTGAGTGCCCCAACTTTGTCTGTCTTATACGTTTCTGCACTTTGAGTTACGATATCCTCGATCCAATAACTTTCTTCCGAGTTATCAAGTTGGTCTATTACCCTGTTGTAAGCATTTTGAATCGAAACATCTCTGGACCAGCCCATGTAAGAACTGGGAGTTGTTTGGCTGGAAGATTGAGTATAGAAACTTCCCCAGCCTGGAGCACTTTTGTACCCAGGAATACACCTGGAAGGGATTACGAATGATTTATCATCAGCATTCGTTGAAGGACTGTATCGATCCGCTGTAGTTGATTGAGAATAATAACTGGGACGAGTTGATTGGTGAGAATAGGAACTACTCTGGTCTAAAGAACTAGTGTACCCTGGGAAATATCGATAGGGAATTACGGATGGTCTGTTCTCATATGTTGAAGAACTCGTCCCAGTTGTGTGGCTTGAAGGGCGAGTATATGAACTGCTCGCACTGGAAGGAATGGTGAATCCAGGGATGTATCGCCAAGGGATTAAATTTAGTCTCTCCTCACCACCGGTATATCTACTAGATCCATATTGCCCATGAGTGATTGGAGGTGTGTACAAAGTTGTTGATATTCCCATATGAGCCGCTGCTCCTCTACTATCTCCAACGATTAATCCTTGCTTCCACAATTCTCATACTCGATGCTTCTTGTATCTTTCTAAACTCTTCTTCCTGTCTTCGATACTCATTCTCCCTCTCGATACGAGCATTTTCTTGTCTTCTAAACTCGTCGTCGTTGAAGATCATTTGATCGGAACTGTTTTGTTTCCATGGAGAAGTTCCCATAGAGATCTTTGAAAGTTTCTAGCTCAAACCTTGTCGGATCAATGATCCCGTACCTGGACAACTACGGTAACGAAGAGATCGAATACACAAAATAAAAATTACCCATGAAAGAATGAAGAGCAATAATCGGGCAAAGTTCTCTGTGTTGGATTCAAAATCTTTTAATGATGGGTAGCCACCACATTCATTGTATTCACCACTTTGTCATAAATAAATGGTTGCCAGAGCCAAAGCGCCCACAATCATACTGAAACAAACAACAAGTAAAGGTCCTATTGAATCCACAAGAAACCGTTTGTGACACAATTGATGAGCAATAACCATATTTTTTAGCCAAGCATACACAATACAACCAACTCCAGACACGATCAAAAACGTTCCTAACCCTTTGATCAATCTGGGATGACTGTGCTCTTGCACTAACTTTACGATGGCGAATCCGATAGAAAAGATTGCCAATCCCGTTCTAACCCAGGCCAGAAACGTCCGCTCAGATGCCAACATATCCCGCGCAAATGAATCTGCATTGTTTACTAATCGCCATTGAGGAACGAAACATGCACATGGATGAACCATTTGCTCCACAGCCACACTTTTTGTGCTTGCTGTTGTTGGAGGTGGTGTCGGCGATTCCAGCAAATCCATTGTTGATCCATATGATAAAACATTGGATTGTTCATCTTCTATTTTGGTACTCGCTTCTACTCTCTTCTCCATCATCTCTCACTTCGTTTGTTATCACCATACATCGACGGGAGCTATGCATACCCGATAATTATGCATCGGACAACATCGGAGTCAAATCATCTGCAAGACTAAAAGAAAGATAGTCCCCGCGGACAATTGTGGATAATTCGTGTCAATAAGAATTACATGAAACTGGTTTCATCAAAATTCGACCCTTCATGGCTTGGTTGCTACCACACAGCAACTACTTGGTGTTTCTTGCCAAAACTCCGCATCTTTTTGTTCTATTCAAAGAGAACAAGAAAATCGAAAAATGGGCAAAAGAGTTCAATCTGCATCATGCAGCAACAACATTGACTGTTCTGAGATCATACCTGGATTTCTTTACCTCGGTAGTGCTCAAGCCGCCAAAAACCTCAGTGGTCTGCGAAAGTTACACATTTCTCACGTGTTGAACCTGGCAGGCAAGAATTATCATGACACTGGCAGTGAAGGACTCACTTATCAGAAACTTCATTTTGAGGATAGTTTGGAAACTGATTTCTTGTCAAAATTACCTGTGGCTCTCGAGTTTCTAGACTCTGTTCACGAGATGATTCATCACAGTTCTGATGCAACACCACCACCCAGGGGAGCAGTGTTGGTTCATTGTTCGGGAGGTGTCAGTCGTTCACCAACGACCGTGATTGCTTACTTAATGTACAAAAATCGGTGGAGTCTGCGCCAGTCTTTTCTTTTTGTCAAGGAGAAAAGATCAGGAATCAAACCAAACCCAGGTTTCATGAAACAATTGATGCAGTATGAGATGGAACTTTTGGGATCGAATTCAATTGAGGAGAAAGATTTGCCCATGATTCATAAATTAAAACCTGCAAGCAATGGTATAGCTTCTTGAATAAGTCATGTAAAAGTACCCTTCTTCGAAAGTTAGATGGAAGTTTCTACTTTGATTGACTGCAGTTGGAGGGGAAGCCTTCTACTTCAGTTCCAATCTACGGCGCATTATGAAGCTTTAAAATTCAACTAGCTCATTTCAAAATGTCGGAATGGCCGGAATACCAGATATTCGCTCGCGCGAGTATTCACGTGTCATGCTTCAAAAAGTGATCCATCTTTCCAATTAGATTTATGACACAATCACATCACACAACAAACAAACCAAGAAACAAAGAAACAATGAATCTAAGTGCACTTCCTTCTGATATCGTTAAAAATCCAATGGTTGAGACTGAAACACCTCAAGCCCAAGATAGAGTTCGTGCCACAGGCTCAACTTTGGAATCCGTCATCGTTAAGCTCAATCCAAGTACCAACGACTGGAGTGCCTACGATAAACATCGTTTGGCAGCCCAACAATCGTTGATTCATATTGCCCAAACCAACGATTTTTACAAGAACTTAACCTTTGAGTTTGATCAGATGAAAGGAAAGCAAGAATCCTTTGACCAGTTCTTTGGAACTGACTTCTGCAGACAAACCAACCAATTCATCGAGATTTCATCTCGTTCCATCACTGGTGCAGAAGGATACTCCTATGCTTTTGGAACAGCTCCATATGGTGTGCAGACCTCGACTGAATTGTTCCAAGAGTTGAATGATTGCTTGTTTGGTGGTATTTCTGATGAAAACATTGAGAATTTGGAAATCTTCTCCTGGGTGGAGCAACCATGGTCTTCCTTCTTTGATGCTGGATTGATCTGGTGGGGTGTCTTCATCTTCACCATTTACAACAAGAAAACTGGGGCAATGTGTTGCGTCGCTGCTTCCGCAACAGATTAATTGGTCTTGAGTGAAGGGTGGGAATCCCCAATTTAACCAATAATAAATGATTATTTATTGTCATTTGGTGTTCAGGATGAGCATTCATGAATTTTCTTTCTAGGTCACCTGAACACTGTAGTTGCACTCGTCAACAATGCGCACTGTCCTGCGCACTCATGTCGACGAAAGTGAGCATTACCTTCTTGGAAGATAGAATCAATAGAGGAGCTCTCTCGAAAAAGATCGATATCGAGCACTTTTTGAGACAGTCTCACGTCGCAAGTTTGGAACGCTGTCTCATCACATCAAAAATGACAGTCCAGATTCAGACAACGAAATGACACATGACGTCAATATCGTTCCCTATGAGAAATCGTTAACTTCGAATCGTAACTCCTCCTTTGCCAAAACCACCAACCAACCAACAGCATTATCCACACCTCTTCCACTCTCAAAAAACCAACTAACCAACAAACAAAACAACTTAACTACTACTACTATCCTATCATTATCTTTTGGGCCTGAAAAAAATGAACCGTTTTTTGTTGATTTGCACACTTGTCACACTGACAATATCACTGTTGGTCCTCATGGTTGAATCCAAGAAGAAGGCTCTCATGATTGTCGATGTTCAAAACTGTTTTGTCGAAGGAGGATCACTCGCAGTGACTGGAGGTAATGCCATTGTTCCCGTCATTAACCAAATCCGCACGGATCACGATCAAGATTTCGACATGGTGGTGAGAACTCAAGATTGGCACTGTCCTCATCATGCTTCGTTCAACACGATGCACAAGGGCGCCAAGATTTTTGAAAAAAAAGATTTACTGTACACGAAAAATGGCACGCTGTGCAGCATGGACAGCATGGAAGACACTCATGGTTACACTGGTTATGCACCCTATGGAGTCAATTGTACAGATGTTGCTTCATCTGATTTGGTAACGTTGCATCAAACGTTGTGGCCTGCTCATTGCATTCAACACACCAATGATTCCATGTTTGTTGAATCGCTCATCAAGAAGGACTCGGATCACATTCAACAAAAGGGATACAAGTGTGATGTCGATGCGTATTCTGCATTTTATGACAATGGTCATTTTGAAGCTTACAGTAAGTTGGCTCAGCTTATGACTGATAACGGTATTGAGACGTTGTTTGTGACTGGTATTGCACTTGATTATTGTGTGTATTGGTCAGCTCTTGATGCTGCTGTTTACACCAATTTTTCGACCTATGTCGTGTTGGATGCTACGGTGGGAATTGGACAAGATACGATTCGTGCCGCCAAGGAAGACATGGTTGCAAAGGGAGTCAAGTTTATCAATTCTGATGAACTACAGGCCGTCATCAATCACGGTGCTTCTCTTTCTGTGAATAAGAGTTCTCTCATGTTGGTCATCAGTGCTATCACATTGATTCTACTAACAATGTTGTAAAATAAAAGGAAAGAATTGATCCTACTGTTGTTGTAATCACAAAATCTCATGTGTGCTTTCATGTTGTTCTGGAGGTGAAGTGTAAAAGCTTTGACATTGCACCACCAAGATAGACATTGATTTGATGAGAGCTGAGCTGCACCGCTCTGTTGGCTCCCTTCCATAGACTTGAAGAATCAGGCTTGTCATTGCAATGACAGCATCCGAGTCATTGAGAATTTGCCTGGTCGCAAGGAGATCACGGAGAGTTCCAGAAACTGCCTTCTGACCAAAATTACGAAAGGCCAGACTGAGAAGGGTATTCTTCGAATCTCGCGAATTGAGCCCATGAGACATTCCCTCTGCAGATATTTGTCCATAGGCTCATTAATTAAGAACAATGTTCAAATCTCGTCTTTAAGACATATGAACCCATGATACGTTCTTTGTATTGGTTGTTGGGCCGCAAAAACCACTTGGGCAAGAGATTCTACCTTGTAGGTGATCCTTCGATTCATGTCTGACGTGCGATGAGTATCATGTCTATAAATGACCCTTAATCCATCAGTAGTGTTACCTTGTTTGGACTTGTCGCCGTGAAACGAAAGCAGATTAGGCCAAAAAATAAATCCGATTTTGATGAAAGGCGACGCTATCCCAACTTCGAATCAACACATGAGGGAGATTTTGACACTGACAAGAACATTTAGGATTTCATTTTTCCCCACCGTCCTTTTGACCAGCAGTGTAAATTCGTTACCATATTAACAGTGGACATCTCACCTCAACCACAATCAACACCACAAACAGAAAAGAAACCACAACCACTTGGAAAGTAGCTTCCACAACAAACCACTGCTTGGTCAACCAAAAGATCTCTTTTTGCCACACACTCTCGAAATCCTGTCGTTGTAACGTCAATCGACAAAAGCAAAGATCATATCATCCTTTAGCAACCAACCATAAGCTACTACAACAACCGTTGTGAAGAGAGAATCACAAAGCTACAACCAACTAAAAACTAAAAAGATGGTCGTGACTTCCAATGCCATAACGGCAAGACAACCAATCATCAATATTATCCAACAATGGCCCCAGTTGGACAACAACACCAAGAACAAGTCCACAGCTGTGAAACAACAGTCACATGCAGAGAAACCAGTGGATCCAAGAGGCATCTCAGAGCTCATTGATCAAATGACAACCATGTGCCACAGTATTCAAGATAAATTACTCTTCTTGTGTGAGAATGGTGATGATACGATTGCTAGTGAACTCATGGCTCAACTACTAGAGGAATACACTGTGATTCACAGTGCCATTAACAACAATAACACAAACAACAATACTAACAATGATATTTTAAGTAGTACGAGTAATAGAAATAGCACAACAACAACAACGACTACTACTACTACTACACTACAACCTATTCATAAGATTGTCGATAGACGGACAGATAATTGTACATTACTTCACTTGTTAGCTCAGAACAATAAGCATCGATGTATGGAAGTCATTTCAAGTCACTTTCCCAATATTGATCTCACTGATTCGATTCAGTCAACTCCATTGCTCTATGCTGTGGCTAATCATTGTCATGAAGCTGCCGCTTTTTTGTTGTCTCGTGGCGCCAACATCAACCAAAAAGATGTTTACAACAAGTTTCCACTGCTCATTGCACTCAAGGCTAGGGATTACAAGATGGCAGAGTTGTTGGCTTCTTCTAGGGGATTAGAAGTTCACTTGAGAGGCACAAAGGGTAATACTGTGCTTCACTCTGTAGCTGAGAATGGTGATATCATTGCTGTTCAGTTTCTAGTGCTCAATCTATCGGCGTCGCCACACAGAAGGAACATTGAAGAAGAAACTGTGCTGTTTCACGCACTTCCTTATCCTGAAATTTGTAACTTTTTTACCAAACAGTTTCCTAGAGAGATTTTCAAGTTGATGACAACGGTGAATGCCTATGGACGTAACTTGTTCCACAGAGCTGCAACAGAAGGAATTATGGATGGCTTGTTGGCATTAATCAAGGGCATTGATGTTGGATCGGCATCGAATTTTGGTCCTCATTTGAACAAGGCAGACAAGTATGGAGACACACCATTGTTGCTTGCTGTGAAGAATGGTCGTAAAGAAGCAGTAGCATTCTTCTGTCGATGCTCTGAAGTAAATATAAATGATGGAGACTTGGATGGCAAGACACCACTCGCTCATGCCATTCAAAACAAAAATGTAGAATTGGTACAATTGCTGAGCAGTGTAGGTGGATCGTTGAAGCCAACAAATCGAGTGGAAGAAAAGATGAGATCAAACAAGGTGCGTGACTGTTGTGTAAGCCTTCAAACAGCACTTATCCTGATCATTGCACTCGTTGCCGTTCTCTGTGTAGGTGCCATTGCCATTATTTCCATTAGTTTCTTTGCCACAAGCATTTCGGCGAGTGCAACTCAAATTCGGAGAAAGTCATTTAGTGAGACCCTGTCCTATTTGAGAGAGAGCATTCAAGAACATTCTTCAATTGCTTTAACAGCCGCTACTCAACTTCGCAGTCAAAACTTTTCAATCACAGATGCAGATCAGGCAATGGAGATGACCTTTAACACTTTTGTCACAAATTATGGAAGAGCCAGAATCATGTCTTCTTCTTACTTGGGACTACCAGACTTTTCCAAGAGTGGTATCTCGAAGAATTTTGCAAAGAACACTCTAGAGTATTATGATTCCTATTTGAGCACTGACAAACGAGATGTGACCTGGTATCAAGTCGCCAATCTTTCCAACACCCAGTGGACGAACATCAGAACTCTGCCATCTGAAATAAGAACCTTAGCAGCCACGGATTTGTACAATGACTTTGATCGTTTTGTGATCAGTGCGAAGAAAATATCATGGACAGAGCCATATGGTGTTGCTGGAGGATCTTTTGCAGGTAGATTGTTCATTAATTTCTTGATACCGTTGTTGGATTCAAGTTCAACTAATGTTCTCGGTTACTACGGTCTTGGTGCTACAACTGATTCACTGAATCAGTTTTTGGAAAGCCAGGCCAAGGACGATGGTAGTGTTATTGCTATTATTGAAGCAAGCACTAGTTACATGATTGCTACAAGTGATTCATCAGTGACTCTATTCAAACAGAGATCCAATGATATTGATAGATATGATGGCTCCAAAGCCGAGAATGAAAGAATACGAGCAATGCTAAAGTTTGCAAGATCCAAGTATGGTAACTCCTTTAACAGGGCAGGTACTGAAAAACACTTTGACATTTTTAAACTGAATGACAGATATCAAGCACTGAATCTTGGTCGACTCCAAGACGATTATGGAATGGATTGGATTATCGTTCAATCCTTACCAATGGCTACATTTTACAGGAACATGTACATTAGCATTGGTATTATGGCTTCAGCGACTCTAATTCTTCTCGTAATCAGTGTTTTGGTATCATTTTTGGCTGCTAAGTTGTTCATGAAACCAATTTTGAATATGATGAAACTTGCTGAAGCAATCAAGATGTTGCAATTAGAAAAGGTGGAAAAGATATTGGCGAAAGATGATGGTTTCTTCACTGAGATTAAGGTCATGAGAAACACATTCTCGTCCATGATTGCTCGTCTCAAGCAATTCAAACAGTTCATTCCTGATCATATTCTTACTATCATCGAAGCAGAAGTATCTGCTGATGTTGTCAACGAAAAAGTTGCCAATGATCAACAAAGCAGTGGCTCTCCTCACTCACGCAGATCTTCCATTGATTCCAGCAGCAGTAATGAATCCGCTATGCGTCTCAATACTGGTATTGTAAATAGAGCCCTTAAATCTGCTCTGGTAAGCAGTAATATTAGTGTGATGACAGTGCGATTTTCTGAATTTTTAGAAGTATTGGAACAATACTCGGCAGGTGACATTTCTGAAACTGCAAAGGATCTTCTGGCTGCAATGAAGGATTGTATCAGAGACTCCAACGGACAACTTGTTTCTCTGTCTTCAAGCAAGGCTGTCATTGTATGGAATTCCTTCATAACACAACATGACCACAAAACTAGAGCCTGCAAGACTGCAAACGCGGCACTAGATGCTTTGAAAAAATTGCAACAGAACTGGGCTGCAAAACAATTACCAATTCTGGATCTCTCGATCGGAATTAGCAGTGGTCCAGTATTCTATGGTAATATTGGTAGCGATAGTACAAAGTTTTTCACAATTATCGGACATGCAGCAAAGAATGCCAATCGTTTGTGCTTCCGAAGTGCTGAAACTGGTGTCCACGTACTAGTATCTGAAGATGTTCATGAAGCTGTTAAAGAGGAATTCTTGTTGAGACCCATTGAAGCAGGTGCATATGAATTAGGAGAAATGAGAGGAGGAGACGAATGGGTCGAAGATTTGAACCGCGAGAGTGGAGACAAATGGAGTGAGTATCGAATGGGTCATGAACTAATGCGCTCTGGAGATTATGAACAGGCATTGGAGGTGTTCTATCGATTCTATTCCAAGAATCCGGAGGATATCGTTTGCTCTCAAATGATCTCCCAATGTAAGAACAACATGCAGCAAAATGTGCGACAATCAATTCGGTCGGACTGATTTGAGCCATAATGACAATTAAACTCGTAGATCGTCGGATCACATTCAGTTGAAATAAAAATCTCGTAGATCTGAAAATCGCTTTGCAGCTCCCCTTTTTGTAGCCAAGTAAGCGGCCAATAGTCAAGTATTCGTGAATTCATTACAACCCTTCAAATTCGCACATTATACTCCTCCTTGCAACCTTCCATTGTGTGTGAGGTTGATTCATTTATTGAATACCCTCACATTGGCCAATACAAAGGCCATACAGAGTAACCCAAGATCACTGACATATGATGGAGCAGTTTCGCCCATCAGCGCGTTTTAAGTAACAGTTGATGAGGACGAAATCGCTTTACATCCGCCCTTGGGCAGTTAGCTCGGATCAATGTCAGTAACCTTTGACATGTTCGCTCGACCACGTAGATACTATTTCCCTATAAAAAGGGAAGACAGTATCTTTGTTCCTTCAACCTTCCTCTCTACCAAAACAAAACAAAACTTGTAACATAACTCCAACATACTAATCTATATAACAACACACTACAACTACTGCCTGTAGCCAAGTGAATACTCTATATAAGCCAATCTTGTAATTTACTATATTTCCCCCATACCTCTCCCTCTGTATAATTTTACTATCTAATTCAAGCCATGATGTACAAAACCACTGTTGTAGCTCTATTGCTCGCCCTGATCTGCTTTTCAAGCTCCCTTACCCAAGCTCGTCGTATCTCCCCAAAGAGAGCCCTATTGATGATTGATGTACAAAACTGCTTTGTTGAAGGAGGCACATTGGCTGTTTCTGGTGGATTGGGCATTGTTCCAACCATTAACAGAATCAGAAACAGATATGAGCAACACTTTGACCTTGTTGTGAGAACTCAAGATTGGCATTGTCCTAACCATGCTTCTTTTGCTTCTGCTCACGTCGGTTATCCAGTTTTCTCTTCAAGAGATCTCGTGTACAATACTAATGGTGACTTGTGTACTACCTCAAACTTGGCTCCAAAGGCAAACTATGGTGTTGACTGCACTGGTGCTCAAACTGTTACCTTGAGCCAGACTTTGTGGCCTGATCACTGTGTCCAAAACACTACTGATGCTGACTTTGTTGGAAATTTGATCAAGAAGAGCACTGATGTCGTTGTCCAAAAGGGTTACAAGTGTGACCTTGACTCCTACTCTGCATTCTTTGACAATGGTCATTTCCACGAGACTGTTTTGAACAACATTTTGATTGCTCACGATATTGATGAGGTTTACCTCGTTGGTATTGCATTGGACTACTGTGTCTACTTCTCTGCTTCTGACTCCAAGTCATCCTATGGTTACAAGACATTTGTGATTCAAGATGCTACTGTTGGTATCGCTGCAGCAACCATTGACGCAGCAAAGGCCGACATGAAAGCTAAAGGAGTCCACCTCATCAAGATGAAGGACCTTCCATCCGCTTTCAATGGAGACAGATTCTGTTAAGTAAAGTTACTTTTTATTTATTCTTTATTACTTTCATCATGTTATTCTGTGTGTGAAAAAACAGTGAGATTTTAGTCTCATTAACTGGCAATAAGATGTCACGACGAAGATTTGGAAAGATTGGTTTTGACGACCTTTCAAAGAAATATTCGTCATCAAGTACACCTGCGAAGTTTCTGGATAATATCTGATCCTGAACTGTTGCTGTCTGTGGCAAAGCTTCAGAATATCTTTTATTCTCTTCTTCCCCGGGCAGCAACGCCAATCGAATAGATCTGTTACTGGCACATGTAAAATCAAATCTCGTACTTCAACGGCCTCCAGATCGTCTCGGAGGTTTTTGACACTGACAACGAGTTGTCATGAAATAGTCCGAGAATCTTCTTGAATAAAAACTTTGAGCTTTTCGTCGTTGGTGAGGCGAGATCTTTGTCGGCTAACACGCACAAAACAGACAACAAACGACCTAATCTAAACGAAACCTCCTTGTCTGTGTTCCCAACTTTGGTCCCATCCTTATTCATTCTGTCAAAACATTTGATCAACCTGGCTCACAACAAGAAGAAACAAACAAGAACAAACAAAAACCAGCAACTCGATATTATCTTGGCCCAAAGCTCCTTAGCTCTCTCTGTGCCGCAGAAAAATTCCCTTGACTTGACGGACGTACCCTATTCCTCAATCTCCCGACTCGCTTTCCACCCAGAAGAGAAGCACCAGATCATCAGATCTCAACACACACTTCACACACCATCAAAATTTTTTAACACCTCCTCTCCCGCTTCTTCTATACTCACACACAGATAAGAGAGATCAATCCACAGAACCAAAAACTACCTTACTATTTATCTCAAAAACATGTCGAACCACCCATCAGAAAAACAAGCCTCCTCCAACAACAATCATGGCATTTTTGCCAATATTCTCAGCGCTGCAAGCAGCACAAGTCACCACTCAACAACAGCAACACCCAATACCAACAACAATAACAACTATAGCAACAAAAGCTCAACAACGACGACGAGTCAACAACCAGTACTCTCTGTTGTTCCTCCTCCTTCACAACCAACAACAACTGCTGTCAATAGCTTTCAACCACCACTCATCTCCAGTAGCTCTTCCAGTAGTCGCAGTAGCAGCAGCTCAAGCTCAAATTCTCATCCCTTCCATAACAAGCCATTAAGCTCGCTAGATACTTCCTCCAAGGCATCAACAATGGTAGCTCCAAGCAGTCCTTTCTCTCCATCTGTGTCGTCTCCTGTCTCTCCCTTTGGTAACATTGCTGCGAGTGGCCTGCCTATTCCAAAGCGCCTCAAAATGTCCCCCTCAACGCCTGTCGGCGGAGCTAATTTATTTCCCGCTACTGGTAGAGCAAGTCCGCTGAGTACGACTCCCATTACGCCAACGACTCCCAGCACCCCTAGCTCTCCATTCAGTGCCCCTTCCGTTCCTTATCAAACAACGAGCAGCTCTTCCAGTAGTAGCTCCTCATCACAGCAGCATAGCTTAACTGTTCCTGGTTCATCATCGTCGTCTTCATCCTCCGCCTCTCCTGTGTCCTCCCTGTCATCCTCGCCATCTGCCACATTGAAAAAGAAGAGGTCTCCCACCACTAGCACAAGCACCAGCGGAGGTCGCAGCAGCAAATCATCCAATTTTTGCCACAATTGTAAAGCAACCAATAGTCCGCTGTGGAGAAAAGATAGCGAAGGTCATACACTTTGCAACAAGTGTGGTCTCTACTTGAGCAGACATGGTCAACAACGACCACTAGAAATGGATAGAGCTCAGAGAAAGCCTCCTACTCCTACCAGTGGCCAAAGCAATGGAAACTTTTCACCTCACACTGGTGGTGCTTCTCCAACGACTCTTGGTGGTCGAAAGCCACCAACACCTACTAGCAAGAAACCAAAGCAAAGCACCTCCAATCGAAGCAAGAGTCCACTGTCACCCAGTGTAGCTTCAGATTCCTATGGACGTTTCAAGACCAATAGCAGCAGTAGTAGTAGCAGCAACAGTGCAGCCAACAATAACATCAAGAAGAAGGAATCATCGCCACAACCGATGAATAATCTGCCATTGAAGAAGGCATATGCACGAAACAAGGACGATCTCTCTCCATTGCCTCCACTCAAGAGATATAGACAACCATTCTTTTCTAATCAACAACAACAAGATGAATCTGGTGACACCATGATCAAATCGCCTACGAGTGCAACAAGCACGACACCACACTCTTCGTATGACTCCATGTTTAGTGCATTTGCCACGGGTAGCACTCAAACGAGTGGTGCTGGAAATGCTGTCGCTGGTGGTAGCTCAGATGATGAACCCATGACACCAATCTCCTCTGCTACCACCAATGCATCTTCTTCAACTGCACAAGGCAACACATCATCCATGGAAGATGAAGAAGAAGAGGAAGATGATGTACGACAAAACAAGTCGACCACTCGCTTCACTGCAGCTGGCAGCACAAACAGGAGCAGGACTCAACGGTCACCTCGCAAACGAACAGCCACATCTTCTCCTTCATCTTCAAAAGAAGTGGACTACTTTGACAATGAAGATTTGTATGATGTGAGCGAAAGTGCACAACAACAGCAGTCTGATGAAGAGATGTATGATGAGGGAAGGCCTGTAGACTACAATTGGAACGATTACAATCATCCTCAGTACAATAGAAGTCAACCACCGTACTCTCTGTACAAGGAAATGCAACAAAAGAATATTCCATACTATAGTCAACATGGGCCACCATCGTCGTCCTTGTTGGGACCAGGTCGCACATTGAACACACCCGCACCTGTACCAGGAACATCTCCACCCAATGACTCTCTTAGCACTGCTCGTAGTAGTGGTAGCACGAGTGCAACGAGATCGGACGATACTGCCGTACTCTCAGGAATGAACGCTCAAGATAGAGATGCCGCCATGTGCTTACGAATGGAACAATTACTGTTGAGACAGCAAGAACTTATCTATCACCAACAATTGGAGCTGTACAAGTTGCATGCCATGACCCGGAGCAGGGGATTCGATGGAAATGAGCAGAGCAACAAGACAGGGAACTCGCCACCTTCCTCGATTGGCAACCAGAATCAACGGAACATGAGTCCTGCTAAGGGCAAGTCCGCTGCTATTGCAATTGCTGGAGCAACGGCCGAGCTGTAGTTTTGATATTTATTTTCGTTATTAAAAAATGGGATTGTATTGACTTATAAATTTGATCTATTGCATCGTAAGTATGGCCAAACAGGAGAAAACTGATCAGGTCGAGTCACTAGCATCTTACAGCGATGCATGTATTGCAAATGAGCATACTTTTGGTAAATGGACTGTGACTGGGTTTGACTGAACGAAACAACCTTGACCTCACGTGTGCGCTTATCAATGAAAATGTGCTCTTCTTCACTGTTCTTGTCACTCGATACAATCTCATAACAATTCCAAGTATTCATAAACAGTTGAATACCTGACGCTGAGACACAATAAGCACCGAAACCAATGACTTGTATGTGAGAGAACTCTCTCAACACCTGACCAATCGATCTTAGCATAAGAGTCGAGAAACCAACTCCCAACTTGTCCTTTCCAAACTTTTCAATGTGATACACATGGAGACCGATGCGAGAACACTTTGATGCATCAACAACCAAGTGTTGTGGACCAATTTCAAGCTCTGTCAGTCTACCGTGCAGCAAATCCTCATATGCACTCTCATGCAACGGAAGAACCATGTAGTAGCCCAAAAGACGATTGTCGTCATTTGCATAAAGCACGCGCGCCAATCGGTGAGCGAGCTGTAGAGTCGGGTTCTGAGTTTGCGCGGGAAGGTACCAAGAAGAAACGACACGTTCAATCTCGGAGGAATTGGCGCTAGGATAGATTGAATGTTCAAATTCAATCAAATGTTTCAATTCTTGAATGGATTGGATCCCTTGTGAACGAAAATCAACAACAGCATTCATCTTTTGATATTTTGTTTGGTGAGCGAGTGATATTCTTGTCTTTTTTGGTTGTTTGATTTTTATTTCAAAGTGTTTCTTTGTGAAATGTCAGTGATTTTAGTTTTTGATGGGTGAAGGGCAGAAGTGTGGAACAAGGTGCTCTTGCGCCCATGGTTGGTTTGTTTTACATTGTAAACTCTTTAGGTACTCACTCAAGTTTACAATCGACTGTTCAGATACCAGAGACCACCCGCAACACCAGCTGCAAGACCAGCACATTTCATTGTGCGTGAACCGAAGGAACTTGCCTCTCTTTTGCATTTCATAAACACTCTCCTTGTTTCAGATTGTAAGTCACTCAAACTGCCAGTGTTTCGTATCACATAATCCGATTTTTGTTCCTTGACAGCGAGTGGCATCTGAGAACGAATTCGATTCATTGCATCAGTCTCTGACAAATTGTTTCTCTTCATGAGCCACCTTAATTCCAAATCACTCGTCGTCGTAACACATATCACCTTGCTAGCAATGAACCGATAAATGTATCCGGCTTCAAACAACAAGGGAATGTCCATTACAACCACACGATCAGTATTAAACATGTGTTGTCTCCATTCACTCAGAATTTGCATGATAATCTGCTTTTGGATCCAAGAGTGAGTAATATGGTTCAACTGACGTCTCAATTGCTCATCAGCAAACACAAACTTTCCCAAGAGCTCTCTATTGACTGTTCCTTTCAATTCAGAACCCAATTGTTGTGTGGTTGCCTGATCTTCCTCCTCCTCATGAAACAAACGAGAAAACTGATCTCTGTACTTTTCATTAGACTTCAACATGGACCTTAGCTTCAAATAGGGAGGTGAACCAACTGCGAGTGCCTGTCTGGCAATCAGATCGGCATCAACAATGCGGACGTTTGGTATTTGAGCCATTTCTTTGGTAACGGTGCTCTTACCACATGCAATTCCACCAGTAACTGCAATGACCTTCATCTTTCAACACTTGATCCAATGTGTGTTTCTTGTTTCGTTGTTTTTTGGAATCTGTGTTGTGAAAAACAAATCAGAGAAGAATGCAAGCTCTTTGTTTTGATTTTTGTCAAGGACCTTAGTTCTGGTCTCGAGGGAAGTTGGAAACAAAGCAATGAGGATCTCACTCATCCAAAGCTTCGTTTCTTGTTGTTGTTATTTATTTTCATATTAGTCTCATTCATATTCTGTTCTGTACAGTCAATAAATACTCTATCCAATTGTATAAAAAGAAATTAAAGTTCTAACTCAATAATGGAGCTCTACTTGTGATGAATGCTCTGACCAAATGAAAGCATCTCATCCAAGTACTTTACAGCAGCAACCTTGAATGCTGCCACAAGCAAGAATGTTCCCAGTGCAATCGCATAAAGAATCATTGGATAAGCGTACAAAACACTAAACACGTGACCTTCATCGTACGAGTAACCAGCAGATGCCAACGACATGGAGCCACGTCTTGACGAAGAAGATAGCAGAGAGGACGATGGTGACGAAGTATTTGCATAATCCGAGTGATCATACCCCATTTGCTCTCCCTCCATTAACTGCTTTTGCTCCGGTGTCAATCTCATTCTCAAATGTTGAATATCCAGTGGACTGCTCTCATAAATGGGTCTCTTGATTGTAATCTTGAGAAAACCGAGCGAGAAGAATACAATGATCACAACCAATGAAAACACTTGCATGATCACTCCTTCGAAAAACATTTCAGAAAAGGCAAAATCCTGAGACAAGTAAAAATGTTTGACGAGCGGCAACACGAGCACTCCAGAGAACAAATTGAACGCAAAGTCAACCAAGCGCAACCACTGCGGAGTCAACGTTTGATAAAAGTGCAACGGAATAGCAATAAAAAAAGCGGCAATGACTTGACCTGTGCTTGCCATTCCAGAAAAAACTGCCGCCACCGGCATCACCAACAATAGAAAACCTCCGATAGGAATACTCATTCTCTGAATGGCATGCAGAGAGAGCACAGTAGTGACCAAGACGTGAACATTGGGCATACCAAACACGTAACCAACAACTTTTTCTGCTGTTTGACCCAACAAAATCATTTCATCCGAAGAAGCTAAAAACAACGATGACGATGATGAAGCAGGTGAAGCATAAATGTGTTGAGAACAGGAACAAGGTGAAGCTTGTCTAAACACAGCTAACAACCATGCTCCAAACGCAGTAACCCACGAGATTCGAAACATCAAATCACATGCAACAAGTGTATAATGCGCAAATCGACTCATATTTTCAGTCGTTTTCTGTTCATCATCATACACACTCATGATCCATGGTAAAACCATGATAAACACAAAAATGACACTTGTAATCACAGTTGGACTGAACCAATCAATCAATAGCTTTGATGTTCGATATAGAATTTCATTGTTTGATGTGTCCATGTGACATCCGTTCATTACTTGAAGGAATTGAGTGGCTGTTCGTTTGTGAGCCTTGGTGTGACTTGCACTGTTGGTTGAACAAATTTGTTGAGATGTCAAAATGGTTGAAATGTTGTTGCTGTTGCTACTAGTGAAAAAATCGTTCATGTCCATTGCAAAAGGAGAATTTTTGGCGGCATTATTGTTGTTGTGAGTTTGTTGGACATTGGCCAATGTGTGACAAGTGAAAAAGAGGAGGGATAGTGAGAGAAGTAACAGGAGAGATGTGAATGAGTGGAGTTTGGGCATTTGTTGTTTGGATGTTTTGTTTCTACAGCTTTAATCCCGACAAAATTTTTGGGTGTTTGCCCGAGTTGGATAGCTGCATCCAGACTTCGTGGGAATTGTGTTCTGTTGTCAACGTTTCTTGACATCCACGAAGGTTCACCTCTAAAGTGGTAGGACTCTACAGCAACGAACGAGGACAGTATGTCAGTCAAAGGTGAATGTGGTTCATTCGATGATTATGGGTATCCAAGCCATTACGTGCTTGGCTGTCACGTGTTTGCATTTCCGAGCCTTGCTCTCAGCTATCCTTCAGGGTTGACCAAGGTCTATGTGTGTGGAATTTTTTTTATTGTAAAGTTGGATGCAATTTCGCGACGAAAAATAAAGAGCAACTCGAAATTCACACACAACGCAAAAAGGCGACAGACACACGTAATTCCATTTTTTTTGATTGGAAAACAAAAAACCAAAAGAACTATTTGAAACTTCTCTCTCATCTCTCTTTCGTATAATATTAGAATATAAAAATTCAAATATTATTATTCTGAAACGAAAAGTTATCATCATTGGAGAAAATCAAAAACAAGCAAAAAAGCATCAATAACAACAACAACTAGTGTTCAAATCGTCCACCACCCAACAACAACAACAACAAATAATAAGCGCGCATCTATCATCTGCCAACTACAAAAATAATAATAATAAGCATGAGCTCTGAAGACAATACTACCACCATCGTTCCACAAGAAGAACAAGTTAACACCACCGCTACTCAAGAAAACACAAAGAAGCTTGGTTCGTGTCTCTTTCTACTTACTTAACCATTCACATGTTGTTGTTGAATCCTCTCTTACTAACATTTGCTTTTTTTTTCGTTCACATATTATTGATCACTCGAATCACAATCATTGCATGGAACAGAAGGTGAAGAGCTATTGGAAGCCATCCGCAAGCAAGTAGAATACTACTTTTCACGACAAAATTTGAACAATGATCCATTCCTAGTATCGCATATGAACAAGGATATGTTTGTACCTGTTGAAATTATTGCTGGATTCAAAATGATGAAGACTTTGACTGAAGATCCAGCATTGATCGTTGAGGCAATCAAGTCATCAACACATGTCACATTGGACGAAACCAGCTCTAAAATCAAACCAAACTTCACAGTTTCACGAAACACTGTCATTTTGCGTGATATTCCATCATCCACACCAGAAGAGGTATGAATGTCGATGTTTTTTGTGTCTAGTTGAGCGAGTGTGTGTGAGCGAGAGAGGAGCAAGACCATGTACTTTTTTTTCTTTTGATGAAGAAAATGATGAACGCTTGATTTGGGAGATTATTTTGTTTTTTTCGCATCGGATAGAGAGAAATGCATGTCGCTCACTCCATGACTCGCGCACACACTATGAATGATGATTTATCAGTTTCTAACCACGAGTTCACTTTTTGATCAACAAACAAAATTAATAGGAAGTGAAACAAATCTTTGACCAGAACAATTTGCCACAAACTATAAGAAGTGATATCGGTGATACCTGGTTCATTGGTTTTGAGACTGATGAGCAAGCTTTGGAAGCACTTGATTTCATTAGAGGAAAGACATTCCAGGACAAGACAATTCAAGCACGTATCAAGTCTGACAATTTGTTGAAGAGTTCATACCCAGCCACACAACAACAAGGAGGCTATCCAGCATACCCACGCCAAAACTTTGGAGACAACAGAAGAAACCCACACTTTAGAAACAATGGTGGTGCCCCAAGAGGAACAGGCGGTCCAAGAAGATCCAACAACAACAATGCTGGCCCAAGAAATGCTAGAGTCGGAGGCCGTGACTACTACAACCCAAAGAACAAGAATGGACCAACCAAGCAAGCACCATTTGTTAACAACAATGTTCCTGCTGCCAATGTGAACGCAACCACTGGAGGATCAAGACCACAAGCACCAAAGGCAACCAACCAATCATCTGGCGCTGCACCAACCAGCCCACAACAACAACAAAGACAAGCTCCTCAACCAAGGACAGGCGGTCAAGCTCCACAGAGCGTTCCATCCACCTACCAAAAGGGAGTCGCTCCAAACGCACGTGTGCCATCTTCTTCCACCACTACACCAATCAAGAAGGGTGTTAGAAAGCCAAAGACAGTTCCTCAACAACCAATACCAACTATTGACAGCGCCAAGAACTTCCCACCACTTCCTTCTATGCCTGTTGCTGAACGGTCGAAGACTGGCTATTGCGGTGATGAATACATCAAGTACAACAAGCAAGTTGTTCTCGATGCATATGCAACTATTGTTAAGGATTTGGTCAGACCAACTGATTTGCCTGCTGATTGCGATGTTTTGCGCACTGAGCCTCATGCCGAAATGGTTTTGATGAGCCCACCTGATCAGGGTGTTCCTGTTGTTGATGCTACTAGCCCAGAATCCGTCATGGAATCGACTATGATCTCCTTTGCCGAAGCTGCTATCACTGCTAGAGACATTAAGACTCCAGAAATCTCAAACGAGCACTTGTTGCCACACAGAAAGAGACGTAACTCTAATGTCAAGGCATCCGATATCGTTGGAAGAAAGAGAGGAGACTCTAGAGCTTCACCAGCCTCCCCAGCTGCTGCTTCTGGTGCATTGATCAGACCAGAACCACACAGACCAGAGCCAAAGAAGATGGAAGACAAGCAACAAAAGCCAGTTGCCCCAAAGAAGGATCAACCAGCCGCTCCAAAGAAGAAGGCAGAAAAGCCAGAGAAGGTTGAGAAGGCAGAAAAGCCAGCAGCCATCAAGGAGAAGAAGCCTGTTGTTGAGAAGAAGGAATCACCAGTGAGCACTGCAACTTCTGAGAACAAGGCACAAAGCTCCTCATTCTCTTATGCTTCTATTTTGCAACAGAATGAGTAAATTTGTTGTTTCTCCTCAACCTGTTTCTTTTGTTCGCGGTGTTTACTGTATTCGCAGCGGATCACGCACAGGTCTGGTCTCTCGCACACAGATATCTTTCTAAACGTAAATGAGCGCTCTGCATGAAAAAGATTTTTCTTCAGTTGTCAGAATTATTCATTTTTCCGAGCGTAAACACCGATCCCGGTAATGACATTTGATAGCTGTCAACAGTTCCAAGCAACACCTCACTTTAATAGGGGTAACATCAACCGGCGACTGTCAAATTTCCTCCTAGTCAAACAACAACAACTGAAGCAGAATTCTAACGAAACACTCATACGTGCAAAAAAACAAAAGTTTGAATAAAACAGCAACCAACAACAACAACAACAGAAAAAAAAATCATGTCAAGTGCCAAGCGAGGAATCGTTGTCTCAGAGTCCGTCGAAGAACAAGTGAGAAAAATTAGTCCAAACGAATTGCCACAAGCAATTGACCAAGCAAAAAAAGATGCCAAGGCATTGAAGGACCAAATTGAAAAAGCAAAGCAAGCAAACAATGATGCAAGCTGTACGTATCTCTCTCACTATCATCTACATAGCTACAAAGCTACATTGCTTTTTTTTCGACGTTGAAATGTCAAAAAAGCTAACATACAAAAAAAAATTCTTTTCTCCTCTATTCATCATCAACTAACCAACGATGACATACAAATTTTATCATACAAAAATACACAGTGCAAGACTTTACTAGTAGCAAACCATTGAATTTGCACAATATGAGATGCAAGAGCGTTCTCAAGGGTCACTTGAGTAAAATTTACTGTGTGGATTGGTGTGCAGACAACACTCATCTCGTCTCTGCCAGTCAAGACGGTCGTATGATTGTCTGGAACGCAAAAACCACATACAAGATTCACTCTATTCCACTGACCAGTAACTGGATCATGACATGTGCGTTTGCACCATCAGGTAACATGGTAGCATGTGGTGGATTGGACAACACGTGCAGCATTTTTAATATTAACAATTTGGCAAGTACGATTGGCACTGGAGGTAACACTAGTAACAACAATATCAACAGTAGTAACCATAACATGAATAATAACAATAACAACAATAGCAATAATAATAATAATAACAACAATAATAATAACAATGTTCAAAATTCAATGATGAACAACAATAGTAATCATACATCTGTAGCTCACAGTGCTGCTGCACTCAATGACATGTCTGATATCAAGGTCAGTAAATCACTGGTGGCTCACAATGGTTATTTGAGTGATTGCGAGTTTATTAGTGATCGTCATATTATTACATCGTCTGGTGATCAGAGTTGTATGCATTGGGATATCGAAATGGGTCAAGTCCTGACCAAATTTACAGGTCATTTGGGTGATGTGATGAATGTGAATATTTCTCCGGATCACAACATGCTTGTTTCTGGTAGTTGCGACAAGAGTGCAAAAGTGTGGGATATTCGTAGTGGAAAATGTGTTCAGACCATTACGGGTCATCATACGAGTGATGTCAACTCGGTTCGATTCTTCCCTAATGGATTGTTGATTGGAACGGGTAGTGAGGATCAGACTTGTAGCTTGTTTGATATGAGAGCGAATCAGACGTTGACTACGTTTGAGGATGATACGCTCGTCAAGGAACCTGTGACCAGTTTGAGCTTTAGTAAGAGTGGACGAATGATGTTTACTTCGTATGAGGACAAGAAGATTATTGCTTGGGATACGATGACTGCAAAGCCTGTGAAGACTTTGGTGGGTCACGAGAATAGTGTCAGTCATGTACAGGTCAGTCCTAACGGCTGTGCTCTTGTTTCTGCCTCTTGGGATACTACTTTGCGTGTTTGGACCGTTTAAATGTGCTTGCTTGTTTGCCTTGTTTGTCTCGTTACACATTTATTGCTTATCCATGTATGAATCAATCATCAAATTATCAAATTTCCTTCCATTTCAACAATAACAATATTGATAAAAAACTATTACATTTTTACAAAATTGCTACTGTGGTTCATCCTGCAATCAGGGAATTCTTTTCCAACAGTCCCCAAGAAACAGTTTATTGTAGATTTGAATTTGGGCAATGAGGGATAAAACATCTTTGCAATTCTTTTCATACAACAACAACAACTGAGCTTCCCTTTAGAGCTCAACGTTGTGTATTCCACAAGCAATGGAAAACAGGTAATCTTGTTGGTGTTCACTTTCAGCCCATGCTGTGGTGAGACTCTTGAACTTTGTTTTAATTTCCCCCAAGGTGGCTTCACAAATGGCTCTCACACTTCTCTGTTTGGCATTATATTCTTCTTGACCTTGACTGAGGGGATTGCCCTTCTTAGTGCGACCAACAGGAATCGTGATTGGTGTGTAGCACTTCAATCCGGTCTCATGTTCGAAACTTTGGAAGTCTGTGTCACCAATAAACACACCACCACTGAAGCTTTCATCAAGAATTCTCTTGTTTATCTTCGCCCAGTGTGAATCATACAGCTTTGGTGTGTATCCATCCGAGAAGAATCGAATTCTCCGTCTGCCATCAGTGATGACCATTCTTCGCAGAGCTACCTTCTTTAGTTTACCACTATACAAGGGATGCCTCTTGAGTGCCTCTCCTCTTCTCTCAATTTGACAATCTGTTGAAGCGATCCAAAGAGTGGTCTCTCCGACGGCTCTCGGAATTTCGACTTCCTTTGTTGCTTTTTCCCAGTCAGCAGTAGTCCCAGGAGTGACTTGACTCCTACCCCAGGTGTTCAGTCCTTTTCTTACATTTTTGATGTTTCTGTCAAGAGTTTTATGGTTGACCTTGTACCAACCTTTTGTTGCCTTCGATAGCTCGGAGAAACCAATATGGTACGCATCCTTGTACAGTTGTAGATACACTGTACGCCGAAGAAAGTGTTTCGGTTGCTCATGACCCCCGAGATGAACCGAATGGCTAAGGAGGTAGCTGACCAATACATCAACCGTTGCTCTGCGAACTTTTTGCTCGACGGCTTCACGAATGTCACGATATGACAGGGTCATTGTATTATTGGTTTTGTTTATGGTGGTGGTGTCGTTTGTAAAACCACGTTTGAAGTACTACAACAAGCGGTTCAGAAAGTGAAAAAATTCGGGGTTGGATCGATGAGTTTATTTCGCGGCGTTAACCTCAATCACAAGGAAGTGAACCATGATCTAAATCCGCCTTTTGACCCATCAAACACAAAAAGCAGAACGCGCAATCTTGCATGTTCCCTGTGTGATCAAAATAACCAACAACCTCCATTGAAATTCTTCATTTTGGGGTATGACAAAAGGTTGTGAGCCAGAAAAACAAAAAAACAAGATATGACAATGATGATGAATGCTGCTGATAAGAAACAACAACATCACTCTTCCTTCTCAACCATAAAACTACTGCTTTCGCGGTTTTGGATGAGAAAAAGAGCTTCACTCACTCATTTTCAGTTGCGAAAAAATGGATTGACTCTTTTCCTGTTACTTGTTGCTTTTGTTTCGTTGCTTCTCTTGGTGTTGCTGCCGTTCATTCACCACCGTAATCGCACAAACTCGCACAAACCCTCTTTCGAACATTTGGCTGACAAGGAAACGGCAAAGAAAAAAACGCGGGAACTTTTACAGCGGCTCTTTATTACTCATTCTCCGAAGCAGTTGGCGCCCGAGGGAGGAATGATGGCGCCAAAAGACGCGATCCCTTGGTACTTTGATCGTTGGTCTCAATCGTTGAATATGTCTGATTTGTTGGAAGATTATGCAGAGTGGCATACGGAGCAATTGAGCAAGATTCAAGCCATTGGTTGCCATAATCCTAACTCTATCATCCACGATAGCAACAAGGTGGTTTATCAAGATAAAGAAGAGACGAGTCGTCGTCTTCCTGCTAATACACTACCTGAAAAAGCTTCTGTTGTGACTGCACCGTCAACGGCCTCTCCTACTACCGCTGCTGCTGATTCAACTGCTGCTGCAGCTGCTGCTGCGTTGGTTCCATTTGGAGACGTCATTGTGTTTAGACCATGGGAAAGCAGTGGATTGGCCAATGTCATGATTGGTGTAGCAAGTAGCTTTATTGTAGCTCTCATGAGTGGCAATGTTTTTATGCATAATTGGCAAGGTCACTACTATTGTAACGCTGGTGCTCATCAGCTATTCACGAATCCGTCCATTAACGGAAAGAGCATGGAGTGGAGCTACATGTCATTCTATGCCAATCATCCCTCACTTCAAATGTGCACACCAAATCCAAAGACACGTGGTGATAATGTGAGACACTATCGAAAGTCATATGAGCTCACTCATCGCAAAGACCAATCCATTCCTGCTTTCCAATACTTGAAATGTCTCAATTTGGCGCGAGAGCTACACGGATGGAGCGAATTCAGAAGTAATCAATACTTTACAAATTTGATTCGTGAAAATTCGTTCATGAACGAATTGGAGCACATCATGTTCCCAGAAGGCGATGCCTATGGTGTCGTGAGTCGATTCTTGTTCCAACCATTGCCACACATTGCTCAAAAAACGGCAGATTTCATTCAACAGAATGATATTCTCGTGCCTAGCCATCTGAGAGCTGAACTTCCATTGAGTCCGGATTACAAAGGACGTTACAAAATGGTTGGACTTCAGATTCGAAGAAATGAAAAGGAGCGATCCATCAAATGGTTTGTCGAATCTGAAGAAAAATTCTTTTGGGATTGCGCAAACAGTGTTGTGGCGAGTTGGATTGATGGATATCGTGTGTTGGTCATGTCAGACAATGCAACCACGATTCAAAACACAAAGGAACGGTTCCCTGATGGTGTTGCAATTAGTTATCCTCAGGAACTCACATTCTCTCGGAGTGTAGTTGCCGTGCAGAACGCACTGGTTGATATTATGCTCTTGTCCTATTCTCACGCTCAAGTCGTGTCTAAAATGTCAACGTTTGGTAATGTTGGACATGGAAGGGCCAGCAATGCACCATGGGTCGTTCAGCGCATGGGATCACAAATTGGCAAATGTATATGCTATCAACAAAAGAGTAGTGAGCCAGATTTTCATTGGCAGAGATGGCTCAAGGAGATTGGATGTCCTCCATCATGGTTTGGTTGATGTGAAGAAATTCATGTAGTTTGTGATCTAATGATGACAATAATGTGAACTAAATTCTTGGTATATCTGCTCCCAGTTGGCATTTGATTCAAAATCTGGACAATGTGAGGACTTCCTTGAAACCACGGCCAGTCGTTTGGGTTGTATTTGGTTTGGACTCAATAACTTTTTAGAGGAGAAATAAACTAAACTTTGAAAAGAAAAACACAATCAATAGAAGATGTCAACCAAGATTAAAGACGATCAAACTCCTCTCCAAGTAGAACATAATGAAGGAGATAAAAAAGGAGAGACAAAAATTTGTCCTCGCATACTCGGAGAAACATACATTGTAAAAGAGGGTTTACAAAAGTACAGAGAGCAATTGATGGGCCAATACAGAGACAAGGAATGGTTGCAACAAGAGAAGCAACGGTTAGTAGATCAATATGAGTATAAACAATTATTGATCCGAGTAGGCAATATAGTGAAGGAACTTGAACAATTAGATCTGACTCAACTAGGATCGAGGCGCTCAGAAGTCTTTGAATTGGTCACGAAAAGTGTTTCAATGATTGAAAAAAGTGACTTCTTTCCAGAGATTACGAGTCATGTGTTACAATCGTTGGAATCAATCGACAAGGAATGTGATGCTTGTGAGAGAAGTATAGAGGCCATCCAAGCTCAGTATCGACTCTTGACTCAATTGCCTCAAAACTTCGAGAGTTTAGAAGAACCGTCCGTGAAGGGAGGAACTGAAACAATTCCATCGAGTGTGTCAAGGAGGGAATCCTTGTTTGCTGGTATTCTGTCTTCCTCAGAGGGTGGTGAGCATGCATCTAAGACTAAAAGTATCCTAAGTGAGGTCATTTCTGAACAATTGGCACAGCTAAACATCAAGTATAGAGAAGCAAGAGAGAAAGAGAAGGAGTGTAATGAGCGGAGAGAACAATTTGAGTCATCAAATGATAATATCTTTCAACTGGCTCGTTTATATCTCGAGCTCCTTGAATTCAATAAACTATCAATGAATCGAGTGTGAATACTGATCCAGTACAGCTGCCAAGAATAGTCCATGTGGAGGAGCGAGACCGAGCTTATCTGATGGAGGTTTCGCTTCGCGAAACAATTGTTCGATATCCTCCAGTGACGATACACCACTTGCAACAGACACCATAGCATGCATCATGTACCGTATTTGATGATATAGAAAACTCTGGGCAGTAATTGTGACAGTGATAGAGTCATAGGACGGATTGAAGAAACTGAAGGGATCACTTGTGAATGTGTGTAGCGAAGATTGAGGTGTTGCTTTTTGATGCACAATATCAATCGAGTCAATACGACGAATGGTATTGATCGGTTTTCCTCGATTTCGACTCACATCACCAGGTGTGCTCAAGGCTTGCCAGTCCAACTCCTTGCCAGACATGAAGGCAGCCACTTGTTTCATACGATCCAAGTCCAGTGTCATCTCTGGACGAGTGGTAGTTGTTTGCTCTTCCGATGATGCTCCCGTTAGTTGCTGATCAGATTTCAGTTTGTTACTGTTCCGTTTCACAAACTCTGCCACGTTCAAGAACCATGCATACCGTTGAAGCAACGGCAATGATACATTGATATGTTCATTGGGCACCAAAACAATTTTGTAAACGTAAATTCGTTTTTTGGCGGCATAGCGAGCAAAGTATGAAGAATCGACCTTTCGAACAGAAGTCACAGACAAGTGAGCCTTTGTAAGGTGAGTATTCAATCCTTTGAGCACAGTTTCTTCACTAGGAAACTTGCTAGAATTTTTAGCTTGACTGAGCTTTAGATCAAAGTGAGCAGTGCTCATAATGGCATGAACACCTGCATCTGTCCTTGAGCTCGTGTGAGCAGTAATGTAAACGTCCTTTTTCTTGCACAATGACTGAGCAAATGAAGAGAGGGCTCTCTCTAGTAATTGCTGAACAGTTTTTGTGTTTTCTTGCTTGTCTTGTCGTTGCCAACCACTGAACGAATAGCCATCGTATTGGACAGTGATTCTGTAACGTTGTTTGGGCTCCTTGTGATGTGCTTGTTGAGTTTGGTGATCTTGAGTTGGTTCTTCCTGAGAAAGCTTTTGTTGTTGGTTTATCAACAGAGCTTCTTCATCCTTTTCCGTTTGTATGGATGGTTCATTTTCAGTTGCACTCGAGCAACTGTAGTTTGTGGATCGATCATTTGCCCGCCAAAAAGATATGCGATGAAATTGACATGTTTTTTGATGAAAAAAGTTATGCAGCAATGGAGCAACGGTGCAGTTAGTGATTAGCTTCTGACTTGAAATTACTTTCATGGGGGTTCTTCTAATGATCGATCCGCCATTGTAGCGCAATCTGGTGAGCGCCAACTGTAATGTCATGATTTGTGTGAAATTTTTTGGCGGAAGGAACTCGTTTCCCCGTTCTGTACTCCGTTGAACTGCATGGATTTGGTGGTTTGTACATGACTGTTTGCTGTGTTTCAGTTTCTTCGTAGTAATTACTGGAACTGCAAGTTCCTCTCTCGTCCTCTTTCATCCATTCCTTTTCCACACAAAATTTTAACTGTTTTTGACAGTTGGACTGCTGCTTGTCAATCCACTTGTGGGGTTGACCCTTAAATTCCATTCAACAAAAAACAAAACAAAATCTGAACGTTATAATATAGTGTCACTTGATCATGGCTCAAGCTTCTACCAATTTTTGGACAAAGTTCCCTCCAGTTAAAACTTTTCTCATCACCCTTCTCATTCAAACTTTTTACTTGCCTTTTGTCTTCTGGTTCGTTGAGCTAGGTCAAAACAAGTTTACAAAGTTTGTGACTGGTGAATATGGATGGTACTATCCAGCCTCTCCATACTACTACTTTTATTTCCAGAGCTTGTTGTCATGGCTGACCTGTGTTGTTGTTTTCTGGTCATTGTACTACTGGGTGTTCATTCCAAGATGTGTTGGCTTCTGGAAGAGAATTGCAGTGACTACGGTTGTTGGATGGGCCTCTGAGTGGTTGTTTGGATTTTTGGCTCCTTTTTTGTTGGGTCATTGGATGCAAATTTGGCCAAAGTCCCCTCTGCGATTTGTCTCTGTTGCTGCCCTTGGTTGGTGGTTCATGAACAGTTTGATCTTCTACATGCTCGTCATTTACATTCCAAAGGCTGTCGGTAATGTCATTCATCAGTACGAGCTTGTTGCTGGTCAAGAACTGAAAAGAAAATAAATGAAAAGTTGTTTATGTAGACGGAAGTAATGGGACTGGATCAGCGGGCGTTCCTAGGGTCATATCCCCGTTTGCTGTTTGCTCCTCATCGTTGGGGTGACCGGCCGAAGACGCCGTATTCTCAGACAACTCTTGTTCCTGCTTCAATTGTTCGAGGTATTCCCTATGATCCAGGTATGGTTTCATGAGACCGTCGTTGGGATCATGTGGAGGCACTTCCTTGTCTTTCCTGCTCTTTAGGAACTTGGTAATGTTTGAACTTAGTTGTTTGCCTCGATGGAACATGACAAGCTGACTCAACTTATTACCTAGCACACTTCCCATGTTGGTGATATGGATCTGGAAGTAAAGAGTTCTCTGATCATCTAGCTTCTTCAATGTATACAACTGGAGATCCTTGAAAAGACAAACTTTTTTCTTGTTGACAGAGTCAAGCGATGGATGATAACATGGCTTTGAAATTGCAATCACCTCCTTCTTTTCTTCATCGTACATTCCACTTGTTGCCACAGTGTATACTCTAGGTGCCAGAGGGAATGGAAACTTGAGATCATAGTTCATGACTGCACACGTCCGATGAGTTTTTCCTACGTCCTTGCCTGGATACTTTTCAAGGAGTTGCTCATACGTGTAGTATTCGAGCGTTTCTTGATGCGTAACATTGCCATCGAATTGAGACACATACTTTGCATGCATCAAGTAATGGACACACGTTTCAAACGGAAAGTCCAATATACCAACGTACTTTGAGCAAGCACCTCCATTACTTAACCAAGAAACATCAGGGAAATAGTTTAGAATGTGCTTGGATCGGAAGGCCATAATTTTTTGTGTGGGATCAAAACCAATGAGCTTCCAATCGTAACTGTCCTCAGCCAACTCTCTCAAGAACTCAACATCTCTCTCTTCTACCAAATGATTCACAAAATCAGCTTCCTCATATGACATCTCAACTGCTTTCCTATGTTTGCCAATGCGCTTAATCAGCGAATCACCATGAGTAACAATGAGCGCCATCCACAGATCAGATCTCAGAAATCTTGGTAAGACATCACAGGTCATTTCACGCTCAACAATGAGCCTCACATTCTTGAACTGATCGAGTAACCTTATGCCATCAATGGAGACGCGACCAGAGCTTAGCTTAATGAGATCAATGCTCTCATTGATCTCGTCACTGCCAACATCCTTGACATTTTTGTTGCTATTGTTTCGATCATTGCCATCAGAAGCTTTTGTAGTGACAGAGGGAAGAATGAAGCTCGTGTACAAATCTTGCTTGTCCTTGGCTGAAATATTAATTTCCTTCTTGGAACCAGACTTGATAAAGGAATTGAGAATGTCTTTGACGAGATCAAGAACTTTGGTTGTTGGACTCGTGATGTTCACGGGCTGAGCTAGAAAAGAGGGTGGTGAAGCGAAAGCTACGGATTCTCGCGTGGGCGTTTCGCTCAAATGGGATTTTTCTTCCGTAGTGTTCGTGAAATTGTTGTCGATGAGATAGCCCGCGTTCGTAACGGGTGTTGTCGGGGTATTGCTCTTGGCGCTTGGAAGTTGAGTACAGAGGCGCTCTAATATTTCCAATGATTCCAAGAATTGTAGCGGCTCAATGTTTAGCTCCTTGGTCAAAAATTTCCGAAAACACTCTCTACTGTCATCGTCTATGGTTGTGATTATTCAGGTGATCAATTATTCGTTGCCGCCATTGTTGTTGTTGATGTCATTCCATGAATTTTTTTGGCAATAAAAGAAGAAGAAGTTTGGATGTCAATAACAACAACACGAACGCAAAGATCTTCAACAACAATAAAACTTTTGATTCAGTGCTGCCGAACAATAAAACAACATACGTGATAAAATTCCATGTAGACTGAAAACATAATCCTTCAATAGTGGATTGACCAACTTTTGGTGATCCGAGTCAGAATGTTTCTTCTTTTTTGCTGCCATGATATTTATCGTTCAATATTTTGTCTTGTGTTCGTTGTTGTGATGTTGGTGATGGGAAAAAACAATCGTTGCCATGTGCGAAGGTTTTGCACAATCACTTAAGGGGACGGTTTTCCCCTCCCAACTTGCTTTAGTAAATTTCACTCATGCGTCACATCGCTTTTGATGAGTCAGGGAATCCCTTTTGTAACCTTTTGGGCGGTTTTGGAACATGGAGTGGTATATCAAACTAAAAAAAGGTTGGATGGGTGACAGACAACGTCGGAGTTTTCGAGCTAGGAATATCACCCTCTAAACTGTGCGACCGTGGCGCGAACTTTCGAGTGACTGGCAGCCAAGCTCGTTCAGTTTGGCCAATAATTTCTACATTCTCAGAGAAAGAGGGAACATCAAGTACAACGTGAAAAAAACACAACTGGATTGGAATGTCCCAAGTGTTGTTGACCCGAGTCTATCTCGACAACTCAGAAACAACACTGGCACAGTCCAAAGGCTCATTTTCTGTTTTTGATGTTACGCCGCCAAATTCCCGCCATCTCGAAATTGACGTGTATCAGGGCGAATGTGCACGTTGAAGACTGTTCCTGCGAGAAGCACAAAACAAGAGAAACAAGGAACAAAAAAAAACAGAGAAAAATTTAGGCCAACAAAAAACAAAAAAGTATGGGCTCTACACAATCTGCTTCAGACTCCACTTTTGACCACTCACTACTCGATACCAAGTCTGTTGATACATGGACTGTCGAATGTGTTTGTCATTGGGTCATTTACAAGGGTGATGAATGTCCTGCGCTCTCCAAACTCAATGTTCAATTGTTGATTCAGCATCAGATTACAGGTGCGAAATTGTTGGAGTTGGATGACAACGCGCTCAAAACGGTCATGATGATTAAAAAAAAATCGTATCGTACACAAATTCTTGCCGCCTTGGCGGAGTTGAAATCAGAGTTTGAGTCTGGTGGTCCAGTCATGAAGATGAAAATTTGAGTCATGTTGTCTCAGAAGCTTTCACACATGTTCATATGAATGTGAATGTGAGTGTGTAAGCTTTCTTCTTCAGATGTAATGAATTTTTGTTGTGTGCAGCTGAGCTGTCAATCATCAGCTCAACAAATGCACACAAAGCGTGATGATGAGCTCTTTTGGGTTTGTGTGCTGCCAATCATTTTTGTGCTGTTCTGCTCAGCAACAAATGTGCACAAAGAGTGCTTCCTCTGTGCTCTGTTTTCACACGAACCAGTGTAGAAAAGACACGAACCAAGAAGAGATTTTTGTGTGTTTTGTATGTGCTTCTCAACTAGGCTAGAGAGAGAACCACATTTCGAGCTCCAGAATAAAAACTATCCGTCAGACCCGTTTCTTTGTAAATGCAAGGAACACAAAAGTATTTTCCCAAGTAGCACAAAAAATCAAGGGCTGTGCGACGTTTTGTTATCCGTGCCCCCACATGACACATCATCCATCATTGCTTTTGAGGGGATAAGTTCACATCCATGTCGAACACTTGGTGGCGCCAAAGCAATTTTTCACTTTTGTCAAAAGGCATCATAAAAAGCTTCGACAACAACACAGACACAAAGATTAAAGACAAGATTGATCAGTAAAAAGACAACATGGGATCAGTGGAATCTGTTTTGGATGAATCATTGGACTATGCTCATGTGCCTGATTGGAGCGTAAGTCAAGTGTGTTACTGGATCAAGAGTACTCAGACTGCCCCAGCAGTCATGACCTCACAAGAAGAGAATAACAGTATGAGTAGTCCATTGACGATACGTTTGGTGACAAAGTATGACATTGATGGGAGGAAATTGTTGGCTCTGAATGAACATAGCTTGAACCGTATTGGGATCAAGAAATTATCAGATCAGAGACTGGTGCTTAGTAAGATTGATGAACTGAAGAGGTTCATGGTAGAGTATTCACAGAATCGGCTGGATGATCAATCGACGCCACGAATGTCCAATGCCACGACGACAATGACTGCCAATTATTGAGTCGTCTTTGGTGTTGTTGGAAGGAGGATCGATCGATCGATTGTAAGAATATAGAAAAGCTAAGAAAGCAAACACCACAACAGAAAGGGCTATTGGGTGCTTTATTGTGGTCTAGGCAAACTACTCCCGTTGGGTGGTGTGTATGAACTCTCTTCAGATATGAGAATAATCTTCATCAGAATGAGTATCCAGTCATGCAAACAGCACGAACTACGATAACTCTCGGACAAATAAAACAAACAAATAATTTCGTTTGCTAATCCACTCTCGCTGCCAGTGCAGCTGTATCTTAGCTCTGGGAACGATATCCATCAAACCGAAGGGAGAAGGATGACTCCTCCGGATATTTTGTATAACGGAGAATACAGATTACCCCGTTGTTCGGTCGAATTGGATTCTCCCTACCCCGTCGTCGCATCCCAACCACACAACAAGCAGCTTTTCCCCAACCAACTTTTGCTCTTGAGACAACATCATCACAAACAATAATTTATTCTTTTTTGAAGCTACCTACAACACAAATTCTTCTAAAGAGATATGGATCCATATGAGACTTACGAGGCCCCAAGTGAGGCAGAATTCAATGAAGCTCACACTGAGCACTCCACTTCCATTCAAACCATTCAGAGCAACGCTGTTGAAACTGTGAAACGTACTCATTTCATACTTGACTTGATTTTTGGTGTCTTGTGTGTTTTGTTGCTTTTGTTTGCTATCAACACTTTCCTTGTTGCTGTTGTCAAGGTTGCCATTTTCAATAAGAGTGTTCCCTCTGTGAGCAAATCCAGTTGGCCAATTGAGCTAAAGAGACTTGTCAGAAATACTCGATTTTCTGCCGCTTCCGGAATTATTGGTTCATTCTTTGCTTTGGTTGCCGCCGTTTTGGGTTTCGTAGCTGTAGTTTTGCGCTCCGAAAAGATGAAAATGGCGCGAGTCGGATTGACCGTTGGATTTTTGATTGCAATGGTTTGTTTGTTGTTTACCAATGTCTTGACCTGCATTACAGCTTCCGCTGTATTTTTCCGCGCTGGAGGCAAGGACGCAAACAGCAGAGGAGTTGCTTGGTTGATGATTGGTGGACAATTCTTGCTGTTTTTCCATGGTGGAATCATTGCTTTTGCGATTTTGAGAATTGTCTATTGGATGAAGCACTAAGAGAACAGTCTGTGCATTGTAGAACGAATGCAAGAACAAACATTAAAAAAAAGGTTTCTATCATGTATTTTGTGTGAAACATTGCAATCTTTGGTCACACCAAATTCTGCAATTTTTGAATTCGTCAGACCGTAGATACCGTTCGTGTCAAGTGAATTGACGTGTGACTACATTATTCTCTAGAAAAGTCGAAAATATTTTCCCGTCGATCAGTTCGATCCACAAGTTCCGCGTGTCAGTTAAAGGTGGAAAAATGTGCTGGGAGCACGTTTTCCCTTGCTTGTGAAGCGTGCAAGAGGTGAAAGGCATAAAATCTCTCAATCAAATCTCTTCGCTAAAGCTTTTTTCACTTTTTAACAAACACAACAACACACCACACCAAAACAACCAACCACCTTTTTAACGTGTCTTTTGGTCCGCACTTGAGTGATGTCCACAGCAACCAAAAAACAAAAGGCCAATGATGGCACTGGCAATCCAACTCAACACAATGAGGAAGATGCCGTTTACGATAACAATAATAGCAATGGTGAAGAAAGCAACAAATTTTCATTGACTTCTGATGTAGATGACATGGTGGGTGACTTGCTCAAAGAAGAACTTCAATTGGTAGTGACAAGACTGTTGAGAGATGATCCTCATCTCGATGTTCAAATCAAGAAGCAAATTCTAAAGGTCATGGGATCAAGAAACAGAAATACTCCTCCAACGGCAACTGCTCTCAAGCAATTGGAACAGTTTGCTGCTACTTTTCGTCAATCTCACTTGTTGATGGGTGCAATGGGTAGAGGTCCTTCTTCTTCTTCTGTTGTTGGTGCTACTCAATTGATTGGTGGTGAAAATACGTTGGATCCAACTCAAATTCCAGGTCAATGGCAAACTCAGAACACTATGGCCAATGGTTTACCATTTTATTCTACGAGTGGTGGTGCTTCTGCTGCTATGGATGGTGTAGGTGCTTCTGGATTGATGCAAGATTTTGGTGGTGTCAATTTGATGGCCATTAGAAGAAAGGTCAGAGATGCTTTTGTGGCTACCAATGGTCTTCAAGCAATCAAGAGAGGTAGATTTGGTGCTGCTTTGGGTGATGCTCGTGCCACCTATCGTATCGATTCCATTTCTATTCGTATTGAGAAGGATAAGGCAAAGGACAAGATTTTGAACAAGGGTGAAATCCGTGATGGTTTGAACATTATGGAAGCCATTACATCAGAGTATGTCACCAGAGGTAATGAACTCGGTGTTCATAACATTGATGGTTATGAAGAGATGTTGCGTGAAATCGCAAAGGATTGGGTCGAAGTCTTCTTGTTTGAAAGTTTGGATATTGAACAGGATGAGAGAGTTGAATGGGCAAAGAAGTTGTTCGATTGGGATACTTCTGCCAACGAAGAAGAAGGTACATTCTCCACTGCAAGATATGCTGCCAAGCTGGCATGGAACAATGTCCATTTGAAGAATGTGATGAAGGGTGAGAGCATTGGTAAGTTCTCTGAGCCAAAGGATTTGTCTATCGAGAGATTGAATCAATTGGAGAGAGATGGAAGATTTGAAGAAGGTATGAATTTGGCAAAGGCAGTCGATTTGGATTTCTATTTGGCCAGATTCTTGCTCAAGTTGGAACGTGTGAAGCAAGCGCAAGAAGTTGCAGAGAAATTGGAAGATGTTTCTCAATTGTTCTCCATTGCTCAAATTTCAAGAGCTTTGGATGTTGATGTTGCTTTCAATTTGGCACTCAAGTCTGTTGCGCTGTCTAGAGAATGGAATAATGAGACTTCTGATCGTGCTAGATGGTTGTGTGATTTGGCCATCTCTAACAAGAAGACCACTTTGCTTGTTGAGCAATGCACACAAGTTGTTGTTCATAAGACTGTACAATATAGAATTGCTCAAATTCTAAAGGAAAAGGAACAATATGCAGCTGCATTGAGCTTGGCAAAGGTTGCTTTGAAACCTGTTCCATTGCCAGAACTTAAGTTGCATGATCCTACAGTTGATACTCACACCGCAACTGCAGCTCCTTCTTCTTCTGCCTCACCTTCCTCACCACCATCATTGTTTGCACCAACAATTGTAATGAATGCCCAACAAACACCGGTTATTGATGAAGCAACTATTGTTCCAAGTGATCTCACAAGATGGATGTGGGAACTTGCCCATGAAATGTTGGTTGTTGGCCTTATTAAGGAACCTGAGATGTATTCCGTTTTGGATTACATTATTGAGAATGTCAATGTTATTGGTACATTGGTTGCTTTGCTCAGTGTCATGCATGTTAAGAAGGAATACGAACAAATGGTTATTTTGGGTTCAGCTTTGCTCAAGAAGCTTGAAGCTCAATACTCTGTTGAAATTGATCTTCAAAAGAGTTTGATTAAGCAGATTGTTGATAATCCAGAGGACGGTTTGGCTTTGTTTGGAGCACATCACAATGTACTCAATGTTCCATTGTTCCCACAAGATATTACTCCAAATGTACTCTATAACACTATGATTCAAAATGACTTGTTCAGACAATTGGTTACATCTGGATCTCGTAACTTTGCAACTGTGAATCCTCATGTTCAAATTCAATTGATATATAATCAACAATGGGACACTTATAGAGTTCAAATTATTACTCAAATGATCAGAGCTTCCTTGGATAGCAGAAGTGAAGTCCCAACATACAATGCTAATCCACTATTGTTGGGATTGCGTCCTGTTCAACCAATGTCTGATGACAAGTTGGCTTCTGTTGTCAGAGAATGCATTGAAGCAGTTAATAACATTGATTCATTGCAAGCATTTGATCTCAGACAAGAATATGCTCTTGGAATTGAGGTTTTGGACAAGTTGCAAAGAAGAATTACTGAAGTTCGTCAAGAAAAGAAGAAGAGAGATGAAGTGCGTGCTGAATTGCAAGTATTGCAACAAGAAGCACAAACACTTGCTGTTGATCGTAAGACATTGAAACCTGATCAAGTAGAAAAGATGAAGGAATTGGATTACCAAGTCAGAGTTTTCGCTCTTGATGCTCCAAATACTCACATGGATGTCAGTCAATATGACTACAGACACTATGCCACTTGTCTAGGTGCCATCAACAAGGCCCTTGATGCTCAAACTTTCCTCAAGTTCAATGAGGAACAAGTTCATGAAGTGTTCAACCGTCATTTGAACTATGTTGTCAGTCCAGCTAACTTGAGACAATTGATGACCTACATTGCCAACAGAAGTGAATACGAGTTGGTTAATAAGGTTGGATTCAAGGCTTTGGACATCATTCAAGAAATGATCAAGGCTAAGAAGGTTAGAGAAGAGACCTATGTTCCAATCAAGATTATTGAGGCTGAGCAAGAAGAATTGTTGGAAAAGAGACAACAATTGCCTGCAACTAGACAACAACAATTGAAGAAATTGGAAGCAGAATATGAAGCTCTACCACATCCAGAACACTTTGATTATGACGACTTTGATCAATATGAGAACAATAAGAACGATATTGGTTTGACCATGGTTAGAACTTCATTGAACAGCAAGATTCCAAGACCAACAATTGTTGGATTTGGTGCTGCTCAAATTGTAAGCAAAGAACCATTGTCTGATGAAAGAATTCAATTCGTTACATTGGAAGTTTTGAACTACATTGAATCTCCAACTAATATGATTGAATATGTCAGAGAGTGTTCCAACCGTAGGGAATACGACTTGATGCTCCAAATTGGTGATAAGGCACTCGCAGCTAACAAGGAAATGGCTGCTCAGAGAGAAGCCAGAGAATTACCAAAATTGCAATATGAGCAATTGAGAGCTGAAAAGCAAAAACTTCTCGACCAAAAGAAGTTCTTGAAGCCAGAACAAATCAAACAACTTGCTGACATGGAAGTTGAACAAAAGATCAACAATGAAACTATTCCAAAGTTCGCAAAGAAGACATTGAATCAATATGATAATGATTATTTGGTTCTTATCAAGTTGATGTTGACTTCCTTGTTGACAAACAAGGATAACTTGAAGTACAAATTGAAGGATTTGTTGCAAAATGAATTGACTCGTGGAGAAGACAGAATGCAAGATGATATTGATCCAAAGATTGAAGTTACGGATAATATTGCAGAAACTGACAAGAAGATTGCTTCTGTTGTTGAAAGATTAGTCGAGTATATTCATAATCCAAACTCCCTCTACAATTTGGCAAACATTTTGAGTGACAATGAAGAGTTTGAGATCGTTCTTCAACTTGGTAAGGTCATTCAATCCAGAATTCCTGAACTTTTGGCAGCAAAGAAGGAGAGAGACGCTATTAGACAAGAATTGGAAGAAATCGAAGAAGAAGAAAGAGATTTGCTCGATGTTCGTAAACAAATGAAGAACAAGAGAAAGAAGTTGGATGGTGACAAGGCTGCTAGAATGCTTGAACTGCAAATTCAAGTCAACTTGCTGAAGATTTCTCCAGAATACAAGGATTCTTCACCTGAAATTTTGGATACCTTGCATTTGAATACTGCTGTATTACTCATTCAAAGTTTGATCAAGGCAAAGAACAATGAAGATAAGGAAATGGAATTGCAGGCTGAAACTACTGAAGAAGACAAGCAAAAGGTTAGACAAGGTCATGATGTCAAGATTAACGCAATTGTTGATCAATGCATGCCATTTGTCAAGAATCCAAAACACATTTTGTCAATGATGGACAAGATTAAGGGTTCAGATATCACTTTGGCCTTCAAGTTCGGTAGATACGCCATTGAGCAAGCTACCCAATGTGAAGCAAAGAAGAGAGAAAGAGCTGTACCAGAACAATTGATTCAAATCATTAATCGTGAAGAAGAGGATTTGGAACTCTTGAGAAAGCAATTGCCTGATGATGTTCAAAAGCAATTGGACGAAGCTAAAGAAAAGTTGGATGCATTGGATGTTGAATATTTCGTTTTGTCTTATGACTACAATGAATTCAACAACTGGAAGTTCCAAGCAATCAACAAGATGTTGTCATCTGTTCTTGCCTCAAAGTCTAATCTCGAAAACAGAATTGCTTTCGATCACTCACTCACCACCGAACAAATTGAGCAGGAAACTGAATTGTTCAACAAGAACTTGAAGATTGTTGTTGATTTGTTGTGTGACAGCCAATTGGGTGTCAAGAATCCAAACAACTTGCAAACTGTCGCATCTACTCTGCTCGACAAGTCAGAGTACAAACAATCAATCTTTGTTGGAGAGAATTGTTTGGCAATCTTGGAACAATTCAAGAAAGAGGAAGAAGAAAGAAAGTTGCCTGAACAGCACTATGCTCTTCTTGTTCAAGAAAAGGCAAAGGCATTGCAACAAAGAAATCAAATTTCAGTTGAACAACAGAATGAGTTGCGTCAATTGGCATTGAAGCACTATCTCCTTGCTTTGGAACCTTCCTTCTCAAAGCAATCCCAAGAAAAGTACGATAACATTTCATTCGCTGTCAGTAGAATTATGATTAATGCTGCATTGGATTTGAAGAAGTTGGTTGATGAAAGAGCTGATGCTGATTCTCAAATGACTGACAATGTTCATGAAGAAGAATCCACTGAAGCAAGCAGATTCTTGGAATCTATCGTTGACAAGTGTATTGCAAAGGTGTCCGCTGTTGAGAATTTGATCAGAATTCTTCAAGACATGGCTGGCAAATACGAATATGAACTGGTGTTGCGTATTGGTGCTTTTATTCAAAAAGCAATTCTTGTCCTTAAAGAACAAGTTGCGAGAATCAAGGAACTTGAAGAAGAACAACAAAAGTTGTTGCAACAAAGTAAGATCCAAAGAACTGTTGAGACTGAGAAGCGTCTGGGAGAGATCCAAGTCGAACTCAGTAACTTGCCACTTAAATATAAGGGCTACTACACATTGGATAACTTTACCTTGACTGTATCCAAGTTGATGATGCATGCTGCCAAGGTCGAAGAAGACAACTCCATCCTGCTCGAACAAGCCATTATCACATTCAAGATTACTATGACATCTGATGCATTTGGTGAAGTCAAGGTTATGTCTGCTGAAGACCAATGGCCAAAGACCAGAATCCAATTGTTGGACTATGTTATGGAACACATGTTTGATGACCGTGATGTTACCGACAGAAATGTTTCACTGGTTCCAGACGTTGAAGAAGAAGACGAAGTAGCTGATGATGATGACGATTACTCAGAACCTGACTCTGACTCTGATAGCGGATATGGTAAGAGAAAGAAGAGAAAAGCACCAAAATCAAAACCAAAGAAGAGAGCAAAGAAGTCAAGTTCCTCTTCTACCTTGTCTGTGCACAGAAGAGCAACAATGAAGGAGAAGCTTCAATTGTTGTTGGACGAGGGTATGTGGAGAAGTGTTGTTGCCATCTTCCCTGATCCAACCAACGGTGGTACAATTGAATTGTTGGAGAGAATCTACATTGAAATCCAGAAGCACAATCCAGACAAGATTGATTCAAAGGTGATGCAATTGGTTGAACAATATGTCACCAGAGAATACCAACAATTCGAGCTTGAAAACTCAAAGAGCTTGCTCGATATGGTTGAAAAGGAGAATGAAACCTTTATTGAGGGAATGTTTGAGAGAATCAGCGAAAATCTCTTGCAAACCCTTGTGCAGAAGCAGTACAATAGCTTTGTCGACTTCATGAAGGTTGTTCGTGAAAGACTCTTGAAGTACGGCGAGGCACAAGAAGACGAAGACGAGGATGAGGAATCCGAAGAGGAAGACACCAAGAAGAGAAGAAAGACTCCAAAGAAGAAGGCAGCCAAAGCCAAGAAGCTCACCCCATGGGAGAAATTCTTCACCAACCTCACAACCAAGCACAAGACCAAGAAAAAGCTGATGTCCTTGATCAACATGCAATCAGAGTTTGCTCAATAAATCACAAAGTCCAATTGATATTTGTACACGTCGACATTGAAACAATTCTTGTGCATCCACACCTCGAATCAACAATAAGCTTCAAGTATCGTTATCATCTTATCCAGTCAACCCATTTTTCGTCCAACAAGTTCCTAAAAATACAACTGAAGTCTTTGTAAAAAATAGAGAAGCAATTTCGAGTGGCGATCCACAAAGAGTAACAGAAACGAGAGGATGGACACATGGTACACTATGAATTCAAGGGATGTTGTCATTCCCTTCCATGCATTGGCAGAGGACGTTACAAGACAAATGATTCGACAGAGACGTAGGAGAAGCTATGTAGGTGGCGGAGAAGGAGGTCCATTGGACGATCTCATGATGGCAATGGCATGGGAGAATTTTTTGATTGAGAGTGCCCACAGCGAAGCACCCACTTTTGTTCCTCATTGGCAACTCGATAAAAGAATTGAAGTCATGGAAGATTGCTTATCTCATGCAGATTTGAGCATGGAAGCCATTTATCGCTCAGAAGAGATGAGACAAGAAGAGCAGGAATCAATGGATCGACTTTTAGTGTCAAATGAACTTGAACCCTTTTATCACGAGGAGGGCAAAGAGATGGAAGAGTTGGTGATGCCCGTCGACGCATACATCTCACTGTACAGTAAAGAAAAGGTAAACAAGCGATTCATCAATGCCAGATATGCCCTAGAAGAACATTTCAGATCTCAACGTTCAGAAGAATAAAAGAAGTTTCATTCAGAGAGTACGGTACTGTACAAAAAAGGACCCATTGTATACAACAGTCAACACAGACACAGTAAACTACGAATCGTTCCATTTTTCCGTTTCGGCGACAAAAGCAGAAAAGACCCAATCAAGTTCCCAGCGAGAAGCACAAGGGGAACGCCTTTTTTTTATTGGAACATTTTTTTCAGCGCCAAAAAACAAAGCACGCAACACAAACATCAGAAGAAGAACGCGTCATCACCAAGCTCTCGTTGACATTTTTTTTCGCTTCCACAAACAACCAATAATATTATTCCAACAACAACAAACAACAAAAAGTTAAAAAAAATGACTGATGCTGTCAATCCAAATGCCAAAGCTATTCCATTCAAATTAGTGCTCTTGGGTGAGAGCTCTGTCGGTAAATCGAGTTTGGTGCTACGATTTGTCAGGGGTCAATTCTTTGAGTATCAAGAATCAACGATTGGTGCTGCTTTTCTGACTCAAACCGTTCCACTCGGTGAAAGGTACGTTTTTTTTATTATTTTTTAAGCGAAAGCTTTGTTGCACTTTTGTTGCTGCTTGAAGAAATTGATTTTTTTTTGCTAACGCTATTTTGTGCCCGTCTTGTTGTTTGGTTGGTTTGAATATGTATGATCAATTGATGAATGCCGAATGACTGGGGAAAAAAAAATCATAAAACACAAAAAAAATGATGATGAAAAAAAAATAGCGTCGTCAAATTTGAGATATGGGACACTGCAGGACAAGAAAGGTACAGGAGTTTAGCTCCCATGTATTATAGAGGTGCATCAGCTGCCATTGTAGTCTATGACATTACCAATTATGATTCATTTACAAGAGCTAAACAATGGGTCAAGGAATTACAGCGTCAAGGCAACACAAATATTGTGATTGCGCTCACTGGTAACAAACAAGATTTGGAAGACAAGCGAAAAGTGGAAATTTCAGAGGCACAGACTTATGCCGACGACAATGGAATTCTGTACAAGGAAACATCGGCAAAAACATCACACAATGTCGCAGAATTGTTTGTCGACATTGCTAAAAAATTACCAAAGGATCGAACTGATGGCAATGGAGGCAACGGAGGCAATGGCGTCGATGGAATTATTATTCCAAAGGCAGGTGAAGGAGGAGCTGGAGGCAAAAAGACTACATGTTGTTAGATTGATATAACTGCATTTAGGATTTTTGTTTCCATGTTGCTGTTTCTCTCTGTTGGTGGTGCTGCTGCTTGGTGTGATGGTTGTTCCCAGGTTTCTTTCTGTTGGAAGCTTGTGTCCATTACGACCGGTAGCTGATGCTGTTTGTTTTATTATTGTTATGATTGTCCACGATGTCATACAAATGTTTTTATTATTATTATACCCTTCATTTATTCAATCGTCCATTGTATTCTTCTTTGTTTGTTGGGCAGGGTGTCGCCATTTACAACAGGAAAAGCCAGTCGGTTTGCATATGGTGCCCCTTCGAGATTTCGACAAGGTTCGTTTTGTAAGACGCATCGGAACATCTAGCAGAGGGAAAATGAAGACCGCAGCAATTCTGCGATAGATCGCGATTCTCAATCCAAATCTCAAAAACTTTTTTTCCACAACAACCAACAACAACAACAAAAAAACATCAACAACAACAACAACATTAGAAAAAAAAATCATGTCGTCTGTCGAACAACAACCACAAGAACAACCACAACAACCAACAGCATCATCATCAACGAGCAAACCAAAGCTCACTGACGAAGAAAAGAAAAAAAAAGCAGAAGAAGCTAAAAACGCCAAAGCTCAAAAAAAGGCAGAGAGACTCCAAGCTCGTCAAGCCAGAGAATCAGGAACCAAATCCATTGTTACCTTTGAAGAAGTTTTCAACGGATCCAAGCTCTTTGGTGATTATCCATTGATTCAATCCACATTTACTCAAAATTTGAATGAATTGGTATCGATTGGTTCATTGGACTCGTCACTCGACGAATCTATTGTATCTCTGCGTGCTCGTGTTCACACTGTCAGAGGCAAGGGCAAGAGTGCATTCTTGTTGTTGAGACAGGGCATTCACAGTGTTCAAGCAGCCTTTTTCCAAACTGCTGAAACACCAGAGGGAATGGCAAAGTTTATCAGTAAGCTCAGTAAGGAAACTGTAGTTGATGTAACTGCCAAGGTATTGAAGGTTCAAGAGCCAATTGCAAGTGCTACTCAAAAGGACATTGAATTGAGCATTGTAAAGTTGTTTGCAGTGAGTAATGCAACTTCATTGCCATTGCTCGTTGAAGATGCCATGAGAGGAGGAGCTCACGATGATGAAGCGATTGAAAATGGAACGAATACTGATCTTCCAAGAAGCATTGGTCAAGAAAATCGATTGAATAATCGTGTGATTGATATGAGAGCACCTGCACAGCTCGCAGTATTCAAATTACAGAGTGCCATGGGTCGATTCTTTAGAGAGTACTTGTACACGCAGGACTTTGTCGAAATTCACACTCCAAAGTTGATTGGTGCAGCTTCTGAAGGTGGTGCCGACGTTTTCGAGGTGACATACTTTGGTGGTAAGGCCTACTTGGCTCAATCACCTCAATTGTACAAGCAAATGGCTGTAACGGGTGATTTGATCAGAGTGTTTGAGATTGGTCCAGTGTTCCGTGCTGAAAAATCCAATACTCATCGTCATTTGACTGAATTTGTCGGTTTGGATCTGGAAATGGCCATCCAGAACCATTACTCTGAAGTGTTGGACATTATTGACAAGATGTTTATCTACATTTTTGAGAATGTGGAAACGAGATTTGCACAGGAGTTGGAAACGATTCAAACACAGTATCCATTCGAACCATTGCAATACAACAAGGAAAAGAATCTGAGATTAAAGTACCCTGAGGCTGTTGCTCTGTTGAGAGAGAATGGAATTGAGATTGGTGACTTTGACGACTTGGACACACCAACTGAGAAAAAGTTGGGTGCACTGGTCAAGCAAAAGTATGGCACTGATTTCTACTTTTTGGAAAAGTATCCAATGACTGCTCGTCCATTCTACACTATGCCTTGCCCAGATGATGAGAGATATTCCAACTCTTATGACATTTTCTTGAGAGGCGAGGAAATTTCCTCTGGTGCTCAAAGAATTCACGACCCTGAACTGTTGGTCAAGAAGGCTACTGAGAAGGGTGTTGACATGAAGCCACTTCAAGCCTATGTCGATGCATTCAAGTATGGAGCTTATCCTCATGCTGGATGCGGTATTGGTCTTGAAAGAATTGTCATGCTCTATCTGGCCATTGGTAACGTTCGTAAGACATCCATGTTCCCAAGAGATCCAAAGAGACTTACTCCTTAAATTTTTCACAAGGTCTTATTCCTTGTGTCTTGCGCACATAAACTCTATTTTTTAACTTGATGGCCTTACATATCCATTTATTCGTTCATGCAACTCAATACCGCGAAGAAACAGGACGTCTGGACCACTGGCACCTTCGCCCAGCTCATGCTGAGAGAGATGAGTATTCCAGATCCATTTATTCGTTAAGGAGGCTCGTCGAATGCTGTGAAGAAACAATGGACATTGTACTTGTCCAATCTGGGAGGATGGAGAGTGTTTTGTTGATCGATTCAGTCCAGATAAGTGGATCCACGAAATGACTCAATACTTGCAGTTGAATACCATTCATACTATTCTCCGAGCTTGAAACATCGAACGAGAATGAGTGTGTCTTTGTTCCATTGGCATTCAACTCATCATTCTCAAATCTCGAATATCCAGATGCAAGATCCCACATGTATGCACCTTCTGTTCGATCATACAATGGGGAAGCTTGAGAAAAATAGAATCGAGTAATGTGCCCTTCATCTGTCTTGAGGAACACTTGCTGATAGAAAAGGTATTTGCTGTTCGATAGAGTGATAGTATACTTTGTGTTTGCGTCAGCATTCTTTTCGCTAGTGACATCTATTTTGGTGTCGAACAGGTCTGTGTCAAAGCTAATTTCATTCGCCACATTCTTATAGAACACTGGATCATCCAAATCTGAGTTAATCGTGTTGCTAATTCGGTGAGATTTGATCGTTGCATTAAACGTAAAGCCATGGTCACTGACATTCATCTTATTGAAGACGTATGAGGGCTGGAAGGGGTCAGCTGACTTTAAGTTCAAGTATGCATCCTTGATGATTCCTTTTTCGTAAACAAGGACATGTCTGAGAGCTAAACGCTTCGGTCTCAATGGCGAATAGGGACTCGCATTGTAACCAATAGCAATCAGAGAAATTGAAGCAGCTGCTAGAAGGAACAGGAATCGCCATGAAAGTCCTTGTCGTGTGTTGTCTCCTATCGGGTTGTTGTCTTTCTTGTGCTCTCCAGATAAGAATGGCAATGTAATGGTGGAAATCAAGGCTCCAACAACACCTACAAGACCACTCATGGTATAGTCAACCGGTTTACGACCAGATCTCCCGAGCATCCCAGAAAAAGTAGTGGCAAATGTAAATCCCAATGAGATTAAGATAGTGAGAGGAAGGAGCAAGGAGACAAGCAGTTGAAGCAACCCAATCGAGCTGAAAGGCAAACCTGCAACAAATGATATCACGATGACAGCAGGAAGGTACGATGAACCTAGTCCATAATGAGCTGTAACAATGAGAAGTGCCATCCACAATACCAGAACTGATGCATACATTGAGTGCCTATTCACCTTCTTGGATGGAAGTATGAGAGAAGCCAACTTTGCAGTGAGTAATGAACCAAAAAAGGCCGGTAAAACATAGAGAATCAGGGCATATTCTGATCCAAGCGCATACCAACTCAATGGTCTCTCTAATTTGATGAGAAAATGAGCAGTTGCTAGCGAGTACCCAACACCTCCTATCACGCTACACATAGTACAGACGAGAGAGAGCACTAAAGAAGAAATAGCGACTCTACCTGCGAGAACCTGAACCAGAATGAGAGTAAGTGCAACACTGACGACTCCATAGTAAATAGGCTTAGCAGTTATTGCATTATAAGCAAAGAATACTAACCCAAGAACATCAAAGTATGCTGATCTCGAGTGTGCATCAACGGTTGCGTTTGGAAAGCTTGCATCCATGAATGCTAAATGTTCCATCAGACTAGCAGCATTTTCTCCCATGTGTTGGATAGATTTCTTAATGTCATCCTGTGAGTAATGATTCTTCGTCAGACTATCAAACTCGGTGTGATACCAGTGACCGTTCTCAGAGAACGCAGAGTCAACACCATGAATTACTTCTTGCTTTTTCATTCCAGTGAAAAATCTGTAATCAGTATCACTGGGTATGATACCTGATTGAAACAAGTCCTGCCCCAAAGAATTTCCTAAAGGATGGACGATAACCTTTGCGTACTCCTGAGCAATCCATGCATTTGTGGTTTGAAACACTGTAGCACCTCCACCGAATCCAGCAGCCTCCAAATTAATGAAAGCTCGAATGTCTTTAGCCCATGGATGTGATTGCATAAATGCATGTGCACCAAACAATCCCATCTCCTCAGCACCATTCCACAGAAAGACAATTGGGTGTCTCAACAATGGAACTGATGAGTTCGCATGATGTGCCAACAGCTGATCTAACATGTTTTGAAACATCTCCATCATCGCAACAACAGGTACACCATCATCAAAAGCACCAGGACTAGAAACGCCAGAGTCGAAATGACTATTTACTAGTATTGCCTCTCCAGAGTACGAGCGTTGTTGTGACACCGCAGGATAGATCTTCACCATAATATTGGTCACATTCTGATACCTTCTCATTCGATTGCCCATCAGATGAGACGAATAAAACACAAATTCATTGGACTCATTCTGTTCTGCCACTTCCACCTTGAAATATCCTTGTTGCTGCTCTAGTTGCAACGATCGAGCTGCGATGGAGTCTCGAATCCATCGAACAAGCCACTGGTGAACAAGATGACACTGCCTAGAGCCAAAAGAGTGTTCACCAAATCCTTTCTCCTCATGAGACAGAACAACCAAGTTCTCATACGCTCTCTGCACCGAGAACTTGTTCAACGAGTGTTCACATCTGTGATTCTCACCAACAGCAGAACACCCAGGACGTAAAACAATACTCTTCAACTGCCAATAGACAGCAACAGAGATCAATGGAATAAGAACCAGATACAGAAAATGAAACTGGAATTTTGGATGTGACATCTTTTGTTTTCTGATCTGAAGACGGAGTTTCGCGAGTCGGTGTTTTCGGAACTTTGAGTTTATTGGTATTACATCCCACAGTGTATGGTTGTATTTACAGTAAATTGACCGTTTCTGGGAGGCGATAGTATGGGACTTTTGTTCAGAAGTCTTTCCAAAGTTAGTTGTTTCTTTGTTGAGGAATACAGAAGCCGAGTAGGATAGAAGGACACCTATCTAGTTATGCCTGCCTATGATGAAACGTATGGAGATATTGGAATAGTTGCAGGGTATGGGGGAATGTAAATGAATAGAATTACATGAAGGAAAAGAAAGGGTTAGTGAATATTGAAGCTCAATCTCTGGAGATGGACAAGGTGACCAACAAGGAAGAACTTCAACATTGAATCTTAAATAAATAATTGTTTTTAGAGGTCTCTCATTCTCTCTGGACTCTTTGGAGAACTTCTAAAGAAGCCAGAAGGGGAATCATTGGGTCCGGTGGCTGTTTGAGGTGTAGGAATCTCGGAACCTCTTCTCTCGCGATTAGACCCACTGCCCAGAGAACAAGTTGTAGTAGTTGTGGTTGTGGTCATGGATGTTGTAGTTGTTTGTGCTACAAGTATTGAATTATGAACCGATAGATTCTTCATAGATGGAGAAGCAGGTGTTCTAAGCACATTCTTATGATTGCCACTCCCGACCATTGTTAAACAAGAGGGCGAGTATGAATAGTCTTTGACCATGAGAAGTCGTCCTGTGTTTGTGGTGACTATTACTGATCGTCTTAGTTTCATTCCTTTGGTTGACCAAGAGTTGTTTGTTGTGAAATCGGCCTAGAATGATTGAAAAACAAGAATACAATCAGTAAGAGGGTTAGTAAATGAAATATCCATCGTGGTGCAAGTGCGACAGCCAAACCAGAACACCTACTGACTTTTATTTGAGAGAGATGATTGTATTTGAGTGTGAAGGTTGTCTTCTTCGTTGAGGGTTTTTAATTCCTTTGTTGTTCTGAAACAAAAATCAGAAGGTCCATAAAATGCAATGACATGGAAAAGTTCTGGTCTTGGGAATTCCTGTTTCTGTCTCCCCGTGTCTGGGTGTGGCACGTTCCAGTTTTCAAATTTAGAGATCGTATTAGGTCGATCATTTGCCCAGTTGACAAATTCAGAAAAAAAGGATTGTCTTTTAAACACAAAATAGACATCCTGGTAATATCCTCTAGAGCAACAATAATGGATTGTGGCCAGGATGTCGTTCAAGAAGAAGAATCCTTGCTCGAATCCCACCAAATACAGTACTTTGACTCAACGACACGAGTAAATACAACAACTTTGGTGGTTCTACAAGGAAGAACGAGAATCTGGATGTCGCGCGACTTCTTGTTTGTGAAGTCGTTCTAAATACAAACTCATGGTATTTGATCAAAAAGTGATTGAACCGATTGAACCGTTGGCAATCGTTTACGGAGAACACAATCAGATCAACCGATGGAACATTTTCAACTTGTCAAGGAAAACTGTTTCCTTAAGGAGTTTAAGGACCACAGATCAAGGACATGTCGAATTTTAATTTCATCTTGAAGTGACCTCACACCTCTGCCTGAAAACAACTGTCCGTAGAGCTCCTTATACCATGACTCTTCAAGAAACGTTCTTTTTTCACACACAAAGGTATTCTCAATCTCCTTTGGCAAGAACATGAAAAGAGCATCACATCCATTCAATTCAACAAAACAACAGCATCCTCACAGTCTTTGTAACAAAAAGAAACCCACCGGAGAAAATGTTGGCGCAAAAAAACATTTTTCCACCATTTACCCGACACGAGAAAAAATCACACAAAAACAGAGCATCATCAGCGCCCACAACACACGTGAAAACAACAAAAAATGATGCTCAAAAATCAAGTGTGCAATCATGCACTCTCGCGATTGCACAATCACGTCAAACAATCATCCTTTGTGTTGGGAGGTCAAACTCAGTTGCGTACACACAGAGGTGGTCAACCCATTATTGGCCTCACCAAGAAGCAACTCAAGCACAAGGAAGAAGAGTACGACGGAGAAAAGGAAAGAGCCAAAGAAATGTTCAAGGTGATTGATGAAAAGAAACTTTTCAAATCCAAGCCAAACAAGTTTGCTACCAAATTTACTCGTCATTTCTATGAAAAGGACCTTGCTACTGGAAAACCAGTAGTGACACCTACTGAAAAGAGTCAATTTTCTCCCCCTAGAAAATCATTCTCCAAGGATGATGCATTGCATCAATTGGATGACAAGGTGACTGGTCTCTATAGAGGTGGTTATGATTTGAATAATGATGCATCGTACGAGTTTACTCACATGATGAGTTCAGAGGAGCACGATGCATCGGATGACACTCAGAACACTACATGGAGAAACATGTATGAATTTATTGAGAATGTGAATCCAAAAATGATCAATCATCGTGCATTGCCAGTGAATAGCAACACGAGTGAGTGGTTGTTTGATGTTGCACCAATTGTGGTGAATGAGAAGCCTGGTGTTGAGTTTTCGTTTGATCCAGTGACTAGACGTCGTCAAACAGATTACACTAGTGACTCTCACAAGGAAAAGATTAAGAATATGGCAATGGAGTTGCCTGTTTTCAAGCACAGACCACCTGATCCATTCGCATACAAACCACAACTCATTGAGAGAATCTCATGGAAGAATCCAAGACAATTGCTCAAGTTTTGTTCGTTGGCCAAGGGAAAGATTTTGAGTCCTCGCTACACTGGTGTCCGATTGAGGACACAAAAAAAGTTGCGCAAGGAGATTATGAAGGCAAGACATTTGGGATTGTTGAGTCACTCTGGTAATCCAGAATTCTCTAATCCATTGACTCAATTCGCACCTGAAGGTGTTGAAAAATCCGATGCCGAAGACTTTATGCACAATTATGACAAGAGGAATCAATTGGAGTTCTATTTGAACAATTTGAGAAATGGAGTGGTGAATAATGGAACGATGGAATGGGTTCCTCCTCGCAACATTACCAATCCAAAGCACACACTGAAACAGAAGAAGATTGAAGCTAGAGGTCACTTGCCAGAACAAATGCAAAAGAAGAAGGAATTTTTGCTCAAATACAGATTGGAGAATGAGGCTATGAAGATTTCTGGTTTGAATCCAAAGGGTGTGCCTTCTCAAGTCTTGAGAGAATTAGAAGAGCAGGATGGTTTGGTCTCTTCATTATAAATAATAATAAATTGAAGAAAAGAAAATAATCAACAACTTGTTTATTCGTGGCTTCTTACTGGTTGCTCATCAGAATTCTTTGCCTCGTTTCGCGCATTCGAGTGTTGATCAGCGCTGTCACTATCGGGACTGTCATGTCGTTGTCTGGTTTGTGTCACTTCTTCGCTAATATCAAGGCGGGGAGCTGATCTCACATTCGCCACATCTCCTTCTTCACTTGCATGTCTGCTGACTCGTTTTGAAGAATGCCTTTCACTCGTGGCCTTCTTGCTTCTTCTTTTTCTAGTATCATGGTCACTATCACTGTCACTACTGCTGCTACTGCTGCTACTATCATCTCTTCTTCTTCTTTTTCTAGTGTCTCTCTTACTCTTCCGCCTTCTCTTCCTTCTTTCGTATTCTTCTTCATCAGAGGATGATGACGACGAAGAAGAGGATGAGCTCGAATCACTTTCGCTACTACTACTACTTTCATACTTTCTTCTCTTCTTCTTGTCCGTCTTCTTCTTCTTTCCATGTTCTTCTTTATCAGATCTTTGCGCTTTCAGAGCTCTTGTTGCTTGAGAGGCAAAAGCACCTTGCTCAGGATCAAAGTTTGGCCTGATACGAAAAGCTCTCCTGAGCTTTTCATCCTTCTTCTCTTGTTCTTGAACATGTTGCGACACAGTTGGTTGTAGCTCTGACCGATCTGTCATTCCCGCCAACGGAGATAGAATTTCATTGTAAAGTTTTTTCCGCTCTTGTTCAATGATTTCGGTGATCTGTTCAGAATTGAGCTCGCCCTTGTCCTCGAGCTCACATTGCATATTGTACAATTGTGATTCGATACGTCTCTTCTTCTCATGCTCCAACATATCCTTGTTCACCACATGTTTTGGTCCAGAACCAGTTGGCTTCGGTTTCGTTGTTGTCTGTTGGCGCGAATAGGCAACAACATTAGATAAATTACGAGAAATGTGGCCGTTTGTTCCAGAGCCCCTTGGTGTTTGAAGTCCAATACCGTTGTACATTTTTCCAAGTCAGTCCCAACGTTTTTGTGTTTGTTTTCAGATCTTTGCTTGCTGAGAGATTTTTGTCAGCTAATTTTTTTTTTGAAGTGGTTGCGAATGTTGGAGAACAAAGAGTTATGGTACAATTGGTTTATTTGCTCATGGAACAAAATGTATTGAAATACAACGAATTTTGTGGTTTACAAATTCTTCAAGTGGAAGTCCAAGTCATCTCCCTTATCCTCAATCACAAATGTTTCTCTGTCTCTGTCCATGTTGACAAATGGACCATAAACAGTCTTGTCTGCATTCTCTCCATCAGTGACAAAGAATTGAACGAGATGCATCTTGGTGTCTTGAGCGTGCTTTGCTGCAAATGTCTTTGCATCACCTGCCTTCAATGGAATCAGCAGCTTCTCTTCAAGGTGCCTATCTCCGAGTTCCGATGTGCAATAGGTTCCTTCGACAGTAATTGGTCTCTTGGTATGGTTCTCAATGCGAGCACTGTAAAGATGCTTGTGGACGAATTGTTTAGAGAGATCGGACATTTGGTTGTTAGGGTGTAAGCGTAAGAAGCGTGGTACTACAAGTAGTGGTTTGTTGTTTTGGTTTTGGTTTGGGATTAGGTTATTGTCACCTTGTTGTGGTTGTTTGAGGAGACTGGAATTGCTCTCATCTCACTCTCTTTTTATAATTGCGAGACATCACTATTTCGATCGGATCCACAGATGCGATGTGTTATTTATGTTTGCTCTTGGCCAACTGTGACAAACATCAACATCAGCATGCCATTTTTTGTTACAATCCGATGTTCATGCATAGATACAAGTCAAACATGAAAGGTTCGTTGTATCCATGATACCGCTGGTCCTTGCCTCGGCATTCACAATTCCACAGCACTATCCAATGGAAACAAAGGTTGCACGACAGATGCCAGTCACAACCAAATCCAAAATCGCTTCATAGTTGATGCATGAGATGTCTACTCTTTTGTGGATTCTCGCTTCGTCCAACTGTAGACAGAGATCATCTCTTCATGGGGCTTGCTGTTTGTTTGTTGTGTTTGTGGTGACAAGAAAACTACGACTTTTTCAAGGAACTACGAACCATGTCAATGTCTTCATTTTTCCTCGCCAATCAAAACAACAAACAAACAGCAAGCCCCATGAAGAGAGGACGTAAAGAAGCTTCAGTTGACACTTTGGTGAATGATGGTGATGATGAGCCAGTCTCAAAAATCCCCAAATCTTCACAACAAGCAAAAGTAGAAGAAACTCACAATTCTGAACAAGGACTACTACTGGATTCCAAGCAAGTTTTCCCAATTGACTGTCTCGTGCACGTTTTTGAGTATTGCCCTGCTCAGTATCTATCCTTTATTGTACCTCGTGTGTGTCGTACATGGCAACAAGTATCATCTCAATATGGAGAGCCATTGTTGTGGAAACAAATTTGTTTCAGTGAGTGGCCAGTGTTGTCTATTGTGCAACCTTCTTTTCAATCCAGTGTGAAAAGTTGGCAACACTTTTTCCAAAAGCATGCCATGTTGATATCTCCGATGCTGTATCAGGACATTTGTCGACACATTAAAAGTTTGATTGATGTAGATGTTGATGATGATGATGGTGAAGAAACGGAAGTAACAGTGGAGAAGGCGCCAAAGATGATTCAACACACTTTGGATGCCATTTATTACTATACTAAATCTGCCAACAAGAAATTGGAGGAGTTTGAGCAATACAAGAAGAATCATGTTCAGTTCATGAAAAAGTTTGTAAAGTTGCAAGAACAAATGAAGGAGGAGGGGATGATGGCACGTGCAACAAGTAGAATGCAACTGGATAGCGAGAATGGTGCTCGCAATGTGAGAGTCAGCAAGCCCAAAAAGAAACAACATTACGATTCAGAAGATGATGAATCAGAAGATGAAGACCCAGTAGCTAATGAAGATGACGATTCAAACAATCTTCATCTACCTCAAAGGATGGAACATTTGTTCCTCAATTGGTTGAAATTAAACATTTCTTCCAAAAGTGAACATGAAGACGAGAATGGTCAACTATCTGTGGTTGATTGTCAAAAATTTTCATTATTGGGCCCTTCTGGACGTTCAGTCGTTGTTGAGCTGTACTTTCATGTTCAAGGTTCAGTGGATGATCATTGTATAGATGATATAACTTACCAGAATGCTCACTGCCTCGTACAATTATTGGAATCTGACGGAGAAAGCCCGAGAGAGAGAAAGGAAGTAGATGATGAAGAAATGGACGATGAAGAAGATGAGGAAGATGAAGAGAGGGGTCATATCAAGAAATCGATCGACGAGATGACATTGTACGAACAAACAGACAGAGATGAAGACAATCTGGTACCCACTTATTTTATTTCAGATATGAATATAATTCACAAGCATCTGGGGCTGCAATCGTTGAATGTTGAGGGGTTGTGGAATCTTCTGTTTGAACAGATTACCACACAACATGAAAATGATGACTTTTCAAAACAGATGAAAGACGAAATTAATCGTAGGTTCGCAGAGTTCAAAAAGATGAATGAAAGAGATGTTCCTCTGGATGAGGACTTTGACATCAGCTTAATTGATGTTAGTTCGGAGATTCAGTACAACAAAGGAAAACAGTTGCTACTTGAATTCCCTTACAAGTTTGAAGATGCTCCCCGAGAATACAAGAGTGACAAAGATTTGGTGTTGCAACTGATCAACCAAGACACTTCTATTATTGAGCATGTTTCTGATGCAATTAAGAATGATGTTCAGGTGCTCAGAGCTGTTTTTGACATCAATCCAAAGATCATGCTCAAAGAGTTCAAACCTGCATTGTACCAATCTGATGATCAGATCCTGAGCAGAGTTAAGGAATTAGTACAAGGTAAGCCAAAACTTATTCGATATGCCCCAGATGCAATTAAAGAAGATCAGGATATTTGGTTACGAGCTCTCCAAAGCGACATGAAGCTCATCCAAGAAGTACCGACAAGCGTTCTGACGAAAGATTTTCTGCTTGCTGCTGCCAAACAATGTACTGGAGACACAATAAGCAATGTAACCAATGTTGTTGGCAAAGTGTTTGGAAGCAGGGACAGTGCAAACAGTCTTAATTTAGATCGAGAGCTCGCACTCATCATCATGGGCAAAGAACGTTCATTATTCTCACGTCGTAATCTAGTGGATTCATTCAACGATGATGAGGAATTTATATTGGAGGCAGCGAAAAACGAGCCTTCTCTCCTTGGAAGAGCCTCAGACAGGTTGAAGCGTAGTTTGGAGTTCCTCCGTCGAGTAGTTGATGTAAATCCAGATACACTGGCATATTTATCACAATCCGATCATTTATTCTTACATGACGAGCAGATCCAGCGTGTTATCAAAGAGAAGATCAGTGCTGGGAATGCCAACCTTTTCCCCTATGCCAATTCTGCCATTCGTTCAGACAAGGATCTATTCTATTCATTTGCAGAAAGTAATAATCGAGTCATCCAATATGTCGATGATTCCTTGCGTGGTGATGCTGAATTGTTTACGCGTTGGGTTGCTGTTACTCAGGACATCTATTGTCTTCAATTCATATCAGACTCGTTGAAGAATGACAGTAGTTTTATGAAAACCATCATCCAACATGCGCCCACCAAAGTGCATTCATGGAATATGAAGGACTTTGAAAAGAAGTGGAGCCCATTGTTCGATTTCATTTCCATGGAATTGATTGAGGATGTCCAATTTCTTGTTACTGCTCTCAAAGATCGAGGCTATTTTCTTCCAAAAGTGCTCCAGCTGCTCTCTCAGAGTGGTAATGTGAACAATCAAACATATGAACAGTTGCTGGATACTAACTTTGAAAACTTTCATCTTTTCCCAGCTAATATCAAAAGTAATAGACAGTTTGTCGAACGCGCTGTTTCACTCATGGAGAATGATCGGTACTGCTCCTATACGCTTGCCAGTCACTTGGATTCACAATACACCGATGACAAAGAGCTGATGCACAAGTGTATCCAGAGTGTCGTCAACAATATTAAGTACATCTCTGATCGATTAAGAGATGACAAGCAGTTCATTATGCAACTGTTGGAGAAGACGGAAAAGGCAACCATATATGAACATGCATCAAGTCGTCTGCGAGTTGATGAAGATGTACTCTTGTTTATTGCTTCCAAGAAAAAGATCAGTGTGGAGAAGATTAACGGTCAAATCAGCAAACAATTGGCCATCAAATTTGTTGAAAAAGGTGGCTCATTTAAATCAATTGCTCACATGTTCAAATCAGATAGAGATGTCGTTGTTGCTGCTGTGATGCATAATGGGGATGCATTGGAGCATGCTGATTTGTTATTCAAGAACAATGAAGAAATTGTTCGAATGGCCATTGAGTCCAATCCTCTGAGTCTCAAATATGCAGCTGTTCCATTCAGAGGAAACAAAGAGTTGATCAAACTGGCAGTTTCAAAGGATGGTAAAGCCGCAGAACACATGTTGGCTCCTCTTCCATCCGAAAAGTCATTTATGCTTGAGCTGATATGTTCTTGTCAGTCTAATTCAGGATACATACTTGACCATTTGCCATCACCACTTAAAATTGATGAAGAATTATGGATTGGAGCAATTCCAGGCCTATCTGTCATAGGAACCTATCTATCATCCTTTGAATTCCCAAAGGAGCTGTGTTCCAAGAAGGAATTTATCGTGAGGTTCCTTCAAAATTGTCAAGGGCATCCAGCAGTTGCTGAAAGAGCATTCAGATCAGCTATGGATGGATCGTTGAAGACTGACAAACAAGTGGCACTGGCAGCAGTCAAAAGTGCTGGATCTTCAATCAGATATGTACTTCCCGCTCAACTGAGAAACGATCCTGAAATTAAACACTTTATGAATTAATTCATTATTCAGTTTGGCCTCAAAAGAAACAAGCAGTCAATGGTTGCGCTGTTACCCTCTTCTTCTCTTGTTGTCCCCGACGGCGCACCTACAGGTTGGTGACGCCCTTCATCAAAGGGTCTTGTTAGTCGGTCTTCATGCCGTGGATGACCACCTTTCTTGTGCCATCAACACTGCCGAAGATGACAGAGAGACACTATTACCGTTGCCAGTAATGACGACCTCTCTGTCACTTGGCACAGAGCCTTTCCGTGCAACGCCTGTTGCCGTGTTCCACCAATTTTGTTCTGGCGCTTTTTTCTTTCCGGTTACGAACCTTATCTTTTTTTTTTCCCTACAACCGTGTGCTTGCGCAGCAATCGTGTGCTTGTTTTGTGAGTGACGATCCGTAGGCGTCATTCACTCTTCTTCTCTTGTTTTCCCCGACGGTGCACCTACAGGTTGGAAGAATCACTCTGGTGAGTGTTTTGGTTGATGCCCTTCATCAAAGAGCGTAACCTTGTAGTAGGACCGTCGATGGACACAGAGCCATCTGTTGTTTTTTTCTTGTTTTGGGCCTTGTTGCTCATCAGATCTCCCAGTGTGATCCTAGCACTCCTCTTCTTGTTGTCATTGAGTTGTGGACTCTGAATCTCCTTTTCAGAGTCATCATCCACATCCACAATGACTGGTTCGTCCTCAGTCAAACCATACCTTTTGCGTGCAGCAGCCAGCGCCAATGCAGCAATTTCCTTTTTCACTCTGGCGAACACTGGAGAAGCATTCACTTGCTCCAGAATTTGCCGGTTCTCAGCACTGAGCTGCACAACAGGCACTGATGGCAGTGATGTTGCTACAGTCCTCTGTTCTTGTGGCTCCACTATCTCAGTAGCAGTGTTTGGGCGACTTCTTGTTCCGGTATTGGAACCGGTTTGTTGCCCCCTTGACCCTTTGTCTTTCCCAATTCCTTGGTGAGTTCTGTGACCTGTCGACGCAGTCCGTCAACCACCATCAGCAGCTCCTCGTACATCTTTGTCAATCTTTTGTTGACAGCCTTAAGAGGATTGTGGTCTCTCGACGTATCGAGTGACCGTGGCCTTTACCTTGTTCTCTCCACTGAGCACTGCCCGTGCATAGGTTTCATCACCCATGACCACGAAAGCAGTGTCACGCTTCTTGAGCACACTGGCAACCTTCTCAGGTCCCAGTAGCTTCTTGATGTCGTCCACTGACATGTTCTTCATGCCATGGACGACCACCTTTCTTGTGCAATCGACACTGCATTTGGGTGCAGCAGTGCTGTTACCAATCCTCCTCTGTTTGTTGAAGAACTCAACAAACTCATAGATGCGGTCACCCTTGACCGTCACCCATGCAACAAAGCGTTGCTGGTCTTTCCTCTTGATGACCTGGACTCGGTTGAGCCAGTCACCAAACTCCTCTCCTATCTTTCTTGCCAAAGATGACTGAGAGACACCATTACCGTTGCCAGTAATGACGACCTCTCTGTCACTTGGCCTAGAGCCTTTCCGTGCAGTGGTCCACACTGCATAACGGCTGTTGCCGTCTTCCTTCACCAAATTTGTTGAATCCCAGACATGTGATTCCGTTTTTTTCTGGTTACGAACCTGATTTTTTTTTTATTTTTTCCACACAACGTTTGTTGACACTTTATTCTATACACTACTGTGAGTCATGATTTCGCTCGGCACCGTTAGGTGACGAGCAGTGTTTCACTCCTCTGCGCGACAGAGTTAATATATATCTTGTATAGTGCCTTGGTGCACGACCTCTTGACTGAGTCAATGACCCTTCTTATCTTTTTCTCTGCTTTACTTCTCTTCTTGCCGGAGAGCTTCATTTCGTCCAGGAGCAACCTCCTTGAAGTCTCCTTCCTGACCCATCAGTCCCTGACGTCGCTTGACATTTCGTGGTTGTATCTTTCCACTTACATACAAAACATCCTCGAACCATATAGGGACCTTGATAGAGCCTGGCAGACTCAACTTGCCCAGTTTCTCCTTCAGCTCTTCGACCAACTTGCTTCTTGCTTCCCTTGCAGGTTCGCACTCCACTAGCAGATGCACTATGGTTTCTGGAGCTTTGCAACAGTGTGTGCAAGTGACATCTATCAGTGGATTATACAGCATTCGAATACCAGTTCTTGTATGGAGAGTTCCACTCCTCACCTGATGATAGAACCACACTTCCTTTCTTTCGAGACCAAATGGGCACTTGAGAAAGTTATTCCATTCCTTGTCTTGCTGCAATGCAGCTTCCAACCACCATTCCGCGCGCTTTGAGATAATTTCACTCCTTCTTGTTGAGAAATGATCACTCAACTCCTTCCTGATGTCATTCCCCACAATCTCCCTATCACTGACAGTCACTAGGACCTTTTGATGCACGACTCTTTGAGCAATCCACTTTTCATCGCATGGTTTCCCAAGCAGTTCCATGTAGGCACGAATTCTCATGTACTTTTTTGGGCCAATACCAACCATCTTAAACTTTGACTTCGCTTCTTTGTAGGGTATTGTCATGATACCATCCTCATCAAAAAGCTGATGGTTCTTAAAAATCCCACTACCCCGGAGTAGCCTTGCATCGCCGGTGGGAAGGCACCAACCAACGCGCATCTCTCCCATTCGTGACAATCATCGGTCGTGACTGTTGTACCAGAGCAATGGAGTAGCTTCGCCTCACGGAGGCTTATATTGGATTTGAAGATGCTCGTTCGTATGAGCGTTTGTGAATGCTTGACATCATCAAGCGTATCCAATAGTAGCTTCCGTGCTTCAGTATCTCTCTTACCCGTCAGCATTCCCGCAATGAATGCCGTGACTTTTGAGGTTAGACTTTCCTTGAAATTGTTCAAACCAATTCCTCCCTGATCTCTCACCACTGCTAACAACTCGGAAGGGAACCTCTTAAGAGCAGCCGAACCATGTTTGACGGCCTTTCGGCCGATCCCTTCGATCTCATTGAGCCATTTCTTTGGCCAGTGAGTAAACTCCGATGCGTAAAGGAACACTGGGTGCACACATGTGTTAACGATACGTGCTGTTTGAGCAGGGCTCAACTTGAGGAACTTGGCACGGTTCAGAATTTTCAGTACCTTCAATTTTGCTTGTTTCTTTTGCATTTCGGTATCACCATTGAGATTGGTGAACAAACCGAGAGCCCTGAAAACAGATTATTTGTTCTTAGCTATCACTAGTTTGTCTGATACCCTAATCTCAGGCATTCCACCCTCCGCTTTTCTAACAAAGAACTCCAATTTGTCAGGATGCATACTCAGACCCAAGCACTTGAGCACCTTGTGCATAGCATTCGCTTTATCCTCTATGTCTTTAAGGCTTCCACTGAACAAGTTGCAGTCACCAACATAGGCAACATTCCATATCCTTTGGGACATGGTCTGATACCCCTTTGCTCTCATTCCAGCATAGAGCAGTGCCAGTTGGTGCACTATCACATAAGATGTTGGTGACAAGGAGTCACCTTGTCTGGTGCTCCTGTCTATGTAGATTCTCCGAGACCTCACTTGAGTTCCAATCGTTGCCTCGTTTGCCTCGAGCATATTCTGAACGAGAGAGATGATACCCTCTGGGAAATTGAAGAAGCGATATGCAGCTGTGATCGCGTTATGTGGCACACTATCGAATGCTTTGGATATGTCAGTAAGGTGAACGAAAAGCTGTTCATCCTTCCTGTTGGCGTGGTCGATAACGCCTCTGATGATAGATAGTTTCTCACGTATATCCCTCAATTTGCGACCACCACCCTGTGTGTTACTGAACACACCTGCTTTTTCGGCGGCCATTGCCACCCTATGATTGAGCAATCTTGTGAAGACCTTCGACAGACTGCTCAATAGACAAATAGGTCTGTAGTTGGCAATGATCGAAGGACAACCCTTCTTGTAGGCAGGGACGATTTCTTCCAACTGCTTGGGAAAACACCAGTTTGCACTATGTTGTTAAAAAGTGTCGCCATAGCCTCCGCAAAATCGTATCCATAGTCCCTTTGCTTCGTCTTTTGGAGCTTCAGCATCTCGTTGCACACTCTATCAACACCCGGTGCTTTACCGTTCCTTAGCCATTTCACTGACTGTTGTATCTCTACTGCTGTGAACATTGGAAACCACTGTTCCATGTTACTAGCATTGAAAGTCATTTCGCTCAGGAAATTCATGTCAGCAAACTCATGTTCGAACACCTCCTCGAAATACTTCGCTGCATGCTCGGCCACTTTCACCTGGTCAGTGACTATGGTGTCATGGAGCTTGAAACTTTTGAATCTTATCCTCATTGACCTTTTGCCGGTGGCAGCATTGAAGAAAAACCGAGGTTCCACAAACTCGGTGGTCCTAGCCTTGTATAGCCACTTTACAAATCTCTTGTTGGCTCTCCTAGCTCTTTCACCATGTATAAGCTTCTCCACTTTCGCCAGAGCAGTAAGGATTCCAAATTGACTGCTTTCTTCTCCGTACGCATGGCAAATTCTCACAACTTTGCTAGTCAACATCGACCCCTGTTTGGAGACTTTCTCCACAAGAGCCTCTCTCTCTTTCATCCATCTTCTTACCCTTCTGTTGTCAATCCCTCTGGTCGTCACTTTGCTCTCAGGGAAGACTTTTGCACCATCCGTGATAGTATAGTATTCCAGGACCGGTGACATCTCTTTGGGAACCTTGTCCTCGGCCCCTGCGGTATCTCAATACCATCCTTTATCCACTGGAGCTTCACCATAGTAGGGATTTTTATTTTTTTTTTTAATACAACCAACTGGTTGCTCTGTTTTATTATCTGAATATTTACAATGGATAACGCTCAAAGAGCGTTATCTCCTCCATTACTTCTTAATTCTAACAATGGTGCCCGTAGGGCATCATTGTTTTGTTCCCTCCTTATAGGAGGTGTACAATTGGTGAAGGGTTTCGACGCACCTCCTTTTCACTTTGTTCACAAATGTTCTGGCTCTCTTTTCCGCAATATCTTTCTTGATTCCGTTCTTCCTCATCCCTCTCATAATTTGATCCACTGCTTCCTTCTCTACACCCATCATACCTAGGAGGAACTCTTTGCTCGATTTTCGGTTTGGTTGCACACTCATCTTACCTCCTTTCCAACACACCGAGTCGAACCATAGGTCTATCTTGTGTTTTGGATGGACTCCCAGACCACTCAGTTCATCACCGACCGACATAGCCAGTCTTCTTCTAATCAATATGGCTCGTGGACAGCGAATGAGACAATGTAGAATAGTCTCTGACTCCTTGTTACATCTTTCACACACGGTTGGAGCTTCATTTTTTCCATACAATACCCTCATGACTTCTCGAGTGTGCAAAGTACCACTGCGCACTTGTGCATAGAACCACTCCAGCTTTCTGTCAATCTTGTGGGGGTACTTTAGAAAACTAAAGTCCACCCCACCATCCATTGCTTCAACTTGTAACCACCACAGACCACCAATCTCTCTAATCCTGCAGAGTCTCTCATGCTCCATTCGCAACTGTATTTGCTCTCTGCTCTCGACGGGATATTGTCCTATCATCAAAGTTTGCTCTACAGAGACTCTGGCGTTAGTTTCTAACGTCGAAGTGCACTCATTTGTGACACCATTATTGTCAACAACTCATGAGACCTTGGTCCAATCTTGCATCCTGGGAACTTGTTTTTGATTTCCTTTAAACTCATGACTCTCACACCAACCATCAGCTGATTTCTGTTAGTGATTCCACCCTTGAACAGCTTCTTGAGAATAGTTGTTGGAACATACCGGGCAATGTTACAATCGTCACAATTGCGGTAGGTGCTCCCATTGTTAAGTGTAATGCCTTGGGTGTGCATCCTTTGCGCACACCACTTAAGGTAAGTGTTCTTGACGTACTCGAGACGGTTGCTTGACTGGAAGACATTCTCATGTTGGAATGTTTGTGTGTGCTTGATTTCCTCAAGCGTGTCAAGCAGCAACTGCTTCGCTTCCGTGTCCCTCTTACCAGACACCTCTTCACTGTTCCTTCCACTTCAAACACTTTAGCATGTTTGATGATAGAGGATGTTATAATTTGACACTGCTCATTTACATCTTCTATTGCACTTACACTACTCCCTTCTAGCTCCCTGATGAGCTCCTTACCATAATGGACCCATCTCGGGTCTTTCTTGTCCTTGGGAAACTTAAACATCGTTCCACTATACACAGTATTTGTGCCAGTTCTGGCTTTTATCTTGACTAAAGTAGGGACATGATCGCTACACCATTGGATGTGAACATTTCTACCTTGTCAATTGCTTCTATTATTGCTTGGTTGCACCATACTGAATCTATTCTCGACGAGGAATTCCTGCGGAAGAATGTATGGAATCTTTCTACTCCCATTACCTCATTGGTGTCACACAGGTTGTTCTCCTTCAACATTTGCAGCAGTAATAGCGTGTTTTCGTCTACTCTGTTCGAGGACCGGTCAGTAGCAGCTGTAACGGCATTATGATCACCTCCTAAAATGAACTTTCCTTGGACAGCCCCGATTGATTTGTAATGTTCACGATTCTTTTTGTGAGGTCCATAGTGGTTAGCTATCGTAATCGACTCATCCACCGTTGATACCTTGATTACTTGCAACCTGGATTCACTGTGCATCACTCCATATGATGGGACAGTAGTGGTTCTGACAATTGCTGCCAAGTGTTGATTGGGAAGATCACACACCAGAACACACTTAATTCTCTCTAACTTCCTGCTGAGTACCTTGTACCATGCTTCATCAATGTTAGTTGCCTCCTGTATTAGCAACACATCTATTTGCTCAGACTCCAGAAAGTCCACGACATCATTGGCTTTACCCTTTATGCCGTTGATGTACCACATCACCTTCAACATAATTGAGATGTGTGGTCTGACTGGGGTTGAGACACCTCATTACTGTGTGTCACAAGGCTGGTCACAGCACGCGCCACTTCCTTACTGGCCTGAACAATATCAATCATATCGGCCAGCCGAACCGGGGTCTTCAATAAAGCTCTTTTCCTTGAGTTTTCTGAGAGGGCTGTATTGGGACCTCTCTTTCCACTCTCCTTTATAGGAGTATCTTCTCTAGGCACAGTGAACTTGTAGATGAGCGCTTGGCTATCTGAGAGTGCACGCTCCCGTCTCTTCTCTCTTCTCGCTCTCACTAACATTTTCCTCCTCTCCTCAAGCAGCTGGGCTTCAGTGTTCTCATTTTCACCCATAGGTATTGGATCCTGAACTATCGTAGCGCCCTCCCCTATTACTTCAACACTTGGTGGCTCTATCTCCGGAGTTGTGAGTACCATTGGCTCGTCAACATTCATTTCTTCTCCCAACCCGGGTGGTGCAACGCTAGTAGTTTGTTCTCCAGCGGTTGAGCCATCTTGTTCAGAGATTGTTTCATCTCCTAGCATTGAAATGTCATCGTCTGGTGACTCACCAGATACTTCATCTACTCTTTGAAGCTCTCCTCTCTTTGATTTATGTACTTTTCCACTCATTTTCTTGTTCATAGCCTTCTTCAGGCTCGTTGTGCAACTCTTCTCTTTAGCTCTTCCATCTGCTTGTTTAAGGAATCAGTGATCCTTTGTATCTTCTTGGACATTATTTTCATTGGATCCTGATTTCTCTGGACATATGGGCTAATCTCTGCTCCAATCTGCTTGTTTCCAATGACAGTATGAGCATATGACTGGGATGTCATCGTGACAAATGCTGTGCTGCCCTTAACTTCCACGTGATGAACTCTGTCCTCTCCAACGAGTTTAGTGATGTCGTCCTTTGACCTGCCGAGGACCTTGTGAACCACAAGTTTTTTCTCCGAGTCAAGACCTCTCTTGATGGATGCATGAGCGTTTGCGATTCTTCTTGACTCATTGAACATCTCAGCAAACTCATAGAGTTTATCGTCCTTTACGTTCACCCACGCAATAAACTGGCCTTTCTCCCATCTTCTGACATGTGCACGAGTAATCCACTCCTTGTACCTTGAGCCAATCATTTTTGCAATTGTTGGTGCTGTGTTATGGCACTGTGTACCCTTGATCACGACTTCTTTTTTGTTGATGCTACTTCCAATGTGCTGTACTGTCCATACTGCGTACCCGTCACGCGAGTACTCCCTTGCCCCCGGAGAGGATGGAATGTTTGCATTTGTTTCCATGGTTTTTTTTTCACCATAGTAGGGATATGATCACTGAACATTTATAGCGGATCATTCAATATCCAAGCCCGTCTAGCTCAGTCGGTAGAGCGCAAGGCTCTTAACCTTGTGGTCGAGGGTTCGAGCCCCTCGGTGGGCGATGTCGTTTTTGATTAAAAATTTGTCAGAAGTTTTCAGATTTCTTCAGAAAAACAAAATGAGATCAAAGAACAGCAGAATTCATATCCAGGTGACAGGTTTTGGTGCTTTTCATGGAATCATCGACAATCCATCGACACACATTGTGCGACACCTGGAATCATCTTTCCAAAGAGATCTCGTCATGGCCCAGGATCCTTCCCAAAAAATTCTTCGATTTGACATCTTGGATGTAAGTGTTCCTTCGGTTGACCAATACTTTGTCAACCAAGACAACAAACTAAAGTCCTTGAGTGAAAAAAAAAATCTTTCAGAACAAGAACAAGTTGTTGTTGATGACCATCATCTGTTCATTCACTTTGGAGTCGCAGGTAGCAATGTGAGGTACGAAGTGGAAACAATGGCCTTTAATGAAAAATCGTTCCGTGCACCAGACAATGCACACTTGCAACCGTTTGAGGAACCAATTAATGAAGCGCGTCCCATCCATTCCGTGCTGACAAGTTGTATCGACACGGATCGTCTCATCTCTCGAGTGAATGCTGTGTTGAGAGAGGAAGGTGAGCATCCGGAGATTCGTTCATTTATTGAACCCTTTTATGAGCGTTTGACGGAGAAAGAAGGTCCTAGTTCGACCAAGGATCCACTGTCAACTGACCCTAACTCACTCCAGAAGAAGCAAGAACTGTTAGAGAAAATGAAACTGGAGAAGGAACAGGATTTGTTAAATGAGCAATATGTGATTGCTTCGCAAGATCCAGGACGATTCTTGTGCAATTACATTTACTATCGTTCCCTCGAGTTTTGTGAGAAGAACAAGATGAATGACAAGCGATTTGATTCGGTGTTTATTCATGTTCCTCATCAAGACACGATCCCAGTGGATTATCAGATCCGTTTCGCAAAACACTTTGTCAGTGAACTGCTGGACATGTACAGTAGACAAGAGTAAAAGAATTGTAATGACGGAAGATTTTATTGGATCCCTCTTTCATCTAACTCTGAATAATCTTCTGGGTCGTTCGAACAGAAGTTCGTCGATCCTTTTGTCTCCCTTCCCTTTCTGAGAGGCTGCCCTTCAGAAGCGCATTCTCAGGACTTAATTCGATAATAAATTGTCACGGAATTGTTTCGTAGAAGCTAAAATCTGATATATCTGGATAAAACCATTCCTACAAGATTGGTAGAACTGGACTCAAAGTACTCAACTACCTTTTTGATGAAAGCATTGTCTCGTTGACTATTGTACCATCTGAGATGATGGACACCCTTAAGATTCACTAATGCCTTCTCTGTGATGGATTCCTGGTTACAATCACTCATATCAAGTGTGTGAATACCTGTCAAATGTTGAAATGCGTTGTCAGTGATTTGATTACAACCACCCATATTGAGTGTGTGAATACCCGTCAAATGCTGAAAAGCATTGTCTGTGATTTGATCGCAACAGCTCATTTTAAGTGTGTGGATACCAGTCAAATGTTGAAATGCCTTGTCTGTGATTTGTTCACAACCACTTATGTCAAGTGTGTGAATGCCGGCCAAATGGGAGAATGCATCATCTGTGACTTGTCTGCAACGGCTCATATCTAGTGTGTGAATTCCAGCCAAAGAGGCGAATGCCTTGTCTGTGATGTACCTGCAACTGATCATTTGGAGTGTGTGAATTCCTCTCAAGTGAGAAAATGCTTCATCTGTGATTTGATTGCAAAAGCTCATATTGAGTGTGTGAATTCCTGTCAAAAAAGAAAATGTAGTGTCTGTGATTTGAATACAACCACCCACATTGAGTGTGTGAATACCTGCCAGATGAGCAAAAGCCCTGTCAGATATTTGATCGCATACCACCATATGAAGTGTGTGAATACCTTTCAAATAAGATAAAGCTTTGCCTGTGAGCTTCTTGCAACGACTCATATTAAGCGTGTGAATACCAGTCAAATGCTGAAATGCATTGTCCGTGATTTGTTCGCAACCACTAATGTCAAGTGTGTGAACGCCTTCCAAAAATTGGAAATGATCATCCACTACGTTGGGATCCCCCATGTCCACATTAAACAGCGTACCCTTACTCAATCGAAAAAAGTATTGAATAGCTTGTTTCTCCATCATTTTTACAAGTGTTCTCTTCTTGTTGAACATGAGAGATCGATTGAACTTGAATTGGTTGATTCCTTTGCAAGTGTAACTCAATTTCAACCATTCTCGAGTGTCACAATACTCAACAATTTTTGACCATGTGTCCTTGCACAGTTCAGAACCAATTTCAAGATTCATTTCATCACTCTTTGTTTCATCACCTTCATTGATTCTCTTTCTCTTGATTGTGACAATCTCGCTTTCATCATCCAAAAACCGTTTTTTCATCTCCCGACCTTGGTTTGTTTTTCAGCGAGATCTGAAGAGAGTGAACTATTGGAGATTTTTGTTTTCAAGTGTATAAGATCTCCCAAGAATTCTGCAGCTCTGAAACCAAAAAGTTGTCCGACGAACGAGGTGGAGTTGTCTTTATTGGATCAATCATACTGGTCATATTCATCCTGATCATTGGCTGTGTCATCATCCAATTCTTCATCATCCTCCATCTGTTCTTCGAAGAGCTTGGCAATCTGTTCTTTGATGAATGGGTTTTCTTTTTGACCCGTTCTTTCCAGATCTAATGCTGTATTGAAGTTGAGCAGTGCTTGATCCTTGAGACCCATTTGTGCATAAATTTTTCCAATTGTGAAATGGACTGAGGCTTCCTTAGGGACAAGTAATTTAAGTTCATTTAGCTCACGCAGTGCCTCATTTGAATTGTTGAGAGACATGAGGACATTGGCTTTCTTGAATTTAGCCACAGGGTTCTGTGGATGAATCTGCAAGGCACAGTTCAGCATATCTAATGCTTCATGATTCTTGTGTTGTGCCATGAGAGCCATACCAGTATAACAGTACAGAATAGAGCTCTTGTCATTAATTTGCAGCGCTCTCCTAAAGTGATATTCTGCTTGTTCAAACTTCTCCTGTCTAAAATACACAATTCCAATTCCGTACCAGGCATTGTAATGCCTGCAGTCGATCCGAATAGCTGTCCGATAACTCATCAAGGCCTCCTCTAGATCATCGTTTGCAAAGCTTTCATGACCAGCGAGTGTGTAAGCATAAGTGAATGACGAGTCAACCTTTGTAGCACGTTCAAAGAACCGTAGAGCTGATTCATGATCCTTTTGTAAACTGAAACAGTTTCCAATAGCACACAGTGTCTGAGGAGACAATTTATCAACTTCACTCATGTGATGAGCCAAGAAACTCAATTGTTTCTTTTTTCTCAAGTGCCACAGTATCGTACTGTACACTTCCAGACCATCAAGCCGATATGGCTCCAGCTTCAGTACCTGTTCAAACGTCTTTTCACCATTTTCATACTGTGACATCTCAAAGTAGCATCGACCGATATAGGACAGAACCCATCCAGTCTGGAAGTGCTTTGGTGGTAACCGAGTAAATGATTGAATCGCTTCTTTGCAACGGAATTGATAGTACAGTTGAAGCGATCGACTAATTGCTCCTAACAGCTCGAATAAATAAATAATCTCTCTTTCTGTTACTTCAGTATTTCCTTCGCCATGGTGAGATGACGACAGAGACGATGAGGAAGAGGATGACGACCTTGATGATAACATTGGTGTGATGGATATTGAAGATGCCGATGAAGGAACATTCAGCTGTTGAAGTGAACTGTTGGTCATGGAACCTGAGCCGATAAAACTGCTGTTTGAACTTGTTGTGGAAGAGTTCAGTAGTCGTGTAGCATCAAACAGCTTTGGATTCAATACCTTGTTGATTGGACCTTGAAGTTTTTTGGTTGGCTTTGGTTTTCTGTTTGGTCCCTGAGGCGTGTTGAACTCAGTTGGGGCACTGATTGGAGATGGAGTACAAAAGAAGGAGTTGGATGTGCTTGCTGGTGTTCCTCCTCTGTGGTTTGGCACAGATGGAGTTTTGACCGACGAAGAAGAGGAAGAGGCAACAGATGAGCTTGATTCTCTTCTCGTCGGAGGCTTCATATAGGAATGTGGACTCTTGATCGTAAAATCATCAAATCTTGAGGGAGACATGTATGATATATTGGACGCAGGAGTAGTAAGTTCTTTGATGGGTGTCATAATACCGGAGGAAGGTGTGTCAGTGAATTGGAGTGGATTCGCTTCTAGTAACACTTCCATCGATGAGGCCTGAGGCGTCATTAGAAGAGAACCCATCGATGTTCGTCCTCCGCCTCTTGTTGTTGAAGATGAGCCATTGGATATCGAAGAATGATTGAGAGACTGAGGAGGATGTAGTTGTGGTTGCTGCTGTGGTTGAGGAACCAAGCGCTGCGCCTGTGGTGTTTGATGCATCAGCATCGATGACTGTTGCAGTAGTTGTTGCTGCTGCTGTGACTGTTGTGAACCACAAGCGGAAGCAGCTGTAACAACAGCAGAATTCTTGTACTTTGTCAGTGCCACTTGAGCCTTGTTTGAATCAAACATTGCAGTGCTGTCGACTACAGCTCCCAATTGACTCAAATTTTCAAAAGCGCTCCACATCATTGGATTCGTGCTCAATGCTTTTTGAAAACAGGCAATCGCCATTTGTTTTCGATCAGTGAATCGACAAACAATTCCCAACCAATAATTCATATTCGATATCATATCAAAGTCCTTTGTAACATTACAACTCTTATTCGTACCGCTCGTACTACTACTTCCACCACTCCCACTATTGCCATTAAAGTGAGTCCCCAAATGATCCATTTCATTACTCCGCTTCGACAAAAACTGCATGATAATATTCTCCGCCTCCAACAAATGATCCAATTTGATACAACAAACAACATACAACAGATAAATCTGATCCAACACATCCAAATCTTGCTCCGATAATTGATTGGTGCTCAAAAGCGGAGTATTTATATTTACTCCGCCAAACGAAAAAGAAGCATTCGTTGTTGCAGTCGGAGTAGAATGAAGTGTCGAATACACTTTCCAAGTATGAGCGTGATGCCTCAAAAAATGATACATCATTTGAATTTGACCTGATTGCATATAACAACTTGCCAATTTGAACAAGTTGAAAAATGTGGGAAATTGAGCAAAGAGTCTCTCTGCGAGGAAAATGGCATTTTGGTGGAGGTGAAATGTGAGTGACCGTTCAATATTGTGTAACAAATAGGTGTCCATCTATCTATCGTATTTTTTGTTGTTGTTGTTGTTGATATACTGTTTCTCTTTTGAGTAGAATGATGATGAGTTGTTGTGTGAAAAAGCTTTTTGTTGGTTGGGATCGATGGTAGGTGAGTGAATGACAAACTACTATGGTGGTAAGCGTCCCAAAAAAATTTTGTTCGTTGTTCCAGAGCTAAAGAGCTTTTTCTTTTTTGTTGTTGTTGTGAAAAGGAATGCATTTCCGTTAGAGCGGTGTCAATTTTTGAGCGCGAAATGGATTGTCGGAGTTGAATTTTACAGTTTTTCAAACAAGAACTCAAAATTGGAAAGAACAAGTGATGCTAGAAGAAAGAGATGATGAGATGAATGAAGTTGTGATGGATAATGGAGAGTATTCTTCTCCAGAGGAAGAAATTGAAGCTCTTCGTCAAAAATTGGAAGAGAGAGAAGAACAATTGTCAAAAGCTGTCGGTAAGTTAGTTACAATGGGTTGCAGAAGTCTATTGATATTCATGTTTCTCACTCTTTAAATTATCCTGTTGTAGATTTTGGCCAAACAATTTTGAAAAAGAACAAGAATTTAGAGATTTTCACAAGACAGTTGACTGAACAGAAGAAGAATGTTGAGAACCAGTTGGAAGATGCATTGAATTCCAAGGTCTTTCTCGAGAAACAATTATCGAACACGGAACAAGCGTTCTCTACAGCCAGAAAGGAAAGAAATCAATTAAAGTTGCAAGTAGATGGTCTTCAGAATCAGATTAAGGGACTAATCGGTGACTCAGAAACTCACAAACGAGTACTCGACAACAATTCAAAACTGAGGAAGAGAGTCTCAGACTTGGAGACGGAAGTGGAGAATCTGAAGAAACTGTTGAAGTTTACGAGTTCTGATGGTTCAGGAAAGGAGGCGATGAACGAATCGCCTCTATCACCAAGAACTCCTCGAACCACCGTTCAATCTGATGAAGTGCAGAAATTGGAGAAAAAGTACAAACAGGAGATAGAAAATTTGAAACAAGAGAATCGAACAATGCAGAGTGAAAGAGATATTGCTCATATCCAGCACAGAGTGCAAATTAAAGAATTGAGGAGAGAACTCGATGAAACAAGAAGAGAATTAGCCACCATGCCTATACAATCTATAGAAGAAGTTTCAGATCCTGTATCTCACCAATACATGGCTCAGATAAGAGGGATGAGTATGACACTTTCAAGATTGAAACGAGAAATTATTGCCATAAGGAAGGAGTACATAGAACGACAAGCTGAAATTTCAAAAATGACCATGGAAGCAACAACAGTCATGAGCGGTATCTTCGCTTCCTATGAATCTCAAAGGTTTGTCTCTCATCTATTCTTCCTGTTGTTTTTATGTGTCTCTCGAAGACTAATACCTTTGTAGTGGTAACAGCACTGAAGAGGGAGATAAAAGTTTAGAAATGAGTTACGCTCTTCTTCAAGCAAGGGTGATCCAAGAACTAGGATTGGATGATTACTATACATGTATGTAGTCTTGTTTCATGATTATGTCAAGTAGCTTTTGTGTATTGAAATGACCCGGTTGTTACAGCTTATGGTCACAAACAAGTGTATCCAAACAAAGAAGGATACTTAGCAATTGCTTCCTCGTGGTTTTCTTCTCCCAAAAGATATGTGAAGGTGAGCATAGGTGGATTGAGTTTTTATAGTAGCGATACAGATTCAAAAGATCAGCCATTATCAAGATTTAGTTTGATAGGAGCGAAACTAGTACCCATGCCGAGTAAGAACGACAGAAGGTTTGACATCAAACTTGTTCCGGGAAAAATTTTAGCTTTCGAAGCTCGAGATTCTAAACTAAAAGAGGAATGGGTTTCCTTCTTCCGAAATTTGCTAAAGGTATGTGAAGTTAAGTCTTTGGTCATAAGTGAAGACTGATGTAACAATAGATGATATATTTTACAGAAAATAGATAAGTGAATTTCAGTTGAGACTTGGCAACCTACTCTCGAATATTTGGCATCGATATCATAGAACGATCTATCGTTTGGGTTTGTTCTTCTTCGTGATGGGTTGTGCTTATCGCTCCGTCGTTACCTGGTAGAATCTTCGTCGGAAAGGTTTTCTGGAACAACAGTTTTAGCACTCTCTCCTTGGACAGAAGAATATCTACAACCTTTTGTCGATCCATGATTGTAAAGTCCTGTAATTGACCTATGGTTTCCTGAGATTGACTGACGGAGCGTAGTACTGCTTGATGTCGACCGATATCTAACCTAACATCGTCAATACATTGACGTAGAAATATTTCAATCTCAGATCTCTCAGATAAAGCAAGTAAATGAGCATTTCGCATCGCCTTTGAATTCTTTCTCTCCTGATCTAACATTCTCTTTAGCTTGTTAATCGTCTCAAGCATTTTCTTCTCTCGATTCTCGACATCGAAACTGTCCATATGTTGGTTGTGTTCTTGTGTGTCGTCAAAACTTGAATACAAATTATTTCGTTCTCTTTGTGTCTGTAATGAATTGTTCTCGGTTATCGTTCGTAATGTTTCCATTTCTAATTCCAAATCTCGAATTTCCTCCCTTAACTTCTCATTCTCTCTCTTCATCTTTGCATTGATTTTCGCTAAGTATTCTCTATCGTCCTGTTGAGCTTTGTACTGTATTTTGAGACGCTGATTCTCTTTGATGAGAGCACTATTCTTTTCATCCAACTCTACAGCTTTGATAGTTGCGTTCTTCAAATTCTCCTTTAAGCTTCGACTTTTTTCATTCCATTCCTTTACACCTGTAGAGTTCTTCCTCCGTTCTTCAAGCAGTTGTTGTTTGTAATCTTGTATCAGGTCATCCACATGTCTCTGATATTGCTCTTGTCTCTCTTCTAGTTGCTTTTGCGTCTCTCCCTTCATCATTTGTATTTTAGTTTGAATCGTTCGCTTGAGAGAATGCAACTGATCCATCTGTTCTCGAGAGTTTCCTCTAACGGTATTAGCCATTCTTAACTTTTCAGTTAACTCGTCCAACTTCTCCTTCGATCTCTTTTCTCTCCTAACAAAGGTCTCTTGACGCAACTTGAACAAGTCCTTTTGCTTGATATTGTCAGCAACGAGAAGTTCATATTTGTTCGTCAATTGCAAGTACATTTCATAATAGTTCATATTAGCATCTTGTTGTCTTCCACTCTTGGTTTCTCTTGATTTTCTCTCTCTGGCATAACTCGGTACTTGAAAGCTATAGGAACTATTCAATTTCTTGAAACTCTTCTTCCGAGCAGAGGTCGTAAACGGACTCAAGTAATCATTGTTCGTAGGTAGCTGAACAGCCTTGTCATCCGAAGTCTCGATCGCTCTTCAAATCAAAACAGGAATGAGGCAGAGAGACTTCAAACGAGATAAAAACAACTAGACATACATTTGTTGAGTGATCTTTGCTATATGATTCCGTAGCTTCTTCTGACTAGGCAACAGATTAGAGTTGGAATCTTCCATCAGATGCTTTGGCGTATCACTATCGTATTCATCGACATCTAACCCATATCCTCCATCAAAAATGGTAGATGAAGGAACGCCTACAGGAATAGAAGAACCAATTTCATAGCTCGAAATCCGTTCCATCGATATGTGTCTGTTCGATCGTAATTCCTGGTTTTTGGCGCATCCCGAATCAGCAGAGTAGTTTCACCGATTCCATAACACTTATCGGATTATTAATTCAGAGATTGGTGTCTGGGTGCTAGATCATGAGCACGTGAGTAGATTTAGATGACACAACCAGTGGAGCTTCATCATCAGTCAATGCTATGTTATTTATTTCAGGAGGTCAGAATATATGCAATTGCATTCACTCTCTCCTTCAATTCCATATGAATAAATAAATAAATAATGATATCATCTTATCAGTATCAGACTTAATACTTGGTTGTTCTACCGAGCTCTTCTCGCACATTGTCAATTTGTTCCAGTTTGTCTTGCAACAGTTTTGTCAATTGCCTCCGCTGATTCTTCTCTTGCTCCGTCAACTCCAATTCATCCAATTTCGATACCATACTATCCAACAACACTGATGACTCTTTGATGGTCTTCCAATTGTTCATCAATTGTTCAATCGCAGGATCCAACTGTTTCAGAGTCACTTCATAATTGTGCCGCAAAAGACGAATCTTGAGCTGATTGGGTGACTCTGTCAATCGTTGCTTCACATGATCCACATGCTTCAACACCGAATCAATCTTTGTAATCAGTTGCCTGCGAACATCTCTTTCATTTTCAATCAACTGCAACTCATCCAACTTTAGCATGCATCGTTCCAATCGAACCGAACTTTCAGTCAATTGTTTCTCTCTTTGTTTCCAATAGTTTTGAGCATAAAAAAGTTGATCTTCTTGGAACAATTGAAGCAACTTGATCAATTGATTGTCTTGATGCACAGATGTCAAAAAATGAATCAGGTGGTCCAGATCGGGCTTACATTCCTTTTCAATTTTGTAAACTTTTTGTAAGGATTCACTTTGGAAGGAACTCAAGAAGGAAGATGAAGTAATCGGATGGAACAATTGCTCCAAAAATGTGTCCAAGTTTTGCATGATTCTGTTTTTTGATCGAATGGGAGAAACTGTTTTTTCTTTGAAGCAGGATACAGATAAATTACAGAACTGACAGTTTTCCATCATCATGGTTGTATTGTTTTTACTTACGATATCACTCTGAGGAGAGTGTCTGCAGGGTGGCTAGTCCTCTGTACAAACCATTTTCGATCTTCATTAGTTCGGAATGAGTGACCATCTCTTTGAGTTCACCCTTGTCCAACAAGTAGATGACATCAGAGTCGACCACTGTGCTCAATCGATGGGCAATCACGATCGTTGTCCTACCTCTCATTAAGGTATTTAGAGCTTCCTGGACAAGACTTTCCGAGTGAGTGTCGAGAGCAGAGGTAGCTTCATCGAGAAGTAATAGGGAAGGATTTTGAATCATTGCTCTCGCAATCGCAATTCTCTGCTTCTGACCTCCAGATAAGGAAACTCCTCTCTCTCCAATGATCGTTTCGTATTGCTTTGGTAGAGCCATGATGAAATTGTGAGCATTCGCTTGTTTAGCAGCTTGAATAATCTCCTCCGCAGAAACAGTACGTTTATCCTCCATGGCATACACAATGTTCTTTCTAATTGTTGTGGCAAAGAGTGTTGGCTCTTGAGTCACAATTCCAATGTTACGATGAAGCCATCGGGAATCTATCGTCATAAGATCAACTCCATCCAACAAGATCGTTCCTGAATCTGGCAAGTAAAACTTCTCTAATAGACCGACTATCGTCGATTTACCTAAGCCGGAAGCGCCTACGAGTGCAATAGTTTGTCCCGGTTGAATGGTTAGATCAAAATCCTTCAACACTAAAATTCCAGGACGAGTCGGATAACTGAAAGAAACACCGAGGAACTCGAGGAGTCCTTGAATTGCATTTGGTGTGACTTCTCCTTTTCCTCCCTCAGTATTAAACTGAGGAGTTCTTTGAATAATCCTGAGAATAGCTGAAACGGGAGCCCAACTCTTGTTGATTTCCGTAATCACCACGGCAGCATGTTGTAAGCTCTCCATTCCAATTAACACAAAGCTGAAAACCTTGAGGAACTGAGTGAAAGAAATTTCATTCTTGTTGACTAGAGTTCCACCATACCAAGTTCCCAATGGCATTAATCCCCAGATAAACACTGTTGTGACACACATGGAGATTGCAATGACAGTTGCCTTTGAAAAATAGAATAGATTCGCCCCGCTAAAGAACACATCATACTCTCGCTTCTCCTTCTCCTCTCCGTCCATTGAATGAACTGTTCTTATCGCACCAATTACTTCATTCATTCGACTAGAAGCCTTACTGTTAATTGAAGATGTCTTCTTAGAGAAGCACTCCATGAACAAACTGGTGATGCCTGAGAGTGCCATAATCACTGGAAGTGTCGACAGAAGCACCAAGGTCATTTTCCAAGAGTAAGAAAAGGCAAGAGAAACACCTACAACCACAGAGCCAGAGTGTTTTATCATTTGCAACAATTGGATTGAGTATGCACTAGCTACTAAATCCAAGTGCTCTTCTATCTCTGTCATCAATCCACCAATCTTCTTTCTATCAAAGAAACCAATCTCTTGTCGCAATAGAGAAAGATAGTATCTTCTCTTTAGTTTTGACGCAATTCTATCGTGAGCAATGTTTCCACAAAAGGTAGATAATAGAGACGCAAATGCAGAACCAATCATGATATAGGTCATTCGAAGTGAATACTTGTTAATCTTACTCTGAGGGAAACCGAAGACATATCACCCAGAACATCAGACAAATGAGGTAAAACATGTGAATTGTTGCTCCTTCGGCAATGGCTCCCACAGAACCGAACAATATCCACAGAGCATCCATTCCAATATATGCCCACATCTGCAAAGGACCTAGTATGACTCGTTTCTCCAGAGGATCCTTGGTCGAGTCTTCATCCTCATCTTCTTGCTTGCCCTTGCTTCTTTTCGTGATAGGGCTAAATGACTTCTCAAAATCTGCCTTCTCTTGCATTTCCATATTCATTTTGAACTAGTTTATCTTTGTTTCTTTATGGAATACCCTTGTACCCTTGAAATGCTCGAGAATATGAATTGTATCGGACAACGTTAATCCACCATCGTAGTCCGAGGAGATATCCCGCGAGTGAAAAAGCGAATACCGAAAACTGTCTCCCTGCTCTCCCCAATCTCCTTCCTCCTGCTATTCCTACAACTCCAACATGTCGGAGAAACATGAGCTCTTCCTTTTGGCTGAGAATTCCCGGCCTGGAAGGCGGATCAACTCCTATCAAGTAGTATTTCAGGATATTGTTCTGATGTCAAAAACAATACCAGTACAAAAAACCAAGTTAAAACCAAACAACGACAACTACAAGCTATAGATGAAATTCTCAGCCATTGTCCAACCAGAAGCTACACACTACGTCAGAGATCACTCTGTTCGTGAAGCTAGCGTCCAAACCAAACTCAGATCGGTCACTGAGGAAAGGATTGGTGAGAGATCCCTGATGCTCAGTTCACCAGAAGAGATGCAACTCCTTCAAATGATGATCAAGATGATTGGTGCCAAGAAAACTCTTGACATTGGTGTCTTCACTGGTTACAGTGCACTTTCTCAAGCCCTTGTTTTGCCAGAGGATGGACGTGTGATCGCTCTGGACGTTTCCGAAGAGTACACGAGTGTTGGTATTCCATTTTGGAAGGAAGCAGGAGTGGATCACAAGATTGACTTGAGAATTGCACCTGCATTGGAGTCGTTGGACGCGTTGATTGAGAATCAAGAGTCCGGTACATTTGATTTTGCGTATATTGATGCAGATAAGCTCAATTATGCTGCTTATGTCGACAAGACTTATCATCTGTTGAGAAAGGGTGGATTGATTGCGATTGACAATGTCTTGTGGAGTGGAAAGGTTTACAATGCTGAGAGTGTTGATCCTGACACTCTTGCTCTCAAGAAGCTCAATGATGACTTGAAGAATGATGAGAGATTCGACATCGCAATGGCTACGATTGCCGATGGTGTGACCTTCCTTTTGAAGAAGTAAATTAAGAAAACTAGCTGGATTTTACCTTGAACACTTGTCAGGTAACCTTTGACAAGCAAAGTTGTACCTGTATTCTACATTCTACTTGACAAGTGTTCAAGATAAAATCTAGATCCAATCTTCGATAAATCTGCTTGTGTTTTTGTTCTCAACTCTTCTTCCATTGTATTTTCATGCATCAAGTTAACTTGACTCACATTTAACAAACAAAAAACATAAGCACAAAGATAACAACCTACCCACAACACAAATCTACAGACAAACAAATAGAAAATTGATTTATTTACTTCCAAACTTCTCCTGAATCAGCTCAAGAATCGCAGTGACCCACTCCTGACGCTCCGCCGTACCATTTGCATACAAGTGATAAGTCCGACCCTTGTTCGTTTCCACATTGAACTCATAATGATCCGCTCCGTCAAATTGTAAAACATTATCAGAATATTCCACAGCGACGATACTCTTGAGTGGAATGATATCGATGGGGTGTTTGGATGCGCGAGGTGACTTATCTTCTGTGAACACTGTTGCTGCTTGAGCACCCTTGTAGTACGTTAGACCTGCTTCATCTAGGATGAACCACCGTTTTTTCATGTTCTTGACAACTTTACCCTTCTTGTAGAGAAAACCGGCGTATTTGGCCATGGTGTTTCTTTTGATTACAGCAATAAGATTATTATCTTGGTGGTGTTATGGGTGGGATTCGACTTTTTTTTTTCTGCTTTTTTAGAGCGATGATTTTGTTCTAATTTTTGTGATCCTTCTGGCAGATGGTGACGTGACAACCGTCGGTAAATCAAACCGGAGTTATTCTTGAAGACCAAAAACTGGAGCTGGGAAGGTTCTTCAATGAGAAAATACCATGTGAATGAACTTGGTGATATGTAAGTGTGCGCACGTCAAGTGGTTATGGTTCGAAAAATTCTCTATCTTTTCATGAAATTCAATCGTAGATGAGCAGGTGATTCGTCAATTCCGCATGACAAGCGATAAGAAATAAATCCAAGATGATTGTTCCGCGCTGAAACACCATCGCCATAATCAGTTGTAACTGAAAAACACAACAAACGAGGACAGACTACAAACAACAGAAGAACATATTTCACACCACCATGTCAAAGTACACGAGCAGCGCTGCAGTCACCAGAGATCAAGATATCGAAGATACGTTGTTGGACTATTTGGGTGAGTCAAGGCCAAAGTCAAACGCAACCACAAGCAAAGTTTCCACTTCTCAGCCACAGGGACGTGCTCAGAATGTTGAGCTCAAGGGAACACCTGCAGATATGATTCTTCAGTTGAATGACTACAAGGAGAAAGGGCTCATTTCTGATCAACAATTCCAAGAAATGAAGAAGCAAATTTTGGGCATTTAAAATGGTGTGTTGATTCATATCACACAAGTTGTATGTTATAAATAAATAAATGAAAGTTAACAGTCAGATGTATGTGACTCTGTCTTTCTCTCTGTGTTTGTGTTGGTGTGCGTCGTTCTCTCAGTGCCTTGGCTTTTTATTTTGTTGGCCTGGGGCTTCTGGTGAACTGCTACTACTACCGTGGCTCTGTTTACGAGGGCGTTTTGGTGGTGGTTTTCGAGCTTGTTGGTTTGGAGAACGCCAGGAGGATGCTTCACTCCTGTTGTTCGTGTTTCTTGTCGTGTTGTTGGATGTACTTTTTCGATTGACCGAAGGTGCTGGCAGCAATCCATCTTTTTGACGCTTCCGTTCCAAAGCTTTCACTGCCATCCTCTGTGCCATCGTGTTCTTCTCCTTTTCCAATAGAATATATTCAGCAGTGCCAGCCTGTAATTCGACAGTTGCTTGATTAGGGTTGCTTTGTATCTTTTGTTGAATCACCTCATCATCAATCAAGGAATACAAATGAGCCTTCTCCTGCACTAAACTAGCTGGGATAGGGTTCCGATTGGGCTGAGCAGAAGTGCTGACACTCGGTATCGCAGTTGCAACACTGCTTGAGCTACTACTCTGCAGAGTGGAGCTTTGTACTTGGGTCTTTCGCTTCTGTTCTTCACTGGTAAGTTCTGAAATGAGAAATTCTTGCAATTCAGCTTGATATTCCTCACTGGGCTTCTCTGCTGGCAATGGACCAGCAATCATTTGTGGTTGCTGGACTGGCACTGGATTCTTTTTGTGATTAGAAGGTTTAGGCTTGGACGAAGAGTTTGTTGTTCTCGTTTTCTCTCCATAGATTGAATCAAACTGTTCTTCTCCCTTTGCCAATTGTTTATCTTCTTCAGACAAAATGTTGGTTGGATCTTCGGCGAGCAGATCATCATGAAATCCAACTTTCGAGATCCACTTTGGAAATTGAGTCATTATATTGGCCAATACTGTATCATACAATTCACCATCAATCTCTGGCTCTAGCTCTTCACCTGATGGTTCATCGGGGATAGTAAATAGTTTCTTCGTATCAGCTGTATTGAGCACATCGGTTGCCCCATCATCCACAACCCAGCTAGCAAGTAGTTCCTTTTTAATTTGGCGTTGATGCACCAAATCTTCTATTGTATTCTGTGTAATTAGACGGTAAATATAGACAGGTTTCTCTTGCCCTATTCTGTACACTCTACAGCAAGCCTCACAATCATGAGATGGGTTCCAATTAACGTCCACCAAGATAATTCTGTTGGCGCTGGACAAATTGATTCCTTCCCCTCCAGCTAATGTGGACACAAGTAATAAATGCTTATCACCTTGTTTGTCATTGAATTGATCAATATATTGTTGTCTCTCTGTCAGAGAAGTAGAGCCATCAAATCGTAAAAAGTTAATCCTCTCACCGCTTGATTTTTGCTTGTTGTATCGCGTCAACGAAGCTTGAATAAAGTTTAGGGTATTGATACTCCGGCTAAAGACAACCAACTTATCATTGATACTTTTTGCGTGAAATATCATTGAATAAAGAATCACCATCTTACCTGAGCTTTCTAATGAGCCCCGCACATAATTGATTTCACGATCGGTATAAATAGTCTCGAGAATATGCATCATTTCTAGCTGAGCTTCTTCAGACAGCAATTCTGCTGTATCATCTCCCTCAATCAGAGCAGCGGTAGCATCATTATTTACAGATTCTGCAGTGTTTGACTGAGGTACAACAGTCTTCTCACTTTTTGATGATCCTAGCTTAGTGCTTGTTGTATCTGCTGGTTTCGATGCAATCTCTTTCTTCTTAGCTAGATAGTAGGCGTAAAGTACATCAGGATGGTTACAAAGCATGGTTAAAACATTGTAACACCAAAAGATAGAGTTTCTCTGAGACTTGATCACAAGCTCAATAAATTTCTTGTACATTTTGTGCTGAATCGTACTCAGTCGAACATTCAATATAATTTCATGCTTTTCTGGCAGTTGCTCCTTCAACAGGGAGACATCTCTTCGTAAAATTACAGGCTTCACTTTTTCGTGAAGCATCCAGGCTCTTCTTCTGGCTTGCTTCTTCTGAGCAGGAGTACACTTTGATCCATTATGCACTCGGGCAATAGGTTTTTCATATCGCATCTTAAAATCAAGAGGCGATCCTAGGAGCCCAGGAAGAGCAAAGTTTATCATACAATAGTACTCTCGCAGATTGTTCTGTAAAGGGTAACCTGTCATAATAATTCGCTTCGCGCAGGCAATTCGATTCAGCGCTTTTGAGATTTGAGAGTTCATGTGTTTGATTTTGTGACCCTCGTCCAATATTATGATATCAGGTCCTGGATCTACCAAATACTCGTAGTATCTTCCATCGCCACTAAATACGCAAGACCTATACATGTCATATGTACAAATGAGAACCTGACCCTCCTTCTTCCACTGTTCTAGAACCGCCAGCCTAGCTTCCGTTGATTTTTGCATTCCTAAAATCTTGGGAACAACAAGTTTACAAGAGTCTAACTCATCCAACTCTTGCTCAGCAATCCAGCTCCTCACACGAGTGAACTCTCGATCCCAGTGTTGACACACAGACGCTGGAGATAAAATTAAAATACAATCATTCTATAGTATTTCGTTAGTTTACCAATTTTCGAAAACTTCAATGATCAAAATCATACAACAAGAATCATCATACCCGATGTTGAGAAAGATACAAGTTTGCCAACGTTACAATTTGGATCGTTTTGCCGAGACCCATAAAATCAGCCAATATACATCCATTTACAATATGATTATTCGCATCACTACTACTATAATTATTATTCTGATTCTGATTCTTAAACAACTGATTCCACATAAAATACACTCCATATTTCTGATGAGGCATCAATTTGGAATAAACAAACGGAGGAACATAAACCTTATCTTGCAACTTGTCCAACAACTCATCATAATCCATGGATTCCATCTTGACTGGCTGAGAAAACACATTGGAGCGTTGTGAATGTTCATCAAGCACAATTAAACTCTCTTCTTCATCATCTTCTATAATTTCCTCTCCTTCATCAATCATCTCTTCCATATGGCCATTTCCATCATTTCTACATTCGTCATCAGCATCGTCGTCATCATCCAACTCTTCTACATTTAAATCAATTCCTGACGAAGACGAAAATGAAGCTGACTTTTTAGCGTTGCTAGCAGCAGCAAGCGATGTACTACTCTTGTGTTGATTCACAGATTTTTGGACACGATTTGATTTTTGTTGTTGTGCAGATTGAACATTGCTGATACAAATGTCATTATCGAGCACCATTTGATCCACAGTTGAATTCAAACTGACATTATCATCGTCATCATCATTGATGAGAATGACTTGTTCATTCTCTAGTTTGCATGAACGTGTATATTGAACACTATTTGTATGATCATTGTTGAAATGATTCGTCTGATTCTTATTATTATTATTTGCTGAAGAGGAGTGCTGTTGATTGACTGAAGTGAGAGCAAGATGAGTGATTACTTGAACGAGAGAATGGTGATCGACATCTTTCAAAAGCGTTTGGGCAAAATTGTGGTAAGAAGCTGTGTCTTGCTGTCGTCGCAGTTGCTCACTTTCTTGAGGTTGGCGCAAAACGGTAAATTCGTGTAAAATATGGCGGGAAAGTTCTTCCGCGTCTTGTGAAACCAACGGTGGATTGTTGTCACGCATAGAGTCTGGTGGATTCATGTGCATGCAACACAGTGTGTACAGCGTACTTCCAAAAGCGTTTTGAATGAAATTATGGAGATGATTTCGTTAAAGTTCTTCTCCGATTGGCGGCAAAATCGCGATAACTGTCTTTTTGAAACTTCAACTAATCCAAGGTTACAAAAAGCGGAAATTTGAGCTGTTTTTTGGAGGACTTTGGTGATCTGCAGACGCTTGGTGAGTTCAAAGCTTTTTCGACCTGATCTTCTGTTTGCGAGCTCGACAATCAAAGAAAAAACGTATTGCTGCATTCAAAAATCATTTTCGTGTTGCTTGCTGCTCCCTGCTTCGTACATGTAAATCATTTTTTTCTGAAGCAACACAAAAATCAATAACAAACACACGCAACTCAAAATCAACCTCACCACACCAACAAAATCAAAAAGAACCTGAACAAAAACTTTAAAAATTTCCACTTCGGTTTTTTTGAATTGCAATTCAAGTTTATCATTGACAACGAATATTTTGGTCTATAAAGGATACAAATAACAAAATTCATCCATTAACAACGTATGGACAGTAACAGTACACTGTTTGAAAAAACAGCAGAATTAGAAAAAGAGCTCTCCTCAACGCTGAGAAAACGTTCTCCAAACGACAAACAAGTTGTTCAATTGCGTCAATCGTAAGTCCATTTTTCATCCATTCATCATTTCTTCGAACCTATAGCTAACACACATCTTGTTTTCCAACTTCTCATTCAATGTTCTTCTAGAATACGCGAAAATTATGAAAAGATCATTTTTAGTGATATTGCCTTCGCAAGTAGCAAAGACGTTGATCATTTATTGTGGAAGAGTGTCTACTATAAGCCAATCGAAGAATTTCGAAAAATTATTCGCAAATATCACTCATCAGCATTCTTGAATCCATCCACACTCGTACAACAACAGCAACCAAGCAATGATGTCAATTCAGGCACTACAATGACATTGGAGCAGCAGCAACAAATGGAAAAATCAAAGGAAAAATTGCACAAATCATGTCAATCACTACAGTCATTCTTGGAAGATGGAACACTGTATTATGAGTCATTATTTAAGCGATTGAAAGCAGTGTATGATACATATAGAAACAGCAACAATACCAGACTGGCAAAGTATGTTTTGAGTTCATTGCACAAGAATTTGATCAGTCAGGGAGATATGGCGAGATATAGCGAACTGTACAAGGAGAACAACAAGAAGGACTACACGAGAGCAAAGAAGCTTTATTTGCATGCTTTGGAACTGATTCCAAACAATGGAAATCCGCACAATCAATTGGCTGTGATTGCAACCTATCAAGATGATGAATGTGAAGCAATTTATCGTTATTTTAGATCTTTGGCCGTATTAAAACCATTCTCTAGCGCAAAAGAAAATTTGAGATTGTTGTTTGAGAAGAATAGAACAAATTATGAAGCGATCGTGGTTGAATCATCGATGCGCAAGAAGCAAAAGAAGCCTAATCAGAGACATCATCACCACAGAGTTAATAGTCGAAACCAACAACAACAATCCAATGGTGGAGGTAGTAGCAGCAGCGAGGTCATTGATCCAGTCAAACTCCAACATCGATTTTTGGTTGCTTTCATTAGATTGCATGGCATCTTGTTCACCAGAATCAGTATGGAGAAGATTCCAACGATTCAGCAGGAGACTCTCAAGGATTTCGAGTCCTTATTCTCACGACCAACAGATCAATTGGAAGAATTGATGCTCAAGTTGTCCATTATGCTCATTTTTACAATTGAGAATGCCAGGAGACAACCACAGCCACAATTTGCTGTTCAGCCATCTGCTGCTTCAAGCAATACCTACTTCCAGCACGCTTTGGCCATGTCTTGTGATTTCTTCGCTCGATTGGTGCTCATCAGCGCTCAGCATGACTTACGCTATTTGAACTCCATTTCCATCTTTATGAAGTTTATGGACCAAAACAAGAATTTGCTCCAGGAGGACGTTGCTACAAGGTTTGTTCAAAACTTTATCGAATTCTTGCAAGTTGTTTCTGCCAAGAGAGCAGACTTTAGACCCAGCAAGGGAACGTCTTCGCAAGTTCAGAATGCAATTTGCTTGCCAGAAGATGTGGAGATTTCTGGATTTTCATACGTGGAAGGTTTTGTTACCAGTATCAAGACAACAAAGGATAGAGCCGAGGTTGCCCCTGATGTTGCTCTCGCAACCAGATTGGATAGATTGAGTGGTATTGTGTCTAATTTGTTGATCGATGAATCTGTGCGCATCTATTATGATTATGCCAATCACATCTACACCATGGTTAATCTTGGAGGTGTCGAAGATGACAGAATGTCAAGTGAAGGTAGTGACGAGGAGCAGGAAGAAGTCGAAGAGCCGGTAGAAGAGGAGGAAACTGTTGTTCAGACTATTGTTCATAATGCCCATATCAATCAACAACCAAAGTCACACGTTGCATCCACAACTAGCAATCAATTCATTTCCTTTGATGCCATCGATGATGATGACTTGGATGACATTGCTGATGATGAACTCATCTTAACCGATGATGAAGATGAAAATAATGTAGCACATACCGCTACCAAATCATCTCCGCAACAGAAGGTCATTCCATCCAGTATTGTACAGCCATTTGGAGTCTCCACAAACACATTTACCGCCAGTCAGACTACCTGGCAGAACCCTGCTCCTCAACCTACTCAGGGTAATTTAATGTCTCAATTGTTGCAGCCAAACGTTATTCCAAATCAGCAAACTTCACCGCAACCAGCACACAATTATGGATTCTTTGGTAATCAAGCCTTCTTTAATCAGATGCCTCACCCAGATCAAATCCAACCTCCTGCTTTGTATCCAGAAGGAACAGTGTGGTCCAGCGTTGCTCCACAGTACAATCCTGCAACTACAAATGTATTTGCACAAAATGCCCGAGTGATTGAGCGTCCATTCCACCATCCTTATGGACAGTTTGGACCACAACAACACCCAATGAGTGCTCAACAATCTGGATTAGGTGTTCCACCAACTGGTGCACCGACAAACGGAAGTACAGTAATTGACGCTCCATTTGGCTGGAGAGCAGGTTATCAACCTCAGCCTCAGCAGCAACAACCACAACAGCAACCACAACAAGCAAGATTTACCAATGTTCAAAATTCATTCATTCCATAATCGGAACGTGTGATGAATCCGCAAACAAGTGGAAGTGATCGGTATCAAGCTTGATTTGAAAAACTTGCAATTGAGTTGTCACTCATTGCTGAAGTGCATGACTGATGTGTTTTACACACGCATACAGTCTCACCACACATTGTTATTTGAGTATCAGGACGAGAGCGAGTAGTGAAAATGTTCGTGCAGACAAACCAGTTGGACAAGTAGAATTGCAAACAACGCAAGGCTCTATTTGTTGTTCTGAATTGTACGGAAGGCGTTGTAGGAGCGTGTGAACATTGCATGTGTTCCGAACTCATCCACTCACCTTTTCTGCTCCTCATTTTATTCACACGCTGGAATCCACTGTCTCTTTCTGTTGTGTCCATCTATTCTTCATTGGGACAAGTATACATAAAGAAAAATTTTATGCAAAATGTCGTGACATTCTGATTTTGTTTGTAATCGCTCTTTCCCTTGACAGGGAAAGCCTATGGCTTTCCAGTTTGGAAAATCGTCTGGTCAGATCTCACCTTCGAATCGCCTAACCCAACAACGAAAAAGTACATAGCCCAAAAGCGAGGGATAGCGGGAAAAGCCCTCCATAAAAATCAAAATTTGACCGAACCAAACAAAAAAAAAAGCAACAACCCCACCCAAAGCAAAACTTTTTCCAACACCCAACAACAACAACAAAGCAAGTCTTTTGACCAACACACAACAACAACAAGAACAAAAATGGATTGGTTTAAAAATTTGATAAATAAGCCAAAAAGTGGAGGAGGCAGTGGTGGTTCATCATCAACAACAGGAACAGCAACAACAGTAACAGCCACTCCAACGAGTACCATCACGCCAAACACACCTAGAAGTCAGAGTCATCACCACAATAACAATAATGATGATGATGATGATTTTGTTATACATGGTTTAGATAAAATCGAAGATGTATCGTTTCCAAGTGACAAGAGTGGAAAACAGTTGAATCACATGTTTCATCAATTCTTGAAACAAGTCATCTCATCATCATCATCATCATCATCAGAAACAACAACAATCATACAAAAAAATCACATGGAAAAAAATAGTGATAATAGTAGTAGTAATAGTAGTAGTGATGATGATCATGAAAAACTAGAAGAAGAAAAGTTGGATCCCGAGATGGTATCTTCTGTCATTGATACCATTCAATTCGATTCACTGAGTCAAGTATGTTCATTTTCATAACATCAAAATTCATCAATGTGATAATAGATGATCATTGACACCTATATTTTTGATATTTTTCATTTTTGAAGGAATCACAAAAATTGTGGAATTTACTATTGACAGAATTGTTGGCCACATATGGTCAACAATTGTCTCATTCATCATTATTCATGTTGATGATATCAGGAGGAGGAGCAGGTGTTGTTGGCAGTCATAATAGTCTATTAGGTACTAGTAATAGTAGTAGTAGTAGTAGTGGTGGTGGTAGTGTCGGTGGTACGCATCTGTTTGGATCACCGACGACACCGAGTGCGACGAGCAGTACTGCTTCGGCTGCAGCTGCCGCTGCCATCAAGAATTATCGTCGAATTAGTAGTGGAGCCAATTTATTGAATCCGTATCAAATTCACTCAATGAGTAGTCATCTATTGAATCATCCATTGACCAATAGTTCAACAACAACGACGACGACGACAACAACAGCGACAACAACGACAACGACGAGTACTGCTACGAATGCACCGAATTTGACAATTGGAATACCCAGTAATCAGAATCAATCACAACAATCGCAACAACAGAGCAAGGAACACATTTTTGGGTTTCCAATTCAATTGATTCGATTGATATCAGTGTATATGACTCAGATGGAACCTTCGTTTTCAAAAGGTACCTATTTTTCTTGTCTTTTTTGATATTTTTTCATGTATGTACATGTGTGATAGCTAATCATGATACTGTGTGAATAGAAATTATGAATACGAGTGCGATTCCAACGATACCGAACGTGTTGAGAGTCATTGCCATGTTGACTCCACTTCATTCCATTCAATTGTTGCATTACTTCCAAGTGTTGAACCCTATTTTCGAAATTACGCAGAATATGATTCATCGAGCGGAACAACTGTTGGAAGATGATGCTCAACAACAGGATTCGAACAATTTGGAGTTTGAGTTGCGCGTATTGGAAATGCTGAGTCAAATATTCTTTAATTTTACAATGTTGAAACCAGTGTTGCGTCAAAGTCGACCTAAACAATTATTTATTGATCTGTTATCTGTGTTGGTTGATTTGAGCAACAAGAAACGGGGTGGATGTACAATTTTAAAAGTTATTTATGCATATGTGGAGTTGATCTCGAGCTTAGATGGAGGAGAGTCGCTTCATGGTGATATTTGTTGTAAATTATTGGGTTGGCCTTTGCGATTTATCGATTGGTCATTTGACTCGAAATGTACAGATTTGACACAACCTGTTCTCGAATCCGAAACGGAGCGAGAATATGCACAATTGTATTATGATATTCAAACATGTACACTACGAACCATTGCTCATGCTGCAAAGCGAAATCCAAAGATACTTCACTCACTGTACAAGAGTGGTTTCTTGGAACGGATGGAGGAGATGGGATTATGGGTCAGTGTGTTTTTCCACAATTGGAAGAATACGGAATCAGAGACCATTAGTGCCACACTGCGAGAAAATTCGATACCAAACGTGTTCTTGAAGGTTCGGAGTCTTGATAATCCAAATCAGCAAGGTGAGTGGTATAGCAGGCCTCCAGCAGCAAATCATGTGTCGGATCTGAGTCCAGAGCATTACCCATGCCCAGGATTCATTCGAAAAACCACAAACGAAAAGTATTTGTACTATTGGACACTTGTGACTGATTTTCTGGCAGTCGAAGGTGGAACAGACGATTTCATTAATCTAATATTTAATTTTTGGCGGGAATATGATTCAGATGCCAAAAAGAAGTTGAAGTAAGTTGATTTTGAGCCCTTTATCTCTAGACATTCGTCATTTTCTAACCCCAAACCATTATTTTTAGAAAATTATCTGATTTTCAGTTCTACTTTTTGGACAAAATATTTTTGGCTGTCTCTAGTACACCTCACGTGCTGGAACCATTTATTGAGCATGGACTATACGATATTCTGTTCAGTGAATATTTCTATTTCTTCCAATTTCCGATGAAGAATGACAAGAGTCCAACGCTCGAAGATGACAATTTATATAGTGAAAGCTCATCTTTGCAAAAGTTAACTGCGGTTATTCTGCGAGATTCTGTGATATCGTTCTTCAAATATGTTGCTACGAGAGGCTCATCAAACGTGAAGGAAGTGAGAAAGCTGACCGAAATTCTTCATGAATATTCATCTCAACCAGTGGTGTTAAATGAGATTGGTGCTTGTTTGCTCGATATATGTTATCACCAAATGGAGATTACGCGGATGGCGTTCAACATGGCCGAGCTATCAATCATATCTCATGTTCTTGCCGCGCTTCAAACCAAGATTACTCTGATTGAGCAGCAGAAAAAACCTAGATCATCCATTGACTATGTTCTCGATGCAGAGATTGGTACTGCGATGGCATTAAATCCATCTCATATGAAAGCTTTATCAGCGAGAAATACTCTTCTTCATCTCTTTGATATTCAGATATGCAATGAAGCAAATGAGTCAATGGTTGTGTACGATGAGAATGTGCTAAAGTGCTTGTTCACGTGCATATTTGATTCCTCTCTGAGTGATTTTGTTCTGAACCATGTTCGGAGATTATTAAACTCACAGGTGGATGATGCTCGCAATTTCGAGAATATTCTGGCGAAGATTATTGATGTTTTCCCCAGAATGGTTACTGATGCTACCGATGATAGCATTCAATTGCTAATGAGAACTCTAGTGGTAGTTCAAGAAGTTTTTGAAGGACCGAATCGAAAATTGCTGCAGTCTCAAATGCGATCCAAGTTAGATAGCTTCATATTTATGTTGAACTTTCAGATTTGCACCAAGACTACAACGGTAACACAGCATGATCTGTGCATTCAAGTGATTAAGACGCTCACATCTCTTGTATTAGAGAACAACAAGTCGAAGAAATTTTTGCAAGAGAGTGTGGGTTACGATGCTCTTCGTGACTTGATTCTTCAGTGTGAAGACAATAAGCCCACAAGCGAATTGTATGATGAGTTATTCAATATGCTTGTGGATGGAAAGTTTGACATGAACACAAGATTCAGGATTGCAAACTATGGTATCGTGAGAGTAATGTTTCAATTGTGTAAGAATTGTCCTGACACTTTTGTACATTCCTTTTTGACCAAGTTCATCACTCTCGTACAAAAGTCTACACACAACAGAAATGTGTGTTGTTCAGCTCATCTTGTATCAGTTCTGCTCGAGTTGCTGCCACATTATGATCAACCTAAATATTTTGTGGATGCCGAAACAACTAGAAAGAGTTTCAAAAAGCACACTGGCATTCTCAACTTGATCATTGACCTGATAGAGGAGTTAGGTAAGCACAGTATTACGGTTGCGGAGCTCAAAACGTTCTTCTCACTGATTAAGGATCGTTCAGAACGAGTCCAAAATGTTCGACTTTTGTCACTTTTGCTGCAGTCTCTGCACAATATGACGACAGGTGAGCCAGAGTCCTTCTTCGATTTTGATGGTAAGAACTCGGGCATGTTGTTACCAAAAATGGATTCAAGAATTTTCAGTACTGCCAGGAACGGATACACATTCTCTTTTTGGATTCAAGTCGAAACATTCGATGGAAGACACTCTCCGCGCATTATTAGCTTAATTGGAGACGATAATTGTGGCGTTGAAGTATACTTCGAGAAACAACTTTTGCGAGTGGCCGTCGGTAAGAATGTCGTCACATTTGATTACAGATTCGAGACGAAAAAGTGGTACTTCATATCTCTAGTTCACTCAGCCGGCAAGGGAGGTTTTCCATTCTCATCCAAGAGTGAAATACAGCTCTATATTGACGGTAGATGTTTCAGACGTGTTCCTTTGAAACTTGCCAACAACACTCATAGTCCATTGTTGAAGTGCATGATTGGCTCCCGATGCGGTGGAGCTGTTGATAGTCGGCATTTTATGCATCAAGGACAAATGGCTTCGATTTACCTATTTTCTGATGCTCTATCGCAGTCAGTGATATGGGGATTGTATTTACTAGGACCAAATTATGGTAGTAGTTTCCATCCAACCGACAGACGATTATTGAAGGAGAATAGTTTGGGTAGAGACAGAGAAGACGTTGATGAGACTACTCTTTTTGACGGATCACTATCGCAAAAGATAATCTTCTGTTATAGTCCTAGTGCCCAACACGAACACTCCAGAGTGGTAGTGAACAATATTCCCATTTCTTTCTATTATCAGCAATATGTGCAGCATTCTCTGGTGGATCCTCAAAATGTTTTGACTGATGGGCCAGATGCACTCTTCATAGCCTCACACCCAGCGAAACTATCATCAGGCACGCAGTTATGTGTCACACATAACATTAGTGATATTATCAGTTGTTTGGGAGGTCTGAAAATTTTGTTCCCTCTCTTTCTCCAAATTGATGAGCTATCGTTGTCGTCAGAGGAAGGAGCAATGGCTACAGCAGTCAGCAAGAATCAGAGAGGAACCAATTTGGTGAACTCATTGATTGAATTGTTGCTTCATCTATTGAAGGACAGTCATGATAATCAAGAGGATATGGCTCGTGGACACGGTTTCCAAGTGATTGGCTTCTTATTGAAGCGAATTTCACCCACACATCTCACTGATCAAACGATTAGTATGATTCCAAAGTTGTTGCACCGAGTGAGAGAGCATGAAACGTTGTACGCTGAAACTATGTTGTATATTCTGTACGATATGCGATTGTGGATTTACACCAAACCAGATATCCAAAAGAAGTTCTTTATGCAGCTCATTCAGGAAGCAGAAGATTGGGACAAGGATGCATTATTGGGCGAAGCATTCGACGGAGTGAGTAATCGTAGTCGATTCAGAGCAGTCATTGGCGTTCAAAAGATAGTTGATATCTTAAGATGGTACTATTGGTTTGATAAGAAAGAACTCGATTTGATACTGGGTGCAGAAAAGATCATCAATCCAATCACTGGGGCTGTTCTTGGAGAGCGACCCTCTCCTGTGCAAGTTGGAGAGATTCGTACATTCCTGTTGCGTTTGCTTAAGACCATGATTAAGAGTAGCAACACAGATGATAATAGAACGAAGAAAAAACCTTCCTCTGTGAGCTCTCCTGCAGATGACAGCTCGCAGCAAACACTGGTTTTGGATCGCATGTCTGCTGAAGAACTTCAAGCACTCCTGCACTTCTTGGCTGATTGTAAGGATGTTCCACAACTGATTGATATGACACAATTTGTTTTAGAAATTCTCTTGTCGAATCAAGGTCCTACAATCGCAGAAGATATGGGCACATTGGGTGCATATGAAGTATTCTTGCAACTACTTTATGTTGCCCCTAGCGAACAAGTGAGAATTTTAGGATTGAAATGCATCGGAAGGTTGTTGTGTCTGAACCCTGCACTGCGAAAGAAAACGGGTGCTGAGAATGCAACTGGATTTGCTGTGGCAACATCCATCTTGAGTCGATACTGGTTCACAGAGAATGTGTACAGAGTGATGCGAGATGTATTCTTAGGGAGAATATTCCTAACGGATCAAGGTCCGTTGACTAGTGCTCTTCAACACAGCACCGACAAAAAGATGACTCTATCTTCCAATACGCGCTTCGAACTTCCGACTGTTCTATGTTCTATTTTCAAACTAATGATGCATGCAGCTCTGGACATCCGAGTCATACTATTGCAAGATCTTAAGGCCTACTTTGAAATATCAGAGATTCAACATGTCTTGCTGAGTATGAAGCTTTGGCAGCCTTGGCTGCTCGACCTCATTGTTGATGATGGCTCTCTGTTGATGCAGAAACAAGCAGAATACGAAGAGGACGAACCAGATGTCTTAACCATGGATACGAAGAATAAGATTCTCTCCAAATGTTGTGAAATTTTGATTGACATTCTGGGTTTGGTCCTGTTCACTGCTTTGACTGAGATCAAACAAGGTTGGAGACACGTGGAAGAAACGATGGGACATTTGTTCTTTTACGAGGAAAAAAAGAAGCTTCTCGACTCTCGTGGTGTTACGAGTGCTATCATTTCTCGCATTCTTGATCATTACCAGAATTCAATTACCAGAAAGACGGTCTGTGTTAACTTTAATGATAAGAACTCCCCAGTGCTTGAAAACTTATTGCACTTTGCTACATTTGCGGAGGAAGCGCTATTTTATAACTACACCGTCAATACGCAATTGAAAAATGTGACCTGGATGCGACGTGCTGAAGCACCGTCGTCATCATCAACATCATTGGTTGCTAATCCGCTTGGAGTGTTTAAGGGCATTGTAGGTCGAGGTGAGTCAACAGTTACAACACCAATATCTGAACCCAATTCGCCACGAAGTGTTGTTTCGACAGGTAAATCAGAACTTATGTTCCCTGATTACAATTCAGAAGTTACACCCAGTACTCCAACGCTTGACGCAAAGCAACGAAGCGCTAGTCCTTCTTCTTCTCCTCCCAAAACAAACGAACTTGTTAGGATGGACTCACAAAAGAGGATTCAAAGAAAATCAAGTTCACCCTCAAAGATCTATGACGTCGAGAATGAAATTAATCAACGAAGAGATTATGCCACAAGACAATGGCTGGATCTACCAATCATCCAAAAGTTGATTAATATTCTCAAACAATTTAACTTGGCAAGTATTGCTAACTTCAATCGCCTCGGCAACATTGTTCAAGGCAGTCAAAGGCTTCGCGTTGGTGGTTCTCTTCGTCTTACATTAAGATTGATCAGGTATGCCTTGCGTGAATCTGAATCAATTCAAATGAACCACTTAGACACTATTCGAATGATTAACAAGAGAGATATGGAAAATGAGAAGGAAATTCAAAAATTCTCAGAGTTGTGGGCCGTCACAGGTGATCTGGAGGAGGTTGACGATTTCACTACTCGATTGTTGTATATGCTCGCGTTCTTATTTGATGCACTAGGGAAGTGTCTCGATATCGACAGCTCAGAAGAAGCCCATCTGGTTATTAACTGCATCAAAGACTTGTTCGTGACCCGTAAGAAGCTTCTTGAGTCCAAATTGTTGACAACTGATGATAGAAAACCAATTTTGAAACAAAGTTGTTTCCTTTTCAGCTCTCCAAGTAAGAATGATCTTGATGATTACCGAGAGTTGATGAAAGATCGATTATGGAACCACGCTTGGAAAAATTACTTCCAAGCGGCAGTGCGTAAAGTAGAGGAGGAAGAAGCCTTGTTCTTGACGCCACTATTGCGAAGAAGACAGGTAGTGTTTTCTCGACTGTACACGGATGTGACTCAGGCAGAGAACAATATTCATGAATTCTTTGACGCACAAATGAAAGTTTTTGAGAACAAAATTACTCAAATCCGCACAACTGAGCATCAACGTTCTCTGAATCAGAGACAGAAGTATGACGAATATGATGTAATCGGTTCTCGTCTATGGAAACGTACCATTCAAGATGTCGCTGATCAAAGAGGACCATGGGGTAAAAACAATGATAATTCACCAGTGAAATGGAAGCTCGATAAAACTCTCACGAGTCGAAAGATAAGATTGAGATTGAAACGGGATTACTCTACCGTTGATCACTCTGGCGCTGCACACTACTTAGATAAGCATCGAGGACATCATTCGCCTTGCAATTCACAATCCAGTGAACCTGAAGCATCTGATCAATTGTCCAGCGAAGTGCTCATGAACAATCTATTACAAATCAAGGGTCAATTAGGCGCATTCAAAATTCCAAAGCTAGCGATTGTGAAAGATGAGGATCAACCAGAGACAATTGAGGACGAAAAAGAAGATGAAAAGATTGTCATGGAGGATGAAAATCAATTTGCACAAGAAAAAACAATAATGGTTGTGTACTGTGAGCTCATTACTCCCATGCAGGCATTTAGTGGCAAATTAGAATTTACAACAGCAAGATTGATGTGGTTCGGAGACAAGGAGAATAAGTGCTTTGTGTTTGGTGCCAATGATGAGACAAGAAAGTTAACAAAGAAACCAAAAGACAAAGTTTGGAAGTTAGATACTCTTCAGGAAATGCATTTGAGAAGATATAGACTGCAAAGTAGTGCAATCGAGATATTTTTGACTGACCAAACATCCCTACTTCTCAATTTTGAGAAGAAGGATAGAAACATACTCTACAAGAAAATTCTGCAGCTAAAGCCTCCAAAACTTGTCTATGCGAACGCTATCTCCTCTCCAGCAGACAACGTATCCAGAACCAACATTACCAAAATGTGGGTCAAAGGTCAGATATCAAACTTTGATTATCTAATGCTGCTCAACATGCATGCAGGTCGAACATACAATGACCTATCTCAATATCCAATCTTCCCATGGGTCATTAGGGACTACACCAGTCAAACATTGGATTTGGACGATCCGAGTATATACAGAGATATGACCTTGCCAGTTGGAGCTCTCAATGAGACCAGGCATGAATCATTGCAGATGAGATATCAGACGAGTCTAGGACCTGACATTCCTCCATTCCATTATGGCAGTCATTACTCATCGGCTGGTATCGTTGTGTACTTCTTGGTGCGTATAGAACCCTATACAACCTACTTCCGTATTCTTCAAGGAGGTAAATTTGATCTTCCCGATCGAATGTTCGGCTCCGTTGCTCAAACGTTTGAGAATCTACTTCATTCGAGTGATTTCAAAGAGTTGATCCCAGAGTTTTATTACAATGGAGACTTCCTTCGCGTTCACAATAATGTTGACCTTGGTACTCGTCAGAATGGTGTTTCTCTAGGTGATGCAATTCTACCACCTTGGGCAAGCAGTATTGAAGAATTCATCAAAATTAATCGTGCTGCTCTCGAAAGTGATTACATCAGTCAGCGCTTGCATCATTGGATTGATTTAATATTTGGATACAAGCAACAAGGAGAGGAAGCTGTGAAAGCTTTGAATGTTTTCTATCATCTTACGTATGAAGGATCAGCGGACATTGATAAGATTGAAGAACCCGAGATGAAGAGAGCAATTATTGCCCAGATTGAGAACTTTGGACAAACTCCCAGTGTGCTATTCACGAAACCTCACCCAAAACGAATGGAGCGAACCGCAACAACTCACCTACCAAGAGTCATGTCAACTCTCTCACTATTGGATCAATCAAACATGGATCATGCATCAGCCATAAACATGAGTATGTCGGATCCTCTGGTTGATTTACAAATACAACCACCAAAGCAGGTATCACCCAACCGATCACCCATTGTATATATCAAATTGCTTCAAAATTCAAGCAGCAATAACCCTAGATTGTGTGTGATTGCACAAGATGGTCTTGTGCATGTGAGCAAGATTCCATATCAAGCCAACTCCCCACTACTCCTCCCTACAACTCAATCAGTGCAATCACTCCTCTCGGATCCACTTTTCCTGAACCCACAAAACTGCAAGAGTGTTGGTTTTCCATTGTTGCTCCCATCAAAGAAGACAAAGAGTGTAAACACCAAGTGTGATGATCCAGCATTGCTTGGAGCTGATACCTATGCACTATTGTTGAATAGTCAATGTTTCGCTGTTCCAGCCATTGTTAACAAGGAGACTGATTTGTCTGTGTTCTCGTGCTATCACTGGGATCACTCTGTTCGATACTCCAAGCCTTTTGCTCCAAATCCCTTGTCTGCCATCAAGGTGTCTCTCTGTCCTCAAACAGCAATGAGAAGACACAAAGATAAGGTCACATGTTGCACAATTTGTGAGAAAGATGAAATTCTGGTGACTGGTAGCAGGGATACAACGGTCATTGTTTGGAATATACATGATGCCCAACACCCAACACAGAGTCATATTCTCTATGGTCACGATGATTCTGTGACTTGCATCGCAGCTGATAGTGACTTGGACATGGTGTTGAGTGGTAGTAGAGATGGAACATGCATTGTCCATAGCCTTCGCAAGGGAGCATACATTAGAACAATTAAGCATCCAAGGGGACACCCTGTTAGTTTGGTTGCGATTGCAAACGTCGAGCAATCATTTACGATCGCAGGAAAAGTCAATCCTAATCTGATGCCATTCTCCAGAGGTTATCAGAGCATCTTGGTGGGACACATTATCATGTATTCCCCTATCGATAACGTGATTTACATGTTCAATGTCAATGGAGAGAAGGTTGCTGAACTGTCGACTGAAGGAGAACTGCTCTACACGATGATCACCTGGGATTGCACATACATATTGGCTGGTGGTGAGTCTGGAGTTGTTTACATCATTCGGTTGAGCGATTTGCAAGTTGTCAAGACATACGACTTACGAGAAACACACGGTCGACACATTGGTAAGATTCGAAGCTTGTGTGTAACGGACGATGGATCCTGTCTCTTTGTTGGTCTAGAAGATGGAAGAATTGTCGTGTTGAATCACGATCTAAACAACAGATCACTTACGACCTAATTATCATTAAATTATTATTTATTTAATCTCTTCGTTTGTCTCATCATTCTTCGCTTCTGCATTGCTTGAAAACTCGGGCAATTGGTTCGTGGTGGTGAGTGTGTGGCACGAGCCTTATTGGGACCAACTGCGAGGAAAAATTCACATCAAGAACAACCTGGGTGGCACTTGAATTCTCCAACGGTGAAGAGAGTGTTGGTAGATTGTCGAAGGCATACATGGCTAGTTCAAAACCACTTATCAGCTCTTCAATACAGTTAAACCAGATTGAACAAACCAGACAAACAGTCCAAGATGAATCTTACATGGCCAGGATGAATTTGCAGATGATTCTTTAAGTTTGTTCTTGTAGTCGCCTACCATCGGGGACATCGACGCGCCAGTCAAGTGGAACAACCAGAACGGAGCGGTGTCATCACACGGTCTACATTTGTCATCAGTCACTCTTCCTTGTCTTGAGAGGTAGTTGCAGGCTCCTCGAATGTCACAGGCAGAGTGTGATTGTACGAGTCATCATCGTGGTCCATGGGTGTATGGAATTTTTTGAGCCTCGAAGCAGGATCATGTCCAGTCACAAACCACTAATCGGATCCATCCATGGTTTCTCCCCTTGAGTGGTGGTACCAACACTCATTAATATTCTCGCACATTTTAACTTCAAGTTTCGCTAACATCGTTCGAGGCAGTCAAGACTTCGCGTTGGTTTAAATTAAATTATTATTTATTTAATCTCTTCGTTTGTCTCATTCTTCACCTCTGCATTGCTTGCCAACTCGGGCAATTGGTTCGTGGTGGTGAGTGCGGCTTCCTCAGACGCACTGACACTAACTGAACTTTCAGCTTGTTGAGCTCGTGTTGAATTCCTCCTAATGTTCTCCGTGTCTTCTTCATCTGACTCAGACTCATCCCAAAGCTCAATGTCCAACATGTCAGACTCAGTATCTGAAGCATCTTCTTGAGGCGCTGCCGTTGTCTCAGAAGGAACAATCTTCTTCTCAATCTTGTGGCCGAGGAAGTCATTGAGAACAGCCAAGGTCTCTTGTCTGATCAGTCTTCGCAGATGATAATCAGCTCCATCAACCTCTCCTTCCTCCTCATCCTCCTCAGGGAGCAATTCGGAATTTCCATAATATTCAATATCCTCCCACTTATCATACGCTATAATCTCTTCTTCTGTCTTTCCAACATAACTGACGTCATCGTGGTAGAAAGACTTTGGATTGAACGATGTGAGATTGAAGAAGGATGGACCGCAACCAAACCAATTAGTCAAGTACAACTTCTCTTTGTGTGCTCTCTCTGCGCCATACACTTCTTCATGAGCACGAATGGAGGCAAGCAAGAGTTTGTCCTGCAAGCTATCTCCCAGCTTTGATGGATCAAAACCATCGGCAGACCAATAGGACGCGACTTCCGAATCATCAATAAAATCGTCCATCTCTTCTTCATCGTCATCATCTAGACTGATATCTCGGACGGAATCCTGTTCTTCAATCACATCAAAATCCCACAGTTGTTCATTGATAATCGATGTGATAGTGTCTTGTGCTGTTTGCAGCGTATCCGACTCTTCCTTCTCTTCGAGTTCAGGCAGGAGCTTGATCTTTCGATTGCTCGTGGAGAAAGGCTCAAAGATGCGCAACGGTGCATAGCCGTACAGCTTTTTTCCAATCTCATGCTCAACTGCCAAGTAAATGTCCTCTGGTTGTACTTTCAATTCAGCGTCATCCTCATCTCTTTCTTCGTGGGATTTTAATTTTCTGGAAGGATCGAAATTATATGGCCAAAGTCCACTGTATTTTGTGCTCGTGTATGGTAGTTCACCCTCTCCTAAGCGTTCCGATGCACGAGAAATCACTCGCTTCAAAAAATCTCTCAATAGATCTTCAGCCATGCAAATGGCATCAGGATCCATGGACTTTATACCTGCCCTCCGTGTTAACATTTGAATACCCGCGTTGATTCCTAATTTCCATTGATCCTTATCAGCATCATCATTCTCATCAAGCGGTATCATGGAGGTAGCGACGGACGAAGAAGTGGTGGTAGTCGTGGTTGTTTGCACTTGTTGTTTCTTAGTTTTCAATGACGCTTGTTGCCGTTGTAGTACCCGCTCTCTCACTCGTTCCATGAGTGCGTCATCTTGCTTATTGACCTTCTTCTCTACCAAGCGCTCAATCTTTTCTGCTGGAGCCATTGTTGCAAAGTACACAATTGTCTTGTGTCTTTCTTCCATGCAACGATCCTTGAGTGTGTACGGATAGTCCACCACATCCGTCATTTGCTCTAACGGAACTCCCAAACTCTTGTTAACTACTTGTTTGAATGCATCTGCTGTATACGACTCCTCGATCAACTCGAATTGATCCTCGATTGTGCCGAGACACAACGGAGCTGATCCCTTCATTCCAAAACAAGTCACTTCTTGATTTTCCTTCTCAATCTGCTTCTCCTTCTCTTCCCTCTTGTTGTCCTTGTCTTGCTTGTTGTTTCTGTTCCTCCTGTTACTGCTACTGCTGCCACCAGTCTGCTCCGAGATCATTTTCAAAACAAACTCCAAAATGTCATCATCCTTCTCAAACAAATGGTCATTCTCATATTCCCACCAATCCGTTTCCAAATCCTTCACCTGTAAACTACGATTCACTCGTTGTTGCCTTGGATAAAACACCTTTTGTTTATTCTTTGATCGCTCGTTCTTCTTCGTTGCTCCACCTCTGACAGAATCATCATTTGCTGACGGTGCTTCCTCCTTTTTCGATTCATCGTCATCATCAGCAGCAGCACACAATTTATCAACAGGTCGACTCTCACTACAAAAAATTTCTGTAGAATCATTGTCAGCAGTAGCAGTGTGAATGGTCTCAAAAGGCAGAGTCGTCATGCGTAACACAATTGGATTCCACCTGGGTTCACTTATCATTTCTTCCAACACTACTTGCTCTGCTGTTACTTCCTCTGTGTCATCATCATTCACTTCGATATCGATATCCACATCAATCACATCAATTGCATCATTTGCATCATTACCTTTTTGCGTTTCCATTTTTTTGTCATCTTCTTCAGCTGTGATTATACTTGATGTTTCATCATCATCATTTGTTGTTGTTGATGATGATGATGATGATTGTTCACTCTCCGTCTTATTGATGTCGTTCAAAATTTCTATTGATGTTGATGTTGCTGTTGTTGAATGATGATGATGATGATTGTTGTTGTTGTGAGTGGAGTCTTTGAACTTGATGTGGAATCCAGCAGAATTGCGTGCAATGACATCAGTCAAATGACTCTTGGACAAGAAGATTCCAGTCCAACAATCATCCAATGAACTCACATGATTCCACTCTTGACAAACAAGACTCACATCATGCACTAGATGACGATAATTGAGAAAGGAAAATATTTGAATGAGGAGATGTATGGGAAAATCAGACGGTAATATTTTTGTTCTTGTTGTTGTCATGATTGTTGCTATAGATGATGTTGTTGTTGGTGTTGTTGTTGTTATAGATGATGATGTAGGTGATGTTGTTGGTGTGTCATGATGATGAAAAAGCTTTGCGAATTTGGTGGGTGGTGGTGATAGTTGATCATCATGATCAGTAGCAGTCATATCTGATGATGATGTTGATGTTGATGATTGTTGTTGAGGTAGTGTGTAATCATGTTGTTCGATCATGTTGTGCGAGTCATCATTGTTATCGTCGTCGTCGTCGTCGGAAGAGCTCGTGTAGTCTTCGTTGAGATCGATGAGTCTTGTTCTCTTTTTGGTGCCCACAGTCATGTTGATGTCGGTGGCGTCCATGGGTGGAGTGTCTTGCGTTTTTTTTTTCTTTTCCTTGTATTTTTGGTTTCTTGAAGCTTCTCTCCCGCAAGTTGCGCATGTCGAGCATTCGCTGGAACAAAGCGGCGAAATAGGCTCGTCTTTGGCCAATTGGAATGGGATGATTCAGAGCTTGATCTTGTTGAGTTTCAACAATGCATTGTTGTCAAGCGATACCAAGCTCAAATATTTGATCGAATAGATCACTCAAAAAAATATCGAGCCCGATGATTTTGGGATGCGATAATATCTGAGTGATCTATTGGAGCAAATATTTGATGGCCTGTTATTGCTTGACACTTTTGGGTTGTTATTGGTTGTTTCTTCAGATGTATTGAATTGGGTTTTAGGGTTTTGTTTCTTCTCTTCCGAATGGATTTGAATTTATAGCAGGAGCCCATGGGTCAACCAAGGAAAGTTTGAGTTGACCTTTGCAGAAACCGAAAAGTAACGGTCACTAATTTGCGCGCTCAGTATCTCTGCCAGAAAAAACTGGAGTTCGGAATAGAGTTCCCAGACCTCTTGGTGCGACTGTAGTTAGGGGTTTCTGCAACGGCATCTAACTACTGTTCAGATAGAACAGCGGAAAAATTTGGAGACCGACGCAACGAAGAAAGCAATGACAAATCGATTAAGAAGAGAAGAAATGAAAGTGCAAGTTCCAGTGAAAATGTGACAATTGAAACTCAATTGATATTGGTTCTGCTGAACTTGACATGGTCCAAAATCATTGAGTTTTGTGACACTCGTCGATGAATGGTTGCAATTGCGTTACACTTGCAAAGGAATCAATTCAAGTTCGATAGATCTCTCATGTTCAACAAGAAAAGAAACCTCAAAAAATATATATTGAGTGTTTCACTTGATATGAGTGGTTGCAATCAAATCACAGACGATGCATTCTCTCATATTCCGTTGCAGCCACTCACGTTAAGTATCCTCACACTTGATGCGAGTGGATGTTCTTTTGCAAAAGCCTACATTACTGAGGGTTCTCGAGTAGTCTCCTATCTCAATACTAACTCAGCCAGATGGTGCTTAACTTCTCTATTCGAAATGGGAAGAGGTGGTTCCACCATTGTATGAACGCAGACATCAATGATGTAAATTGGAGCAACTTCCGCGCTTTCCTTCGCTTTTTGAATTGATTTGGAGTCTTGCCAAAGAGCTCTTGATTTTAAGTAATAAACTCCTTGCCTCAAGTCAACTAGACATTAGACTCAATGTGTCAATGTGGCACTGTTTTTGGCGGTGGAGGAATTCAAGGTTTCATTGAACAAACTGGAGTTCATGAGACAAGCCAAGCTCAATCTCTGGTTTGACAATGTGGTGTACGATGATGGCAAAATGCTACCTCGGACCCCCAGTCGAACATCAGAAGAGCTGCTGGCAGGACTAATGGGTAAAGAAGAGGACCAGAAGGAGGTACTGATGAAAGAAATAGTAGTATGTGGCCGCAAGAGGAGAGAAATAAAAGTTAAAAGATTGGTAAATGCAATGAAAAGATCTTGCATCAAACGAATGAATAAAGTCTGGAAAGACTCGTTAGCGAAGAGACCTGCACAATAGCTCAGAACCGCAGGTTCTGAGCGACGACATGTCTCATAGTAGTGTATTGAACAAAGTGGAGTTTTCGCGCCGGAAGCAGACTTTAAGTCTAGTAGAGCCAGAACATTTGTGAACAAGATGGGGTGCGTCGAAACCCTTCATGTTAGAATTAAGAAGTAATGGATGAGATAACGCTCTTTAAATGGTTAAACTTTCTATTATTCTCATAGTTGTTTTGATGGTGACCACTTCTTTTCGGCTTTCACTATAGATGAATCTTTCATCGAAAAAGTGGTTGACTTGCTCAACACAATACAGTTGTTTCTAAATCCCTCTTGTTCATGATTTAATAACGAACGAGAAGGTAACGTTCAATCACACTGTAACGAAGATAATTACGGCACAAAAAGCTACCTAACGTGTCCATTACTCAGTAATCCACTTCCTTTTCATTGTTTCTCATGATAGGATCATAAACGATCCATTTTCTGATGAATTCGACCATGCTGCTCTCCCCATGAGTGCTCCGTTTAAAACTGTAATCTACTTTTGTTGGATTCCCCACAAATAAAAATGGCCTAATGGAAATACAATCATAGCTATCGAGAAAACTTTCTTGGGTGCTTCCTGAATCATCACACAAGAACACTACTCGAAGATCAGGCCAATTGCTCTCAATCTTCAATAATTCATACATTGTTGCGCCAATCAGAGCACGTTCATTTTCAGCTGAATCGTCCTGGAAATGACAACACAGAATTAAACGCTGTAGATTTGGACATGCTTTGGTCAGTGTCAAGAGCCACTCATCACAATGCTTTGGTGGCTCCACACATCTCAAGTTCAACACTTTCAATTTGGGCCATAAGCATGACCTCAAACTATCGACTGAGAATGGGCAATGGTCCTGAGATATCAGATCAATAGTCTCCATATTGTGATTCATAATCAATTTAGAAATTACAGATTGAGTGCATCTAGCCATCACCACAGTGTTTAATTTTTGGCATTGCTCTAACATTAATGCCATATCCAAAATGTGGAAATTACCTTTCAGATGTTTCAGATTAGGAGCTGTCTGGATGATACTGGATGTGAAATATTTTGACCATTCAGCTTCTTCATTAAAATCTCCTTGGAATGTTAAACATTCCAACGCTGTCAACTCACCCCCACCAAAGTGAATATCACCATACTCCTCCACTTCACCATCGTATCTTTCAATATTTAGATTCTTTAAATGTTTCCCATACTGGCCAATCTTGGTGAATACCTCTCCAGTGATTGCATAACAATTATGAAATTCAAGGTCTGTGAGGTTTGGGAGTTTTGAGAGCAAATTAAGAATTCCTTCGTCGGAGAACTCGTGCTCATCTGCTCTGTCATCACTTAACACATGTAACTTCTTGAGTTTCGGACATTGTTTGGTCAAGAATGTGAGGAAGCTATCATTGAAATCTCCTGAAAATATGCACTCCAGATGTTCCAAGTTGGGGGCGAGTCGCAAAAGATCGTAAAATAGTTGGACACTATCTGCATAATCATTCTCAGTTGTTATACTCAACTTCTTCAAAGAGTGGAATACAGGAATGTTGATATTCTTTGGTAAAATCAATTCTATTCCGAATGTCCTATGAAATTTCAATGATAATGAGATCAATGAGCGACAGCATGCCAGAATTTGATAAAGCTCCATCATTGAGTACGTTACAATGTGCAAAGTTAAGCTTTCTAGAAAGAAACCTGGAACAGTATTGATCTCCTCAATCATCTTTTCATTGATCTCATCTCCTTTCTGATTCTTCCAAGGAAAAGAAATCAGCTCCGTTTTGATGATCTTCGAAGAGACCAATGACTTCCCACTAATAGATCCAGATAGGAACTGAACAATCTTTTGTGAATCAACATAGTAGAATGCCAAATGATTGGTCAATCTAGAGAGGTCAAAGATATGCTCCCTATGCATCAATTCTTCAATCTTTGCAACCTGTGTATCTGTAGTAAATATTAAGCCCTGCCTTGTTCTCAATGCTCTCGTGATACTCCACTTGTTTTGCTTTTGTTTACACCATTCTTTTCCCCCCGCTCCACTCTTTTCAATGTTATTTACCTTGCAGACAACTTCTCCATCTTTGCTCTCACGCTTGGTGTCATCAACCTCATGTACTCCCACTATTGCTTCTTTGCAACCGTTTTCCTCCTCGTCAGTTCGCTCATCTACGAATACGAACGGTTGAATCGAACGAAGTACATTTTCCACTTTCTGATAAACAGACTTGCAAGACAGGGACAACATGAGCACACTAGCAATATCGTCCCACAACAGGAAATCCAAGACACAGGATATCTCATCTGACGAAAGCAATGACAACTGATTCACCACCACAGAGTCTTCCAATAATGTGGAATACTCATACTTCTGTTTCTTCACCCAGACCTTGTCAACCTTTGATTCAGTGGGACGCTTTGTCTTCCAGTGTTTTCTTGTTGGAATCATCTTTATCTGATCACAAAAATTTTCTCCTTTCCGCGATGTGAAGAAAGCATGCAAAGGAATTGCCTACAGTCGAATGACACTGTTTTACAAGTTAATCACCCAGCACAAGTATTGCCAGTTTCTACTCGGTGACGGACGACGACAAGAGTGGTCCATGTGAAAACACTAGTTTATTGCCGATTTAGGCGACCCGTGGTGAGACTCTTTGGGTATACGTCATCCTCGACAGCAACATCCTTGCTTTTGACGCGATAAAAGGGCGCAAACAAAGTTTCAACGGGAAAGGGCACCATTTGTGAATTGGTGCCAACACAAGCAGGCTCTTGCTTTGATTGACCGGGATGATGCAGAGCTGAGTCTTTGGATGGTCAACAAGAACGAGACGGTTACGCTCGAAAGAACAATGTCTTAGAATCGCATTTTGGCTTGGAAGGAGAATCCCTTGATCAGTTTGCTCCAGTCGCTATGGTTGGTGATGCTTCATGAGCTTGGCACTTGCAGGGTGAGCATACCTCGGTCAGGACACAATAATTGATATTAAGAAATTGATGAATCGATATTGTATTACCACTTCGCTAGTGCATTAGTTTCTATGAATAGCTTTGAGGATCATGACACAGTTGTAAACCTCTTCAAAGGTGTTGTATAGCGGTGCAGGGGCGATACGAATAATATCAGGCTCTCTTTCATCACAAATGACTCCACTCTCCTTCAACTTCTCCATCACTTCGTCCAGTGGTTTAGTGTTGAATCGGAGCGACAGTTGGCACCCTCTGAGTTTTGGATCGCGAGGCGTTAGGATTGTCACATCCTTTGGCAACTCAGAGTCAATGAGCATTTCTAGATACGAAGTGAGCAAGTATGACTTTTGTCTGAGTTGAGCAATGGTGGCCTTGTCAAACAACTCCAAACTTGCTTGCACAGCAACCATTCCGAGAACAATTGGATTAGAGAGTTGCCAACTGGCGGCACCTGGTTGAGGATCAAATTTGTTGGTCAGGCGGAAACGAGTGTCTCTCTTGTGTCCCCACCATCCAGCATACCTTGGCAATTCATCCAAATTCTTGTAAGCATGTCTCTCGTGCACAAACATACCACCCAAATTGCCTGGACCAGAATTGAGATACTTGTACGTGCACCAGCATGCAAAATCAACATCCCAGTCATGTAACTTGAGATCAATATTACCAGCACCGTGTGCAAAATCAAAACCAACAATACATCCCTTCTCGTGACCCTTCTTCGTAATCGTTTCATAATCAAATGCTTGTCCACTCATAAAGTGAACTCCTCCCAAAAGAATCAGAGCAATTTCATCTCCCTGCTTCTCAAGCAAGTCCAAAATATCCTCTGTTCGTACAAAATCTTCACCCTTTCTTGGTCCAATCTGAATCAAGGACTCCTCAGGATCAAATCTCTCATCAGTCCCGTTTCGTACTGATTTGATGTGAGAGATGATTGCGTGCATATCGGAAGGGAACGGATTCTCTTCAATCAAAATCTTGTGTCTCTTGGCAGTAGGTTGATAAAAGGAAACCAACAACAAGTGCTCATTCACAGTCAATGTATGACACACTGCAACTTCAATTGGCTTTGCACCAACGACACGAGCCATCAATTCAACTACATAGTCTTCAATGTTGAACCATGGACGAGTACCTGTAAAGTGACCCTCGACTCCTACTTCAGCCCACTTTTTCAACTCTTCATTGACATATTGAGTCACACGCTTTGGCTGCAAACCAAGAGAGTTACCACACAAATAGGTCAATGGCTTACCAGTCTTCTCATTCAATGGATAGAAGAATTCGTTACGATACTGCTTCAAATCATCTATCGAGTCCATATACGATGCAAATTGACTGCTAATGAGACGAGTGTTCTGTGTTTGAGCCAATTGAACCAATCGATCCTTGAAAGTGTTCTTTTTGGCTTGATTTGCCAAGTAGGCATCCTTGCTTTCACCTCCAGAGCCCCTATAGACTTGAATCTTGTACGAATGTTCATTACTCTTGTTGTTGCTCTTGACTGAAGCTGCTGCTTTTGAGCCTGCGATCTTTCCCGTAGATGATGATTTCCCGCCAAACAAGAGCGCCAAGAAAAATGTGGCGACACAAAAAGAAGCAACAATAAATCGCAATTGAGTCAATTGATGTTCGTTGATCTGAGTGAGATGTGATCCATTACGGATCATCATCAATGCAACATATTCAACAGCACCATTCAACAACAAGAGCGTCAATAAATAAAATTTTGTTTTTTGAGTTCTTTTAAAGAGATTTGTGGCAATGAGAACTAGGATTGTGGCAGCAAAATAGAAGTAGCCATTGGTGTTGCTCTTGACACTGAGCAAATGGCTCCATTGACATTCCACGCTGTTGTCCATTTGGTTGTGAAACTTTTTGTTGTTTTTCAACGCTAAAGGCCGATATCTCCGATGTGCGATTTTCCGCCATCGGCAGTTGCAAGGGAATTACGGAAACTGTATCAGCAAGGGGAGCCAAATTGACAGAGCTCAAGGATTGATCAGCGACGATCATCAAAAGGGAAAATTGATATCACAGTGATCATGTATGAAGAAACAGAGAATGAATTGGAAGACTCTGGATTGGACACATCTGTCATCAGAGAGCTTCATGAGATGCAGAACTACTCTGACAACTTGAGAAAGTTTCTGGAGAGTCAAAGAGAAGAAACAGAGGAAAGAAAAATTGGTGCCGAACAAGAAAAGGAAACAGTAGTTCCAATAGAGGATGAATCGCCTTCACAAATGATTCAGATGGCCAATGATAGCTTTCTGAAGAGTCCATATCCTCTTCCTTTTCTTACTCCAGAGAAACTCAGAATGAAGTATGATGTCGATATAACTTCTTATAGAAAGTAAGTTTGTTCCTTTGCTTCTTATATGTGATGATCGGTTGTGTGTTCTTACTCTCCCTCTTGATCTGTCACTCCTAGAATGAACGAACAACACAGTAGTTTACTCGATGCAGCCTCAATAAGTCAGATCAACTCTCCCATTGATAAGTTTATGAGATCCTCTCGAGAGTACTCCTCTTACGAAAGCCCTATAAACAAAATTGAAGTCTCAAACCTAAGGAGAGAGTTGGATATGATCAAACTGGAGAAAGCAGCACTCAAAGGTAGATTAGATTCTATGAGAACCCAACTTGAGTCTACCCAAGAAGAATTGAACAGTGTGAAAGCCAGTCAAGAGAAATCTCCTCACTACAAGATGCATAATAGTAGCGTCATGAGTACTGATACTACATCCGGAATAGATGGAATAGAGAGTAGGTACGCCCATTTCACAAAAATTCTCAGAAAAACAGAGGAACAATACAAAGAGCAAGTAGCAGTCCTTCAGAATACTAATGAACTTCAGTCGAAACAAATGGAGAGTCTATACAAACAAATCCAGGATTTAAAGAAGGAAAAACATACTGTTCAGAAAAGTCTCAATCAGACCAACCAGACAAAAGATGCTCAGATTAATCAACTAACCGCTGAGAATAACAACCTAAAGAACGAGACCAAAACTCTGAAAGATAATTTTAAACAACGGTTTAAACAACAACGAGATCAGTACGACGTATTACAGAAAAGATTTGATCAAGCGCAACAAACAATCACTTCTCTTGAAGGAAATTGTAAAGTACTAAAGCAACAGATTCTCACAAACGAGAAGGATCTAATCAAGGGGCAAAACGTCAGAAACCTAATCGATCGTGAAATCAAAAATGTAGAACTGATGTATATGGCAGAAATTGAAAGACTTCAGAAGGAAGTGCAATCATTGAAATCGACCATTGTTGAAATTCAGAATGATAACGAAAGGAGTGTTACCAGCTACAAAAAGAAATATAACGATACTGTCAAACAACTTCAGCAAGAAATTAATGAACTTAACAGCTTGAATAGTAAGAACGCCTTGGACAAGAAAAAGATTGAAAGCGAGGTCAAGATACTTAAGGAGAAGCTGAAGTTAGCGGAAGTACACAGTAATAACAAAGAAGTCGATAATAACTTGGTGCTGCTGTTAAAACAAGAACTTACCAATATGAGACTAGAAAGGGATACAGCTATTGGGGATTCACAGACGGAAATCGCTCAACTGAAGAAAGATCTCCAGGAACAAAAGGATCAGAACGTCAATCAGCAATTAGAATTGAAGAAGCTAACTCAATCTGAAGAGCTACGAAGATCATTACACTCCTCCAATAACACACCAAAATCTTCAACTTCAAACTCCCTGATGGAAAAGTTAAGGGAAGCTCAGAGTGTCATCGATGAGTTAGTTAAGATGAATCAAACCAACAAGGTCACTATCGCTCAACTACAGGATCAAATCGCGCAGCTGGAAGAAGAAAAGAGCATCCTTCAAGCAAGGATCGCTGAGTTTCAAGAGGCAGACCACGAAGTATTAAAAGATGACTTAGAAATAATTGAAGAGAAAGATGATGAGGAAGATCCCAGTGTTCTCGCTCAGAAAATGGAGCAACGATACCAAAATTTGGTTCAAGAACAAAAACTACAGTATGAAGAATTGTTATCTGCCTACGAAGATGCGCAACGGGAGCTGCAGCTCGTCAGAAACTCCATTCTAGAGAGTGAATCTCAAAAGAAGGCCAAGTTCGATCTTCCTAAACCATCTCATGAACAAGTTATCAATAATGGTTCTGTAGATAAGTGGATCACGACCATATCTTCCTACTTTGACAAAATGCCAGAGGCTAGAAGCATTGTATCTGAACAGATTGTTCCTTATATTCGTCAACTACAGAATGAAAACAATCACCTATTCGAGAATCTGGAACAATTCCAGTACAAATTGACAAAGCTTGGAGAGGAAGTAGTGCAAGGGACAGAAAGAGATGCAGTGTACGTATCTGCTCTTGAGAAGCACAACCACACCCTCAGCCAACGGTTGCAAGAACTCGAGGAAAAACTATTGCAGAAAGAAGAAGAGAACGATCAACTCCAAGATATCCAACAGAGCATCACCGACCAAATTTCTATTCTTGAAAATGTTGTTCTCAAGCAAGAGCAAAAGGCTCAGCCAACTCCACCTCAGACAGACCCAAAACTGATCGAAACACTTACGAACAAGTTGAGGATCATGGAGAATGAATGTCTACATCTATCAGAACAGATTATGGGTCATGAGACAACTGCAAAAAATTATCAAGTTCATATAGAGGCCCTCAACTCCCTCATATCTAAATACGAGAGAGAACTGGAAGCAAAGATCTCGCCTTCCAAAGTCAGAAAAGGCTCCGAATCCAATAAATAAGCTGTACTCTGCAATCTTCTAAGATAACTTCAACACACTAAAAAGGGATTAAACCAGGTCCGATATCCTTCCAGGGCAATGGAAGTGCAAAAATAATCAGATCAATCATATCATCATCACCAATATTAGTCAATCCCAGTGCATCTCTAAACTGTTGCAAATCTTCATCGCTCATGAAGTCATATGGACGACTAGATGTATCACCAATCCAGATATATCCAGGGCTATCATCTCCATACACAATATCGAGATTAGCAGAATTCTCTTCACCTTGTATACCTTCATACGTGAGTAAAATATCAGCTCCAATATGTATTTTGGCAATTCTATTGACTTCCTCTTCATTCACCTTCACTGTTACCAGCTCAAAAGTGACAAGACTAAAAAACTTGTCATACACTGCTTGTCTTTGAGTCAATGACAGACCAGAACTCTCTGGGTAAAGGCCAGCAGCAGACCGATCATTTAGAACCCACTTTTTCCAGATGGCTCTCTTTGGCTCTAAAAGAGCGATTGCTTGAACTTTGTCACGCTGTGCTTTGATCAGAACAAGTAACTCATCTAGTTCATCTATGGCATCTGAGGTGTTCATTTCAGTGCAAAAATAGTTCGGTAGTACTAAGCGAATGGAACTTCTAAATTGATAATAAGCAAAGTGTCGATGATTTCTGAAAGAATTGTACACTAGTGTACTAGTCAAGATAAATCTAGTCATAGTTTGACTTCGAAATGGAACAAAGTCAATAATGATGGATAACACCTCAGGTGGGATGTCATTGAACCGGGTTTCTTTTGCAATGTTCTTGTTGTTGGCGTCAGTGTGATGGACGGCTATCTTCTTTGGATTTTCATCATGGGAGAGTAATGCGATGCGCCTTCGCTTCATTTTGGGTGTTTGCTATGCTGGTCAGGTTTCTCTTTTTTTCTGGAAGACTTGTTCTTGTTGTGGGCTGCACCTAGCTAAGAAGAAATCCGACATCTTCCCAAGGCAATGGAAGTCCAAAAGTAATCAGATCAATCATATCACGATCATCACCGATATCGTTCAACCCAGTACTTCTCTAAACTCGTGCAAATCTTCATAGCTCTCAGGATCTATGGAATAAGCGTTGAGGGTGACACGACCAAATGGACCATCATCCACAAATTCGAATTGTCTGAGAAAACGGTGGAAAGAGTGTTCAACCTTTCACCATGATTCTCTCGTGAAAATTTCTGGCATTGTGATATTTACGGTGTAAATAAAACGGGAACAATCTTGAATAAAGACTACGACTAAGTAATCATGTCAAAAAAGAGTGGTAGCTCTGGAGGAGCCAAGAAAGAAGACGATGTCGATAAGAATCGAAGGTTAATCCGTCGATTCATTAAGAGCTATGAACAACTTTGTGCTGAGGCATCTACCAGCAGAGACAACCAAAGCGGTGGTACTACTGCTGTGGTCACCTATACTCCCTATGCACCACTCGTACAGAAGCTATTGAAACTTGCAAAGTCAGAAGAGGGTCCTCCATTGGACATGAAAACGATTCCAATCGTTGTGAGTCCACCTCCAGCATTGAGTCAACATGATTTAGCTCTATTGCTTCAAGCACTGACTACATATCCCTACTATTCAGACATGTCATTCCTGAGAGCAAATTTGGCAGACACTGGTACCATTACTCTGTCTCAGTTCATCAAACAGAATCCTGTGCTCACAAGACTGGAATTGATCGACAATCGAATTGGATCACTTGGTTCAAAGCACTTGGGAAAATCAATTCAAACCAATGAAGTGCTTCAAGTTTTAAACTTGAACTTTAATCCTTTGGGTGACGAAGGATGCTCTCTCTTGTCATTGGGCCTCGCGTGGAGCACCTCACTCCGAACGCTCAGTCTTCAATACTGCCAAATTGGAGCTGAGGGAGTGATGGCTTTCAGTGAAGAAGTTCTCATCAAGAATCAAAGCTTGACAAGCATTGATCTCACTGGTAACCCAATTGGATGCGAAGGTATCACAACTATTGGAAAAGCACTCCCTGGAGCGAACCCTCAACTCAAATCACTCAACCTCTCTGCGACTTGTCCGTTCAGAGACTGTGGGGACAAGGGCTATGAAGCATTGTGTGCACTGTGCGATGGAGTAGAGGAACAAGGCATGGAAAAAGTGAGAGATGTGCTCAAGCTTCAGGAAGAGGAAGAACAAGAGCTATTGAGAATAGAACAAGAGAAGGAGGAGAGAAGACAGAGAGGTGAATACGTTCCGTCTGCCTCAGCCAATGAAAAGAAGAGAGTGGTGAAGAAGAAGACTGCTGATCAATTGTTGGGTGAGTTGTACTTGACTGATCTCAATCTCTACTTGAATTCTCTGGATGATCGTTGTGCGCAGAGGTTGTTGGAAATGCTTCAGAAGAGAATCACGATCACAAAGCTCAAAATTCATGAGCAAGTTAACGGGGAGACGTTCAAGGAGATTCTGAAGCAAATGCTCAGTAACAGAGAGAAGGGTATCAAGAGAGCGAGACTCTTGGCAAAGCAGAAAAGAAAGGCTGGCACAAAGAAAAAGAGCAAGAAATAAAGTTTGAGAAAATTGTCCATTTGTAGTGGGATTTTATTGACCGTTGCAAATTGCACCAGTCCTTTGTAAGCCTTTTGTTAATTCATTCATTCAGTTAAATTCGACCAGCTAGTCGTGAACAATCTCCAAAAAACTTCGGTTGAGGAATTTACTTGGATCTTGCCTTCATCTTCCTTCTCTTCTTTTGTAAACGACGCATGCGCTTTTTACGCCACTTTGCTCTCATCTTGTAGTATAGTTGTTAAGAAATTGTTGTTTTTGTGTTTGTTGGAGAGGATTGCCAAATAATTTTTCAAAAAATAGTGTTTGGAGACGGGTTGACCAACCAGACGGAAAAATTGATTGAACTTTCATCGATCAAATTCTTCAACAACGACAGTTCAACCGCTACAATGAAGACAAATCGGATCAATAACCTTCTTACCAAAATCTCTCAGCACCAACAATCAACAATCCATCATCCATCGAACCACCAATGCACAGCACAACGATCACAATAACTTCAAAATGTGCTCATCAGTTAACATCAACAAACAAATAACATTAAAATTGGACAAAAAGCCAACACACCAGAGTTTCGCTTCCCAACTCCTCGTGTTTTTGCAAAACAATTATGCGTGGGAAATTTCGATATTTAATATAGATATGTGGCCCGTCTAGCTCAGTCGGTAGAGCGCAAGGCTCTTAACCTTGTGGTCGAGGGTTCGAGCCCCTCGGTGGGCGCAGTACTTTTTATCGTGCAGTTGCTTCGTTTATTGAGAGAAGAAGCATTTAGAGCTTCTTTTTGGAGGTTGTTCGAGTTTGTTCTTCATAAGGACTTCGGTCAAAGATTGGTTCTGTGTTTGCGTTCTTCGCATTGTCAACACCTCTCAACTTTTCATTGACGAGGGTCTTTCCGCTTGTTGGTTGGAATGTTCTCTGTGTCTTTTCGCCCTCGTCAATGTCTTCCTTCATTTGAGTAAAGTCTTCCTCAATGGGATTGATTGCTCCTTCCTTTACTTTTTGCTCCGAGGTCAACCCTGTGGCATATGTTCGATCACTGGCATACGAACTTCTTCGTGGATTCTTCTTGTCTAATGCTTCATCCTGATACGTGTCTCTGAACTCGGTCGAGTACTGAGCTTGTTTCTCATCGTAGGCTCTAGTTTCCATCTCTGCTCTGATTCGGTCTCTTTCCTCTTGGGTCATGTTTTTTCTCTTGTCTGCTGTTCGGTCAATAGTTTCGTCCGTTTCCTGGGAGCTGAACACTTTAGAGTCATAGAATCCTTGGTTGGAGTCGATTGCTTCTGTTTGATCAGAAGTTATACCCCTTCCAGTTCTCAAGTGGTCATTGTATACGTTTCCTTCCCCTCTAAAGGCTTGTTCTTCCGTTTCTGCGGAACCTTTGAGGACATCCTTTTGTTCCTTGTCCATTCTCTCACCGACGTTCTTGGCAACATTGGTCTTGGATTCATAGTGTCGTTGTTGTTGCTGAAGGGAACATAACAATGGTCTCTTTGAGACTAGTCTGACATTGATAATTCTTCTAATCATGATGGTGGGGGATGTATGTATTGTATTGGTTTTATTTGTATTACTTGTGGGTAATCTGAGTCAACAGTGTAGGTATTTCAACTCATAAACTTCTAAAATATTAATACACTGATAAGCTTCATAAAAGCCAGATCTGAGATCTACTTATTTTTAATACAACCTAAATCTCCGAAACTTGTCAGATGTCATTGAAGTTTTTGAGAGTCGGCCAAATAGATTTGGTTCGAATCAGGTGTGACACCAACAACAAGAACAACAAAGAACAGCGTAACACTAACATGCACGCCATCTATCAGAAGCAAAGTGAAGTTGCAAAGCAAAATATCCTCAAAACTCCTCGGGGTGGAAAAGATAGTGACAATGCGTCATCTGCCAACGCGTCAAACGCCAACGGCAGTCCCGCCAAAATCATTTCCTCCGCTGTCACTACAAATTTAAAAAATGTGGAGCACCAAATTGGATCAGAGCTCCGTTTCTGCAATTCGAGCTACAATGGCATCTTGTTCGAGTTGAACAACAAGCAACAAACAGGAATGTGCCTCAGATCGATCAAATTCCGATCAGGCATCAAGGACTGCAAGGACGGAAGATTGTATATTCGTGCAGGGTTCCATGCCAATGAAAAGAGCATTGAAATTGAAGCTTTTGAGCCTATTGCCATCACTGAGAGCTTTATGCATGTCGATAGTCGATCCAGTGGTGGTAGTTATGGTGTGAGAATGTTGACCATTACTGCTACAGGTGGATATTACATGGAAGCAGGTGAAACGTACACCATTATGCTTCACAGTCCATCCAATGAGTTCTTTGTGTACTATCAGACAGCTGACTCAGATGAGTTGGCCAATGAACTGTTTTATGAGAATACGTACTATGGATTGAACACTGGATTCTATGTGAATGATGAGTTTGAGAGTGGTCATGGTGTGAGAAAGTTTAGTGGTTCACTGACTTTTGGTGTCGCAAAGAATTAGAGAATGTGTTATTATTAGTATTATTATTGCGGAGGGATGGCGTCTCTGACTTGGATCAAGAGAGGAATAATCTCCTCAAATGAAGGCCGAATGTCAGGCTTCTTGTTCCAGCACTGTTGACACAAGTGAATAAATAGAACCATAGCCTTACAGTACTGTCTCTTTTTGCTCTGATCCTGTAGATTGAGCGATTTTGGTATGTAGTTACTTCTTTCGAACCATTCGAACATGTCGTCCAATTCAGAATCGGACATGTTGTCAATTGCATCTTTGCTGCCGATGAGAACTTCGGGTATGAATGGACGTGTTCCTTCGAGTACCTTGAAACCTAGTGAGAAGATTGAGTTGTTGTTGTTTGAAAGACTGCCCGATGATGAACCAGAGGAGGAGCTCTCATCCAGCTGGAAGCTGCTATACGGTTTCTCCATGAAGAACAGTTCATGCATCATGATACCAAAACTGTAGACATCACACTTTTGAGAGTAGTGCGTGTTATCCTGGATAATTTCGACAGCCATATACTCTAATGTACCATAATTTACACCAGTCATGGTCTGGGATGACTCCACTTTGCTCACACCAAAATCGCACAACTTGATGTTATTGCTGGCATCCAACAGAATATTAGCAGGTTTGAGATCTCTATGCATGATGTTACAGTCGTGCAGATACACCATGGCATTGCAAATCTCCAAGAGCATTCTAACCTTGTCGGCAAAGGAAAATTTGCGCTTGTCCTTGGACTTGCTCCGTTTTGAGTAGATTGCCTCATCTAACGTACCACCAGGTACAAATTCAGTTATAATGTACAAATTTTCTGCGTCGTCAATGCTTAATCCACAGAATAGAACGACACTCGGATGACGCAAGGCATTCAGTACGCTGACTTCTCTGGCGAAACCCTTCTTGTCGTCAACTTTCAGTCTCTTGATTGCAACCTCGACACCCTTCCATTTTCCATAGTATACAACTCCATAAGCACCTTCAGATATTTTCTTCATGATCTGTAGTTGTTGCATTGGGATCAAACATGCGATAGAGTTCTTAATCTGGATCGTGTCGTCTCCAACAGTTGTTACACTGGAATTAACTGAGAACACAGAGGAGAAATCTTCTTGAAGCAGGTGCTCATTCAATTCATTGAGTGCTTTTCTTCTTTGCAACCTGTTTACGAGAAGTCCTCCCGCAGTTAATGATGAAATTATGGTAATGGCAATAAGGATAGCTCCGCAGACACAAGAAATGACGATGGCAATTGTTTTCATATCCCCACGACTAGATGATCCAGAAGGAGGAATGATTCGATTCATAATATATGACTTTGGTGTATCATCGCTCTCCGTCAAATCAGTATTAATGACCACAACGGTGTTGTTCAAACTCAAGAGGTAGCCCTTTTCGAATCGAAGAGGATACTCTTTGTGGAACTTGCACTCTCGGTTCATGTAGATGAGCTTATGTTTGGTGAGGAGAGCAAATCCATCAAAGCGACCAGCGGTCAATGGATTGACCAACGTAGCAGAAATCACATCCTCTGCTATTTCAGTTACGTAAATTAACTTTGAGTGAAATTCGCCATTCTTGATCATCGATATGATCGTTTTTGATCCATCATAGTAGCCCACATAGGCTCGATCCATACGATTTGTTAGAATAAACCGAGGTTCATATTCAAGGGTAATAGTCGCTAGTGTTGTCAAATCTCCAAAACTAATTACAGTAAGCACTTGTGAGGCATAGTAAATACCAATTCCTTGGAAGTAGTCACTTAGAACAACTCCTCGAATACCCATTTCAACAGGAAATGGTGCTGGTATTGAGTCTTCGATATTGTCCTCAATGTTTTTGATAACGATTTTTTGACCTGATAGATAGATTTGGGATGAATCTCGATAGTAGAGTGCGTCAAAGATCGTTTCATTCGAATTCAACAATTTTTCATCTGGAAGTAGCATTCTCTCCTGTATGTCATATTGCCACAAGCGCCAAATCATATGGACTGTCTCCTCTGTTTCAATTCTAGATGTCATATACAACATATTTTCATTGTAATCTAAAATCAGGGATGAAAAGTTGTGAGCACGATTCTTTGTTAATTCACCCAAATAGTCAATATTGATTAACAATTTTGGCTGATAGGCAAGCGACACTAAAATGTCAATATAACCATGGTCGCTCACCAGTTGGCCCAAGATATAGGTGTACTTTGAACCCTCAGATGTAGCCTTGAATACATTTAATTTGGTGTTCGTTCCCGGGACAATCACGATATAGTCGGCATTTTTTGTCGCATTGACTCGAGTCAAATTAAACGTTTCAAACAGTCTTGGATCAGGACTAATGGATAAAAGAGTGTTGTTCTCATCCGCCGACTCAACAGGAATGAATTCTCGATCTGGGTCATCGAGTTTGCTGTCCTTGAGAATAGGACCGCACCAATTGTCAAAAATTGTTCTTTGAATAATACACAGTTTGGCCACGCATTGTTTCGCACCATCTGACACCATCAATTGATAATCGTATCCCACTTTGCTAGAGGACCGAACTCTGTACGATGGAGTCATTGGCAAAAACTGTCCGTCTTCCTGGAATCGAACCTCAAATCTGTTCCATGACAATGAATCTCTCTTGATCTCCAACATGATAATGCAATATGAGTAGTCCATCATATTTCTTGTTGTAAAGTAAATGGCACTCAATGCAACATGCACATTCATTTCACTGACTCCAGCTACCAACACTGAAGTAGAATAATTGTCACTAATCACTTGTGTGTGTGACACTGTGAATGGACTCCGTGCAAACAATGAAGCAAGCAAGGATGTACGACCAGGGACTGCTAGTGGATCCGTTCTAACACCAGGGTACAACACCAACAGTGTTCTCTTCAATGAAATAATACGATAGGGTATGTACTTTTCATTAAAGTTTGAACCGAGTGATTCACACTCTCGAAGCCTAAACGTCTTCAGCTCCAATTTTCCTTCAGTCTCAAGTGATGCTTGATGAGTCACTGGATCAATGGTCAATTGGAAAAACACAAGAGTGTTCTTGTTGTAGACAGAAGCATAATAGTTTTGTGCTGTTCTTTCAAATCCATGCACATAATCGACTCTCCAATTGATATCAAATTGAGTGTCCTTTGGAGGGAAGAAGCTAGAACGATCAGAACCAACAAGATCCAATATAGTCTCCTTCACTTGCAACTCCTTCTTCAATGGTACGGTTACCACGTGGAGAACAATCTTTTTTTTAGGTCCAGACACATCAACGTGCATACAATAAATGGCAGTGCTCAAATCAAGGAAACATCTCAGTTGTTCCAATGGATAATTCAGATCAGCAACCAAAACATTGGTCGGATAGTGTTTGCCTTGCTTGGTATCAATGGAAAATTTGGCAAAAAAGTGTCGATAAGTCTTGTTGGGTGGCAAAGGATCCGTAGATGGATCAGTGTCTCCATTTAGACATTTGTCTGTACGGTTCCATGTCGGAGAAATAAACTCCGCCCAGTGCATGTACTCTGCACGAACTTCTCCAGATGATTTGTCGATATCACGTACAATGACGTAGGACAACCTAGTGTTTGTCATATTTAAAAAATTAATGTCCATCTCTGACACTGAATAATCTGCAGTTTTTGTTGCACATGTTATTTCTCCGATATGAAAAAAAAGGAAGCAGAAGATGGTGAGGAGGAGAAAGCTGCTTGTGATCATCGTCTTCGTCGTCGTTGTGCTCTCACGCGCACACAGAGATTTTGTCATGTCGTTGTGTGTCTCTTTCACGTGTGTTGGTTGGGAAATGTCGTGTTGTGTTGTTTGGCACCTGAACAACGGTTGTTTGTGTGGTTGTGAGTTGTGAGTTGATTTGGATGGTTTTTTCGTTCGAAATTTCAGGGGTTTGACACCCGGAGAAAAAGTCGCAAAACAGACGTGTGGACTTCTGATTATGATAATGTGCGCATTTTATGTTATTAATTATTGCTCTATCTAACTCCATCTTTGACTTCGAAATGTCATGTTCTGTGTTTCTTGAAGGCTTCATTCAATGAATATCCAGACTCTAGATCTGCCATGCACAGATCATCTTGCCTTGTCAGTTCCTCTGTCTTTGAGAGTACTTGTTCCCAATGGCTGAGAGGCACTCGAACAACACCATTAATATCAGCCATGATAATATCACCCTCCATGACTACAACACCGGATAAAGACACGTCCTGGCCAATGGATTTCAGAACGGTGAAACCCTTTGCTCCATGAACTCCGGAACCCTTTGAAAAAACAGGAAATTCCATCGAGCGGAGTTCCTCAATGTCTCTTACTCTTCCGTCTACAATTGCTCCCGTAACTCCAATCTTCTTTGCTCGACATGCCATCAATCCTCCCCAGTTGCATGATAAGATGGGAGTATTGAGCGAGGATCGAGCAGATATCACCGCTACACAATCTTGAGAGCACGTATCGACAAAGTTCTGTTTCAGAATTTGATCTGATGGCAATTCAGAACAAGGAACGAATTGAGCAACGTGCGCAGGCCCTACGATCTTACAATCTACCTTTTGAGGATCACCTGGAGAAATCATGAACAATCCATCGATGTGGCATGGCATCAGTCCCAACACGTGCATAGCATCAGCAACTTGGCACGTAGTATACTTTCTTAGCTGATCTGAAGCTGTCTTGCCCTGCTGTAGGGCGAACTCTTGTTCCTGTTCGTTTGTCATGGTGTTTTGCTTTTTTCTGTGATTTCAAAAGAGATGAAAAGGTGAGTCTATCGAGATAACACCAGAACCACATCGAAAACCATTTTCATCCCCCTTCCCAGGTGTTCGTTTTTGCTGCCCATAAATTTGTTGTAAATCGTATTTACCTTTCCCGACTTTTTCACCGCGGACTCCCGATGCCATTTAGCCGCTTTCGAACATTCTTGATTCAAGAAGGAACACAAGCTTGTGGAAAAAACGAAGATATGAGCGGAAGGAACAACAACTTTATGAATCAGCCTGTTGTCTCTCACGATAATATTCCGGATGTTGATGATGGTGATGATCGTGTGAACCTTCTCACAGGGAATTTTGCGCAACAATCATCCACTCAAACAACAACAAGAAGAAGAATGAAACACAAGAACAGTGACGATGGCGATGGTGATGAAAGAGAACAACAGCAACAATTGGACCTAAATGTGCGCAAGGGAAGCTGGGTAGGTGAAACCTTGTTTGGCAATATGCAATTGGCTATTCGTTATGTGACGAGAGATACGAAGCATCGATTGTTTGGCTTTTTGATTGGTTTGTTGACCATTGTCATTGTGGTGTTTGTTGTGAGCTTGCTGTACAATGGAATTTTGAAAGCTTCCATTGTTTTTGTAAAGCTGGCAGAGGATCAGATTGGAGAGACTGATTTTGTAAGTGCTTTGTTGTTGTGGTTGTTTATTTTGTTGTTGTTGTGATTGAGATAGCTTGATGATGATGATGGTGATTGACTGTTGTGATGGTTGTTGTTGTTGTTGTAGATCTATTATACGAAATTTTCCAATTCAAGCGTAAATCCGTTTGTGAATGAGACGGATATGAACCTGAAATTGAGCAACCATCCAAGAATTGTGGGCACGAGTCCCCGATGGATATTACCTGCCAATGTACAAAATACAAAGCATCCATCTCGAAATACAACTGCCATGTTGTTGATTGTGGATACGGATCGTGAGGAACAAATGGGATTGGGCAGGACTTGGTCCCATCGTCCTCTAGGACATGGAGAGGCACACGTACGAGACAGCATTTTGAGAGCGATTGGTGTGAGAGCCGACAGAGGCGAATCAATCAATATTCAATTGTCTTTGACTGGATTGCAAGCAGCTCTTTCAGGTCAAGATCAAGCCATATCTCAAAATGTAAACTTGGATTTTGATCCAGATGATCCATCAGCACCAGATGACGGCGGGGATTCACCTAGTATCACAGATGGAATAACGTTGGATCCTGCAGCAATCATACGTGCGATATTATCGCAAAGTGGATTTGATTTTAAGAAGGTTCATACGGTCAATTTGACAGAGTTAGTCGATCGAATGGAAAAGGGAGGCGTTGAAGTGCCTCCAATTATTGAAGTGCTTGCTCGATCTGTTGGTTCAGTCAATTTCACTGGCGAGCAGTTGTTTTCTGTCTTTCTTCAGAATGGTACTAGTCCATTCTTTTCGACTGATGGTTTGGCGACTGAATACAAGGTGATTGACGCTGTATCTTCACCAGCAGGCAAGTACCCAACTGCACTCGGTAATATTATCATGGTTGACTCTCGGTTCATATTGCGTGCAGTTGGAGACAGTTTGTTGGATAATCCGACTTTCAAGTTACTGCTACAATTGTATGGCTCGCTGGATCAATTTAATGACTTTGTGGATACGTTCAACATCAATGTATGTCAACACTTATGATTCCCTTTTTGGCGTTATGTTTTCATTGCCAACTAACACGATTGTTTCTCTGTCCGTAGCAATACTCCCTTTCGGTTGTTGGTATGTTTAGCGGTAGATTTGACACCTATATGAAGAAACAAAAGGAGAGAAACAAAGAAATTATTCTCTTTTCTGATGAGATGCGAAATATTTTGGGTGTAGACTACTCAGCCAACGTCCAATTTCCACTGTTGACCACATTGGATGGTCTTGAATTCATTATCCTCTTTTTGGATCAGCTATTCGTTGGAGTTGTAGTCATGTTGGGCATCTTAGGTGTGATTCTCATATTTGCCTTACTACTTGCGAGTGTAGAGGAGAAAACATACGAGTATGGCATGTTAAGAGCTTTGGGTCTTCAAAAACATTCGCTCATGCAGATCATTATCACACAAGCATTATACTTTGCAGTACCTGGTGTGATATTAGGAATGATGGGTTCGTTTTTCGCGAACATTATTGTTGAATATATTATCAGAGATGTGGTAGTGAACGCCGATTATAAGATACGAGTAATGTTAGATACGTTTGCAATTATCATACCTATTGCCATTGGATTAGCAATTCCTGTGATTGCGAACGTAGTGCCGATTAGAAACGCATTGTCAAAAACTCTTCGTGACAGTCTAGATATTGCTCATCAATCATTTAATGAAACGACTGTGAAGATGATCCGGCTGGAGAAGCTTGGAATTGAGCCATGGCAGACTGGCATATCAGTATCGCTTGTAGTTGCTGGATTTGTTGTGTATTATCTGATCCCATACTCATTTATCTTCCAGAGGCTGCCAATGTTTTTCGCTATCTTGAACTGCATTTTATTGGCAATGTTATTTGGTCTCTGCATGATTTCAGTCGTCTTCCAGCCAGCTCTGGAGGGCATTATTCTGAATTTAATTGTCTGGGGTCCTGATAGAAAGATGAAGACTCTCATTGCTAAGAATCTCGCTGGTCACCGAAAGAGAAGTCGAAAAACCTTCATGATGTTTACTTTAGCCATTGCATTTGTTATCTTTGCAGGAGTTGCATTCTCGTTACAAGTATCAAGCATTCGCAGCAATATCGAATCATTCATCGGAGCTGACGCTTTACTAAAGAGTAGTACTAGTTCGTACCCACTACCAGAAAAGGAGTTAAATAGCTACTTAGATTCCATGATTGCAAAGGGAGAGGTTGATAACTATTGTTATCAGTCATTCTCAGTTGGCCGACAAGACTTCATTACTCGCTCGCGTCTTGGATCACTGTCGTACTTCAGAACGAAGAATGTTGAAGTATATGCTGTCTCCCAAAATTATCTAGAGGTTGCGTACAGCAAATATTTCTTGTATAGTGCTATCGATCCCGAGTTTACTTACAAGCAGGTTAATGGAAAGCCTGATGTCATCAACAGTTTATATGTGAATGCTGGGCAGGCAGTGGTTGATGGCGAGAGATCAGGATTCGTACCTAAGCGATCAGTTACAGGTGCACGAATAGATATGTTTGATAATGCAACAAACTCGTTTGATCCTAGTGTACGATACAAGGACTATGTGGATGTGATTGTTTCCACTGCTCTGAAGCCAGCTGTCAGTATTGAGAGAAGCTCTCCTCTACAACTGAAGTTGTTTGCCAAGAATCCTACAACGAAGAAAACAACATCAATATCATTCGTTGCGAAGGCACGAGCAATGGTATACAAGTTTCCAGGTTATCTATATTCTTCATACGAGCCTACCGCATTTTTGACAGCTGTGCTTATCTCTACGGATTCATATCTAAAACTGATCAATGCTTCTGTGATTGCTGCGGGTATCGATCAAAAGGAGTTGCAAATACCAAAAGAAAAATTGATGGTGAAATTCAAAACATCAAATCAAACCAAGGTGCTTGATATTATGAACGAGCTAAAGAGTTTAACTACTGCCGACTTTGTAACGATCGCAAGTGCTGGAGATTTACTAGCAGGCACAAAGAGAACCACAACTGCTCTGTTGGCATTTTTCAATGTGGTTGCTGCTATTGCTGTGACTCTCTGTTTCTTCATCCTAACTCTGTCATTCACTGCCAATGTTAGAGATAACAGTTGGGAGTTTGGAGTGCTCAGAGCTGTGGGTATGTCTGTCAGTCAACTGATCAGGGCATACATCTATGAGGCATTGTGCTTGGTCATTTCTGCTTTCATTTGTGGAACAACAACCGGCATGACTATCGCGTTGACTCTAACAGCACAGTTCAATATATTCCTGGAAACCCCATTCGAGTTTGCATTCCCATATTGGCTCGTTGGATCTTTGGCTGCGATGGCTCTTGTCGTTGCAGTTTTGGGTTCGTATATTCCAGCCAGAGTTCTTCGCAAGAAGGACATTGCTCTCGTGCTAAAGGGTGTTGACTAAATCTCAACCAATAAAAATCAGACATCCATGACGAACTGACATGTGGCAGGTTATTTACTCCTACGTAATTCATTTTGATCGCAATAAACTCAAAACTATTGCCATAAAGATAAGATGAAATCTGGGAAAGCTCGAACCACAATCTCTACCCAGATGCCTATTCCTGATTTTTCAGCCAGGGAAAAAGAGATGATCAGTTCATTTATGTCTCGCATGGTCAATCATATTCAGACACAGTATCCAAAAGCAAAAGAAGAACTAGGTGAGGGGCAGTTTCGCAGTTTGTGTAACGAAGTGTTCGAGAGATTATTAGAGAAGGAACCTCGTTTGTTAGTGTTGGATCACCAAACTGTGGTTGATCAGAATCGAGGGACTATTAAGGCCATCTATTCTCTGAACTTAAAGAATAGGAAGATGGAATTGTCTCCTCCCTCGGCTACTCGTCCTAAACCTTCCACATTGAAAAAGCGGTCTCCTCCCAATAGCTCCAATAAGACATCTCCATCTGTTTCACCAATTTACAATTCATCTTTCCTCAAAATCATTTCGCCTGGTTCACCAAACTCGCCACTGGGAGGTCAGGATCTAAATAAGAGTGTTAGCGAGAAGGATCATGAACGGTCAATTGCAGTATTAGACTTGCGTTTGAAACTGTTGAATAGAGAAATGCAGAAAATGAAGAAGAGCTTCGAAGACAAGATAGAAGCACTGACTGAAGGAACTCAGCGACAGAATGACACCATAACCAATCAAAACAAGTTAATGTATGAGTTATACAAAATAGTGGAGAAAATAAAAAATTAGGATTCATTCAGAGTAGTTCGTTGTTTGAATGATTTTAGATCACTAATTTCCTCAGCCAGTACTCGCCTCCATTGATTCGTTTCCAACTTGCTCGCACCAGTTGATGTATCATACAGCTCAATGTTACCTATTCGTACTCGCTCAAGATCCATAACTCTGTATCCACAGGCAGCAAACATTCTCCTCACTTGATGGTACATGCCTTCATGGATCCTAACAGAGAGTCTACTCATTGATCCATCATCGATCAGTTGGACTTTAGAAGGTTTGCATGGCCTTCTCTCATTTCGAAGTAGCAGCGTACCACTGGCAAATACATTCTGCACTTTAAGCTCAAACTCCCCTCTTGATTCAAATGAAGGCTTAATTTGTGCCATGTATGTTTTAGGAACATGAACAGAGTTGATATAGTTTTGTAGTTCACCATCTTGTGTCATTAGAATCAATCCAGATGTGTCTTTGTCCAATCGACCGATGCAGGACAGAGTCGGATGCATGTGAATGAAATTCTGAGGCAGGATATCATAAATGAGACGGGTGCCCTCAGGAGGACATGCATCATTCAAATTATTGCCGTTCTCCACGTTTTGACAAGAATCCTCTGGACCACTTGTTTCTCCATGATTATCCCTTGCTGTTGAACAAACCAGACCACTACCCTTGTTCACTAAGATTGTCATTGGCCCACGTAAATCGCTCACAAGATAGGTGAGATCATCGACATTGAGAATTGGTTGGTTTTCCTTGAGTCCTTGTAAGGTAATCTTGTGTGCCGTGGCTTGAATGCGCACAGAGTTGGCGGCATCACTCCCTCCTTTATTCAACCATTGGAAAACTCTGTGCTTTCGGAGGAATGACAATGTCTCTGATCGTGTTGCATAACCCAACTTACTCAATGCCTTATCAACTCGAACAAAAGACATACTTCAAGTTCAAATCACACAAACAAAAACTGTGGCTTCAAAAACGCAAATGTATTTTTTTCTTTCTTGATGTTTGTTTATGGTTTGGTCTTAAGCTTTGAGCTTCTTTTTCACCGGTTCCTCTGTCTTCTTGTCTTCCTCTGATGTCTTCTTCGCACTTGGTTTGACAAACACCATGAAAGCAACACCCAAAGCCACAATGGCAAGGATGACTGCGATTGGTGTAAAGGGGTTTGGTGGTGAAGGTGCTGTTTCGTCTTCTCCAAACTGATTCTTCACAGCTCCTCTCATTCCAACGTGTCGAAGCTCGGACTCGCTGGCACCCAATCCTGTATGTGGCACATCAGCTTGATCTGTCGAGTAAGCCATTTCGAACATTGGACTTCCAAATCTAATCTTCTGTCCCTTCTGGCAAAGACTCCTCTTCAGGAATGCACTCTCTGGGCTCTTAATCTCCACAACTTGGCCATCATCTAGTCTAACTGAGGCGATAGGGTCTTCCTCTTCAATAAACTCTCCAACACCACGATGGATATCGACTATGGTGACTTCAGTGCCACTCTTCAATCCAATATCTTCTAACAGAGGTACACGGATGAGGAAAGTTGTTGTTGTACCGCTACTACTAGTGTCCTTGTTGTTCAGATCTTCATTGGCAGCGAATTTATTGATGATCGTTGAATGGAAGCAGCGATAGTCATTCTTGGAAAGCACACCACCATGAAGAGAGTCCATGCTCTTACGCATCGCATGTTGGTGATTCAAAGCGTTGGCAAGGGCAACAACACGAGAGGATTGTAGTGTTGAGTTTGAACCAAAAAACAGTTGAGAAGTACAGGCCTGTTTTCGGATATTATTGGTGAGGATTCTTGTTGGTCTGAGCATTTCTTGTATAGATACAATGATGGTATGATGGTACAGTTGGTGGTTGTGGTTGATCTCTTTGTCTGGCTTGTGTTTGGAGCACCCACACTTTTTCCTGCAAGCTGACAGTCACCAAAAAGCCTGATTCTATTTTCAGATCAGACAAGGCCGCGCATTGAGAATCTTTTTTCGAGTTTTTGAGATTACGATCCGACGACAGATGGTTGTTGCAAGAGTTCTTCAGAATCAGTGACCGAAGCGTCTGCTTCACACGCTTGAGATTCTTCCTCCTCTTCCTCTTTGGTCTCTAATTCAGCTTTGGTTTCAGGTTCCGGTTCAGGCTCAGCCTTCTGAACTGCACTCTGACAGTACAAGTAGTAGGAGATGGATGTCATGACAACTAAGGAGCCTAATAATTGCCAAATACTCACAAACCATTCTCCTAGAACGACTCCACTGAAAGCTATCGTGGATATGAGTCGCAGAGCCAATACACTGCCAGTGCTTGATGCTCCAATGGCATGCACAGCGTACAGCATCAAGAAATTAGCAGCCAGATAATTGCAAAGAGAAAATAAGACAAAGACAAGCCAGTCCTTGAGTGTAAGATAGAACCATACTTTCCAATCTTCGAATAGGAAACTTGGTAGGAACGAAGTGATCGATAAAGCAGTCAGTTGCATCAAGAACAGGTACTCTTCGCTCAATTGTACTCGAGAGGAAGCGTGACCCTTGTTCATAAAACGAGCACTGATCATGTAGATACTTAAGCTCAAACTAGCAATCAAGCTGAGCACCATTCCAAATATATCATTCACTCCAAAATCCTTTCCAAATCGACTCCAATCAATGTGCGCGTTCGAGAGAAATGAATACCACTTGGAATCAGAGCTTTGATTCACAGCTCCACCCACAATCACCAAAACGCCACCTAGGACGGCAAAAATCATTGCCAACACAGATCGAAAGCTCCATCTCTCTCTCAAATTCTTTGGGACAGATCGATTCACGATGCATATCGAAATGGCACTCACCATGAACGGAGTGCTCAATCCAAACAACTGCACATAAATTGCCTTTGTAAACCGACTGCTCAACACGTTGGTGCTCGTTCGCAACACACGAGAAACAATGAAAATAATTAGAAAGATATAACGATTCAAGAAGTGCTTTAGCTTTTGTATCAGCACTCGTCCATAGCTCTGCGTCATCAGTGAATTCTCTCTCTGGCTTTCAACCTGTTCCTCCTGAACTTCAAGCTCATCATTCCCATCTTGATCCCTCAAAGACATCTCTGTCGCTTGTAACTCCGCATCGAGCTCCTGCTTCCTCCTCACATATTCCCGCCGAATGTAGCACGCCAACAAGTACAGTAAACGAGGAGAATAAACAATGAGCACAAGCACATTACTCGCAAAAATCAAGTTCATTGTCGGAATTTGACGAGACGCTCCACTCTTTTGTAAATAACGTCCTAGTATCGGTTGAATACCGAATAAAACATGACAAAGCAAGCAAACGAACCATCCAAACAAAAATGTAAGTTTCTCCTTTTGTTGAAAGATGCTCACTTTTGAGGTTGTAGGTAATGGAGCACCCTCGTGCAGTTCAACAATGACTGCTGCATCTCTTGTCTCTGTCTGTTCAAATGTTGTTGTTGCTTGGTTGTTGACCCAATCGTCCACCACTCCTCCTTTGATATCTTTCATTTCTGTCGTGAGTACAATTGTTCCTCTTTTTCGTCGTTTTGTTTCACAGGGGGAATCGACAAACGATAGGCATGTCTGTCGTCAGACGAGAACTAGGAAAACATGACTTGTTTGTTTTGGAAACCATGAAATTTCTTCTGCGCACTTTGATGGTCCGCATTTGGCGGATAACAACAAGCAAAGAACTCACGGTTAAGATGATTATGACTAAGGCTCCGTATTTCGTCCTCTACCCCATAAACAAACCCTAATTTCTCTTTAATACAACCATTTCGGTTCTCACTTTGTTGTCTTTTATTTTCTTCAGTGGACACCTAATCAGGCAGTGGAGTACTGTCTCTTGTTGCAACATGCACTTAGGACATAGGTCATCCAAGCGGTCCACCTGATACTTGACCTTGGTCATCTGCTTAATTCTCGATGGCGCTCGCTCATTGTTGTTTCGCTTTTGTTGTGGTGAAGAGGTGAAGGAGAGTCGTGAGACATCTTCGTTAACTTGATTCACATAAATTTTTGCTTTTTTCTCGGCTACTGCTCCTTTGACTCCATTGGCTACCAAGCCATTGGTGATATTTTCGATAGAGGCTTTGTAAAAACATGTAATTTTTTCGAATTAGGTTTATATTAGCGAAATTATCAATATCCAAGCCCGTCTAGCTCAGTCGGTAGAGCGCAAGGCTCTTAACCTTGTGGTCGAGGGTTCGAGCCCCTCGGTGGGCGCTGTACTTTTTCATTTTTCTGCAGGAATATTTGTTCAAGGAGTTGAACAAAACAGAATCACAAATGGGTAAACATTCATTGCTGATAGTATCCCTTTGTTTCTTCATAAATCTGGTTTCAATAGTTTTAGGGGAAGAGCTCCGCCTGATCCCTCTTTCCAGCAACTGCCACTTGTCTCTCCTTCAATATGAAGGACTTATTATGGCTTCCCATAATGGACTTCTCTCCAAAATAACTGCCGATCACTCCCCCGCCAACCAAAGCGAACAGTCTTTCGGAGAAAAATTAATATTGGCGCAAAAGGAAGCACTACAGCTGCAATGTGAACCTGACATATACAATACATTGCTCGATGTTGTACATGAGCTTCACCCGACCAATGAAACTCGGTGGTCTGGATCCTTGCTGGCCAAAGAGCTTGTTCAATTGCAAATAAGGTACAATGACTTGAATGAAGCTAATAGAGCAAGTATGAGCGAAAAACAAACCCTAATGAAGAACAAGGCCCTTACTTTTCTGTTCTCCATGAGCTTAAGGTGCCAATTTCAATTTATTCAAGATGTTTTGAACCAAGAAAGAGTGAAAGATGTTGAAGCAAAGAGAAATTGTACGAGTTCATATCCTTCACCTTCTGATGCCTACAGAAACATCACAAGTGATTTTTGGTCTCAAGATGCCATTTGCTCATTTCATCACAAATCTGTCTCAGATATGTTATCCTCTCTGGCTGAGATTGAGAACAAGAATAAGGAAGGTTCAATTGCAAGCACTTTTGTCAAGATGTTCTTGCGCACGTTCGGCTCTGCCCCTATTATTGAAGTCAAGAGATACGGAACCAATAGCGACCCACTACCTAAAGAGCAATTAGATCAGAGTAACAATATCGAACATTTGACTGTCGAGCTATCTAGTGAAATTTCAGAGGCAACTAATGTGAGTAATGTAGACAGCTTCGATACGGTAGAAGAGAGTGTCGACGACATTCTCAATGATGTTAATGTGATAGAGAATGTCGAGAAAGTAGAAAATGTCACTCTCCCTTCAAGCAACATAACAAGTGAAGTGGATGAACCGCAAGGAAATGACAATATCACACTGTTGGTAGAGGATACAGAGACGCCTCAACCAGAGAAGATTACAAAAGAAGATTCATTAAGCTACTACAAGAATCTTGTGCATGACTTATTACCACAAGTAGCTCTTGTTTGTGGATTCATCCCACTCATTGCTATTCTAACCAGCTCCAGATTGAGGATGTTGCTATGGAGGTCGGCACGCGAACTATTCACCATGAAGACAAGAAGCATTTCAAGCGAATTCTCCAAGGGTGTTATCAGGGTCCTTTCTACAGTCATTCTTATCATTTCTATCCGATATGCAGTCCCAGATCTAAAAATGTATGAATCGATTACCCACGTGGGTAACATAGTAGTTTGTCTATGTACTTTGATTCTGTTGTCTTCTCAGGGTAGTAAAACTGCTGGACAATAATAAGAGTTTTATGTAAAGGTTTATTATCATTTCCTTCACAAACAAAATTGTAATATTTTTCGCCTAGATTACAATAATCACTGTACATATTCACAAACTTAAATAAACATAAACATCGTGGTCATCAACAAATGACTTTTTTCCGTAGAGGGAAGCAAATCACCTCCACACTGATCACTCCCATCCACTGTCGTCACAGAAGGAGATCCAAACTCAACATGATATTGCTTTGCACACTTGTTTGGTTCCTCCTCTCCTGAATCATCACTGCTAGAGTAATCTCTTCTTCTCTTCTGATTTCGAGCATAATGTTTCGCAGCTACATTTGCACTCGTGTAGCAATCACCAGAATTACGATAATACTCTGCCACTTGCTTCAAATTATCCCTGTCTTGCTTCCTCAGAAGATCCTGTTCAAAATTGCTACTAATGTCTCTCATGAACGACAATTGAGTCAGCTGAGACAAGTGCTGCAAGAGACGATCTTGCTGATCCAATAACTCCTGCTCATCGACTTGAAATAGGGATGAACCAGGGTTTGTGATTGTATCCCTTGCATTATTCAATAAGTGATCACTTTCATATCCAAAAGAATCAAAAATTCCACTTTCATCGCTCATGGCGACGAGCGAGGCATCATGCGAACTATGTACATTGTATGGCGCTTCATTGTCCCGGCCATCGTGCAGCGCCAAAATATTCTCCTCAACTGTAGTTGCAAGAGCGGGACAGTCAAGCGGCGAGAGAGGAGAAATTTCTTGTTGTGCTTCTTCGGACGATGGCTGTGTTTGTTCTTCTCCTACTGTACGGAACAATTCAGGAGTCATGACTCGAGAAAAGTCGACCACCGCACATCTCTGGTTCAAATCACCACCGACACGTTCTTCCTGCTGTGTGGTCGCAACATCAAAATCTTGATGAACATCATCCAACAAGTCAAATTCTTCTTCATCTTCATTGTTGTTGTTCTGTGGTTCGCACTCAACAATCTCCCTGTGCTCCTTAGCAGGAGCATAAACTTCTGCTTGTTTTTGTTCTCCTATGTCACCACCAAGGCTTTTATCCTTGTCGCTACTACTGCCATTGTCATGGCTGGGATCTTCTTCCTGCAACGCAGCCTCAAGTGAAGAAAACAAAAGGGTGAACATGGTAGTCGTACAAGTTTGAAGTTGGAGTGGATAAATCTTTTATGACCTCCCAAACATGAAATCTAGTTACCTCGGACTGTGCGTTAATTTTCCGGATGACATAACGGACAATCCGAGATGTCTTCATTGAACTAGGAAAAATGCACGTTTTATGTTTGATTATTGTTGTTGGCCGATTGCTGCATTTTGAGTTTCCATTGTTTGGCAGCCTCCAATATCTTGGAGCTTGCAGCAGGTTTCTTCTCTTCGTCTGGGAATATGTAGTCCGTGTATTCCTCCCAACCAGCCAACCCTCCATCTTCCGTCACAATCTTTCTCTTCTTCTTGATTGACTTGGGCATACGACGCTTGATTCGATCGATAGTTTCCTTCGTGCCGTGTGTCTCTTCAAACTCTAGCCAATTTTTCAATAGAATTACACATTGCTCCTTCCTCTCAAGTTCTTGATCGGCTTGCTGCTCTTCCTCGATGGATCCAGATCTCAAGTACTTGATTGCTCTCTGGAAAATATCTCTCGCCTTATCAATTTGCTCAATATTGGCCTCAAATAAGATGTAGCTGAGCCATACTTTTACATGCTTCGTCCTTGACAATAATTTCTCGTACAATGCGCGAGCCCGGTCATGATTGTTCTGTGCTGTCTCAAAGTCGATATATGCCTTCCAGATGATCTCTGGCATATCTAAAACAGGTTGATCAATTGCCAACTCGAATATTGACCTAGCTCGATCCGATTCTCCAAGTTTATACTCCAACTCGGCATAGCTCTTCCATGCGGAACAACTGGCACTATTGAACTCTAGTTGCTTCTCAATAATTTTTCGTGCACGATCCACATTGCCCAACCGTATCTCAATCTTTGTGTATTCAAAGAAAATCTTGTCCTTTGGTGCGATACCAATGGCGTGACCCAACAACATTCTCGCATTCGCAATATTCTTCTGCCGCACTTCAAACTTGGCAAACATGATCCACAGCTTTGTAAAGCTGAAGATCTTGTGTGGAACGAGTTGCATGCATGCTTGATAGACTTCACGTGCCCTATCCACATCCTTTGCAATCAGCTCCTCAAACAGCATGTAATTGATCCATAGATAAATATACCGTCTCCAGTATCGCTTCTCCTGAACGGGCGGAATATTAGAAATGGCTCTCTCGTACACTTCTCTGGCGCGTTGTACACTGTTGGCGCGATCAGTTTCATTCACATTGGTACCCATGCATCCTTCTTCCTCCAATCGTATATAATCGAACCATGTGTCATAGTGATGAGGATTCTTCTTCACTTCATCTTCGTATTGGAACCTTCTCTGACTCACAATCACTTGTTCAATGCCCTCTCTATCACCATGCTGCTTCTCAAAATTGACAAATGTTCGATACAGTTCCTGAGCCCTCGCTTTCGGGATATTGTCCAGTGCAAACTTGTAAATGGTTCTCGCTCGTTCAACTTCATTATTCTCTTCTTCAAACTTGGCAAACGCAACAAACAACTCTTCTGTTGCTTGATCATCAAGTGCCTTGAGAGCAGCCGTGTACACCTTTCTCGCATTCTCCACATTGCGCAACTTTGTCTCAAACTTTGCAAAATAGAGCCACGAATCCACTGATGGATGTACATGAACAAATCGCCTCAGAATCAATCGTGCACGATCATACTCCTCATATCGTGCCTCCATCTGAACATAGGATTTCCAGGCTTGTGCATCCGGGTGCCACTGCATCCATCTCTCGAACACTTTTCTCGCCTGATCCACCTGACCCAACATCTCCTCCATGTACACATACTTGTACCACAGTTGATTCACTCGAGGCAGCAGAGTCACTGCACGATCATACACATTTCTAGCAAAATTAATAAACTTATTTCGTGCCTCCATCTCTGAATAACGCAACCAAATGGTCACATTTCTCACATCCATCTCCAACGCCCGCTCATAAATACTCCGCGCTCTCACAAACTGTTTTTGAGATTCTTCCCATTTGGCATAACGAACAAAAATACCCATGGACTGACGATCATTTTTTCGAATCTTGTCTTCAAATTCCTTGCGCTTTCGTAGTCGATACTCTTCCAACTCGTGAACATCTTGAATATCTTGATCCATCCATTGATTACTGCTACTGTCCTTTCCTGTTGCCTTCATGATGGCTTTATCACTCTTGACACTGTTGCTACTGCTGCTTGAATCACCAGCTCGCTTATCATACGCCTCTCTCATGATTTGTTCACTGGTGATTTGAATGGGAGCAGGTTGTTTGTTCATGACAGTACCACCACTACCACTGCTAGCACTTGAGGTGCTACTGTGTTGTTTGTGATGACTCAAGTGCGCATTTTGATGTTCGAGTTGTTGCTGCTGTTGTTGTTGATGTTGTTTGGCAAGTTTGTTGAAATTGATGGGTTTTGGTTTGTCACTCATTTTGCTTGTACGACTCTGGCTCACACACAAAAGAGTTGCTCTCTAAATCGATTGATCTCTGTATTTTTTCTGGGTGTCGGAGGTTTTTCATATGCATAATTCAGTGATTTGGTTGAACAAACTGTTCGGAAAAACAACAATTCCTAGAGAAAAAAGTGTGAAAATGGCGTTTAGACTTCGTTCGTTCACCAAGCAGGGCAACCATGTGGGATGGAAGGTGATTGGAATGACGTTTTGTGTGTTCACTGGTGGATTTTATGGATTGAAACTTGAATATTATATGCAAAAGTCGTACAAGGACAAGACAGAAGCTCATTTGCGTGCACAATTGTTGAAGGAAATCAAGGAAGAGGGAATTGTGGAGAAGATTTTGGAGAGAGAATCATTGTCATCAGTGTCATCGAGCACAAGACAAGAAAAGTAGAAGATTATCGAACATTTGAGTATTTGCACTTGTGTTGATGAGATGAGAGAGGATGCACACTGTTGTTTGAATGATATGAGAGTATCACACTCTGTTCGTTGAAGTTTGATTTTGAAGAAATGAATAGTTTACTTGTTCGTTCCATGTGTTTGTGAGCCATGGAAGGAAAGGATCCCATTGGGTGAGAATGATTGCCAAGGATAACTGTAAGTAATAATAAATAACGTGAAACACCTTTACGAAAAATGTGAAAGTGTTAGATGGGATTATGAATGAGACACTTGGAGGTGGTCTTCAAAATTAGTGTCGCATGTGTATCAATCCTCCTCTCTCTCTTATTGGTATCAGAACTGTACAAGAAAATGCTTCATGATCTGAGTGGCTTCAGTTGGCTGTATCACCATTTCCTGACTTTTGTAACTTCTTGAACCATTTTTGAGCATGGGAAGCAATCTGTGTTCGTTCTCTTGTTTTCACATGCACTTTGGCGATGCGTGACCAATTTCTGCCACATTGGCGATAACCCTCCAAGAATCTTTCGTGCTCCTCCTGTGTCCACACACCATTGTTAAACTTTTTGGATTTGGTGGAATCGGAGCCTGAGGATGCACTCGTATTGGGCTTTTTCTTTGTATTCCTTCTGTTATTGTTATTGGCTGACTTGTTCTTTCTTGCTGCTCTGTCTGTTGTTGGACTTCTGTCCTTTGCAGTAAGGACAGACCTTCTTTTCTTCTGACTAATGTGATTGTTTCCTTGTTCAATGTATTCATCATCATCTTCATCATCGTCCTCATCATTATTGTAATCTGTGTCCTCGTCCGACAACGAGTCAACATCCACGTCAACACGATCATCCAATTCGGCAGATTCTCCTCCTTCATCTTCCGATGAATCTCCATTATTCCGGTGCTGAACCAACGGAGAAAATTCGCCGGACCTGTCTGTTTCGTCATCGGAGTACCCCTCCTTGGAATTGTGGTCTATAACCCCCTTATTCCTTTCGTAATCCAATTTTCGCCTCTTCAAGTGTGGGCCCTGCTTGGAATCTTTGTCATGTTGCTTGGGGCTATCGCTCGAATATGCAAGTGATCCAGCTTCTTCCTCAGAGGCAGCTCCTACACCTCTTCTCACTGCGGAAGGTCGACCAGATTTTGAACCAGTGTAAATGGGGTTCAATTGCAATCGCCTCTTTTTTGGATTCATACTGTATCCATTCTCACCGTTTGAATGATAGTGGGGGTGGTGATCCAATGAGGATTGAATGTCGACATGCTGGAAATGATGAGGATGTTCAGCAACCATGTGATGATTACCATTCATTGAAGGATAATACACGTGTTTTTCTGGCTGATTATGGTGATGATGACTGTGAATGGTGGTTGACCTTGAGCTACTGCTACTGATGCTTGTAGATGACGATGTCGTCATGATCTGTGCAGCAGCAGCAGTAGTAGTGGAAACAGGAGGGGAATTGGTGAGCTTTGCGCGATTCATGTGATGATGAGGACTGTTCAAACCATAACCAATCATGTGGTTGGTTCCATGATGAAGATCACAAATCATACCATGTGTAGTAGTCGTATTGAATGTGAATGGAATAGGACTACTGTTTCTGCTTCCAACTGGTGAAGCGACTGTTTGAAAAAATTGGTTCTTGAATAAATTGAAGCAATAGTCAGTCATTGGACTGGCACTTGTTGGACTATGAACGAGACTGAGAGTGTTCATGGCTGGTTCAAGTATTTTGGGTGGCATTTGAATGAGACGTTGTTGTTGTTGTTGACTATTGTTGTTATCATGATTGGAATGCGAGAAGGATAATTGAGATTGATTGTTTGCTGTAGTAGTACTACTACTACTTGTAGTTTTGTTGTTGTTGTTGTTGGTTGTGTTGGGTGATGTGGTGGCTGCTGTTGATGTCGATGAAGAAAATGGAGGTGTAGATCTCAAAGAAGTTTCATGGTCGCTTGTTTTCAAATCGTCGATTGAAGGGACCACATGATGATGAGAAGGTGAAGAAGAACCATCATGGTTTTGGTGGTGAGAATGATGATGTGGTGGATGACGCGTGGGTGTCATGGTTGATTCGTATTATTATTACTGGAGGAATGCAAGTCTAATGTTCGAATAAAATCTTCTAATAAGTGGAAATGTGAGGGAATGGGAGTGAGACGGTCTAATAAGAGCTAACAAGGTCGCTTTGGTTCATGCAGATGACTCGTTTTTTAAAACGTTTTGTTGTGTTGTGTGGGATATCGGCTGCCTCTCGTTTTGGGAGAATTGGAATGACAACAATGCAAGGAAGGTTGGGTAGCAGGCTAGAGGCTTAGAAAGAGACACCCTGTGATATCGTGAGACAACAAAGCTTGGTTGGAGGATCTCATGTTAGCCCGGCGCTGAGGGGCGGCAAATAAAGAGGGGAGGCCATTTCACACAGTCTGGCTGTCAACACAGTGAGCGGGCAAAATCTATAACCCAAAAGGGAACCGGCAGGTACAAAACAGAAAGAGATGGTCGTCATTTATTCATGCCTTGCGTGGGTGTGTGAAGCGGGAAGATTACACTTGAGGACATCCTTGAACAAATAAGTGACCACCGATAGGATTGTCTACTTCTTGGAGCGCTTGCTCTTTTGGAAAATGTTCTTCTTGGTTTTCGCTGTTTCTTCTGTCTTACCTACAGTTTGATCCTCTCTCAATGGTAAGCCAGAGTTATTGGTTGTTGAGGGTTGGATCACATTTTGGAGCAGGGTACTGATTCGTGTGTTACTTGTTCCAGGGATGTGGACAAGTTGGGGAGCTTCCTCCTCGTTGATGGATGATATGCGACTAACAGGAACTGGCTCTGATGCAGGGGTGGTTGTTGTGGATAATCTTTGAGTAGGCCTATTTTGATTGGTGGTCGAGGTCGAGCTACCTGTGGAGATTTCACTCATTCGGGATTCTGCTTGTCGATTGAGTTCATCCAATGATTCATTCACCCTTGCTTCTCTCCAACTTTCCCTTCTCTTCTGTTCGTACTGCTGTTTCAAGTAGTATAACGGGGTGGGAGCTCTGGTATCCTGAGCAGTGAGCACTGATGCTTCTTCCAACTGGGGAGCAGAAGCATGTTGAAGAGGAGAGGGCTGAGCGATAGCAGAGCTGAACACAGGAGCAGTGAGAGTGGCTCTTCTTGGCATTCCGACATTGACTCTATGGTGTGGTTGAGCCTGTTGTTGAACAGCAATTGAAGGAGCTGCTGGAGGAGAGTACTTTGATTCTGTCTTTGGCTTATTCATTGTGAGTTGTTGCTCGTACATGGCTTCAAAGTTAATCAATCGTTGATGGGACTCCTTTTGTTCAAATTTGCCTAGAATGAAGTGAGTCATTGCACCCAGACTCATACAAGCCGACATGATCACAATACTGTTGGTCCAACTATAGTTGAAAAACAGACAATAGGTACACAATAGGACTTGAAGGGGAGAGAAGAAGCAAAACAGGTTCTTCTGCAGCAAGGAATAACTCCAAACAGATAGTTCAAGAGATCTGATTCGGTTGGAACTATTACCGTTCATCATCGAAGGATGACGATCGTTTGATTGACCAACAGTCGAGTGATCGTTCATCAATGATGACGATGACCCAATGTGTACGCGTTCTCTCTTCTTCAACAGTGAGCACGTCAGGAAGTGAAACAGCCAAACAAGGGACTGGATCAACAATGGTCCAACAATGTGCAACAGTGGAGACGATGATGATCCATCATTTTCCTCCTCATCTTCAAAATCCTCTCCCAAATGATCCAGAACACCGTCTTCTGACTCAATAGGCACAGGAGCATCCAATTGTTTCTCTCGAATCGATTTGTTACTACCAACCAATGCAACATTGGGAATCAAATAGGGTTGGTCTCCATCCCAATGACTATTCAGCGACTGTAACAATTGATCCTTCTTTTGAATACCGTGGATCAACTGATAGGACTTACTGGCCATAAAAAACGCAACTGCATTGTTCAAGCTAAGCAATGAGAGAACAGTGATCACACCATATGTCCAATAGGGCTTGTACGGATTGAGCAATATACACATCAACAAGATGGCATTCAACAGTGCAGTAATGATACTGACAGACAGTGTTTCCTTCTCGTGATAATAGTAGGGAATTTCATAGAGGAATAAGCCTTCGATCGAATAATAAAAATCGGCAATGGAGTTCAATGAGCGACGAACAAAGTTTTGGTTTCGTTTGGATCTCTTCCTGTGTTGTTGTTGTTGTTGTTGTTGCATTGGATGTTGGGTCAAATCTTCGTCTGCCATATGATCATCCGTGTCATCATATCTGGTTCCATCATTGTTCAAGAACTCTTCGTGAAATATGTCTTCGTTTGCAATATTTGATCTCTTCCTTGGCAATTCCATGTTAAAGGTTTGTTGGTTTTCTTGTGTGTGAGAAATCGAAGAAGAATAGTTCTTGTCAAGTATTTTTGAAGTGTTCAAACGGAAAGTCTGTGATGACGGTTGTGGTGAGCGGATGCCGAACAAGCCGGCACCAGTGAACAAGAGTTCACCAATGTATGCTGGTAGTGTCATGCAAAGTGCCCAAATGAGTTGGTGGTGGTCAATGCGTTGAATTAGGATGATTGCAGCAGTATTCTGGGTCAATGTTGGTCACCAATGTCAGGTGTACCTCTCTCCGCGTTTCACAGACGGTCTTTTTGACGGGAAACATGGTTCAAGTACACGATATCAGTAGTCATCGAACTCTATGTGACATTCAGTGCGCATGTTTATTGAGAGTACTCAATAAACTTAAGCAGTAGAGTAGTGATCCCAGATCTTGAAGTCGGGCCAGGGAACCAAATCTCCGATCACAACAACAAGAATTTCTTTCACACAAAAAAAATCAAACAAACACACACATCAAGAACATGTTCCAATTAAACATTGTGGGCAAAGCACCAGTCATTCGTCAAATTTCCTTTGACTCCAAAAACAATGCAGATAGCAACTCTACTCTTTCACACACTGACATACCAATGAATCATCACTCGACAGTCATTACAAACATTGTTCCACTCAAACAATTGTCCAATAATCATTTCTTGTTGTCCAGTTATGATAAAACTTGTTCCATTGTGAATCAGAGCAGTAATGGCGTGTTTGAGAGAGTGGTTCAATTCAAGGCTCACAATGAAGAAGTCATGTGTTGTACAGAGATGGCATCCACTGGAGACAATGGAAGAATTATTACCGGTGGTTTCGATGGTTGTTTCAAAATTTGGAACACACAAAAGCTTTTGTCAGCGACGCAACAAGGAGGAGAAACTGAAAATCCAGAAATTTCTGGAACTTTTGTAAATGATGCTCAACCAGAGGAAACTGTCCAAATGGAGGATGAAAATTTGGCTTGTTTCAAGTTGAAGGCTGATCGCGTGAATCAACGTCTCTTTGTGTTGAGCGCTGATTCAAGCATTCGTGTATTCGATGTCAAAAACAATGCAGTGATGACTCATAAGCTACAAGGTCACAGCGATCGTGTTCGCGACATTCATTACAACTCTCATAGCTCTACATTGATCAGTGTGGGAGATGACAGAAGAGTTCAATTGTGGGATTTGAGAAACAATCGATTGATTCACACATTCTTGGGAACGAGTAAGCAGACCATGTGTGTGACGAGCTGTGGTGAAAGAATTGTTGTTGGTGGAGTTTTGGGTGATATGAAGGTGTTTGATTTGAGAAGTTTGCCTTCTGATTCATCATCTCCAACATCGAGCGTCACTGCTGCTCTGGAGATTGAAGAGGCACACGAAAAGGTGGTCAGTTGTCTCTATGCAGTCAATGCCAGCACTTGTGCTTCTCTTGGAGGAAATGATGGATGTGTCAAGCTGTGGAATGTGAATGATGGATCGTGTTTGGCCACTTGTTCCGTGGGTGACGTCATGCTCGACATGTGCTCTCAAAAGATGCAATAAAATATATGATGGATAAAAACAAGATTTACAGTTTAATGTAGTGGTGCTTTCGATTTAGATCCACATTTTGAGAACACCGTCTCTGGAAGATGAAAGAACCATGGGAGCATGTGTTCCGACGAGCTTAATGTCCGTGATGGTATCGACGTGCTTGGTAGAAATTGGTGAAGAGAACGCACCTCCCTTTCTCGATTGTGATTGGTTTGGAAGGGCTTTGATTGTCTCAGCAACGATTGTTGTTGTGCTCACAGTATTGGTACTGGGGGTTGAGAACCCAGAGCCACTACTTCCACCAATTACACCCGAGGTTGGCACATCTGTCTGTACATGATAAAGACTGCTTTCAGTGGTCTCCAAACCAGATAGAATGTAGGATTGTTCTGGATGGTTGGAATCCCAGTACCGAATACGGCAATCCGAACTACCAGACAAAAAGTTGCCATCCGGATTGACATGAAGAGCTTTCACTTCAAACGGATAGGATGCCTGAGGGTTCGCATCATCTCTCTCCCAGTTGATTCTTTCCAACTCCTTGATTGCAAATGGATCCTTGGCAGATGCGCCAGACAATCTTCTTCTGATTGGGTCAGCTTGAGGGGTAGAAGATCCATCGCTTGATCCAGACGAGTCCAGTGATGTTGACGAGCTGTTCATCTTCATTTGAGGTTTGGTTGATCTAGTGGAGGAGGAACTAGAAACTGGTAAACGTTTGTCAAAACTTCTATACACTGCTGACACCTTTCCCGATTCTAGATTCCACAATTTCACATCACGAGTACCCGCAGCAACATAAATACTAGGGGAGGCGCTACCATGGGCACTATTATTGGTTGGTTCATTGTATACTCCAATTCTATTGATCCTTGTATGAGATATCCTATTCGTAAATACAGATATCTGGAATCGAAGATCCCAGAGAGTAATAAAACCTCGTCTCGTTCCACTGACCATCCATGACTCTTCACCACAAATGGCTGTGATCGGACCTTGTTGAACTGATTCTCTGCTCTTCCATCTGAATGCCTCACGTCGTATTCGAGGGTCTATACCCACAATCATACCGGACTGATTGCCCACCATGAGGAGAGGTGTGAGATTGATTGTGAATGGTCTGACAACATTGATGGAGGGCAGTTGGCTGTCAGTTGGAGAAGAGAAGAGAGTACCTTGCTCAGAGATGTGAATATCATAGATCGAAGTCCCTGTTTCAGGTGAAAACAAGCTCAGACAACCAGTGTCTGTACCAGCAGCAATTAAGGGCGTGTTAAGATTCAATATCGCTACACCCATCACCTTTCCATTGGATGGAACATGGCAAGTCATCTTACTGACCATGGAGTAGTCACGATCTGACTGTTTTAGATCCCATAGCCGAACAGTACCATCGTTTCCACCACTCACGAACCAACTCAAACTGTCATGCACTGCCAGTTCGTTAATGCTTCCTTTGTGTTCGTGACTCTGGGCACAAATTTGACCAGTTGGTCGGAATCGGTTCAGCTCCTTCTTTGACAGGCCAGACACTCCTGATGTAAATATGCCAGATCCCATAGAATTGCCACTGAGACCGGAGGGTGATGAGACAGACATTGGGGAGCTGCCTCCAATGTTGGATGTATTTCCTCCAACAATCTTCCTTGGGTTTGGCTTGTTGAAGAATGCGCTCCACTCGTGTTGGAATGGCTTTTGTTCCTTTGTTCTATTGGATGTATTACTGGGGCCAGTGTGGTGCTGAAGTGGAGCAAAAGGACTCTCAACAGCAATGTAGTGTGTATGCAGTTGAAGATTTAGTTTGATAGGTTCACCCGTAATCAACTCTGTGTGACTGCTGCTGATATTTTGATCGTACATCTTCGATTGAAGTGACATGGCAATCTGGTCAATAAAAGGTTTCATCAGATCGAGCTTTTCTGCGTCTTCAGTCGACATTTCTGGTAGAGTTAAAATTTGTTTCCAGCGAGCTACTTTGGCCTCAATAGACGAATCACCAAGGTGATTCAACGACAGCAGATTATCAAAGGAGCTACTGAGCACCTTTTCATACAAGTGTCGAGCAATTGGTGCTTTCACTGCTTGCAATAAGGAGCTTTCCGAAACGACAAAGATTTCGTCTTTCAAATGTGGTCTCAGTATATCCAACAAGAAGCAGCTCGTATCTGCGAGCCCAATTTGTTTGCTGACGGCTGCGAAAAACGCAACAGCATCATATCGGATCCATGTGTTTGGATGATGAAGGAGTGGACGAATCCTATTTGCCAGATCGAACAAGGTTCTCTTGTAGAACATACCCAACTCACAGAGTGCTACAACACCACTGAGCGCTTGCTCTATGACTGCTTCTTCGGTGTCATGTAACGCTTGCATGATACATGGAAGAATAAAGTCGTTTAAGTTTACAGGTCCCACAAATACAGATATTCCCACAATTTGCTCAAAGAAAGCGTGTCTGAGACGCCATTCTCTTCCATTGAGGAAAGTGATCACGATAGATAGTACAGAGTCAACTGCCTTTCGCGTTCCATAGAAGATGCAGAGTTGCATAATGTTCTTCAACAGAGCTCTCTTCACTGCAGCGCATTCACTCACAAATAAAAATTGTGCAATCGAGCCAATTTCATCTTGCAGCATATTCAAATCAGCGTCGTAGGTTCCCTTGATCGTGTTTGTATTCATACCAACACCATCCATCTCAAAGAAGCTACTACCAATTTGAGCATTGTTGTTGCGCCAGGCATTCTGCTTGATCACTTCGCCCATTTCCAAAAACCTTCTTGCTTCGTAGGCCAGCAACGGTAAGTGTTCAGCAAATGTCACTTTCACCATATCGGACGGATCATTCATCAACGGTCTCAATGCAGGTAAAATATAATCGTTGAATAAGTTGGCTTCACTCGCTGGGAACTCTGTAATCTTAGCTAGAACATAGGTTAGAGTGCGAATCGCAGTGCTCTTGACTAGCGGAGACGGATTATTTAACATGACACAAGTGTATGGTACAAGTCGCTGCAATCGCGTATAGTTTGATGCGAAATCACTCAGCTGTTGCATTAATATTAGGCCTTTCACTCTTGAGCTGACAATTCGAGCATTTCTGACACTGCTACAGAGCAAACTGGCAATGATTTCAGTTCCCTTGTTTGAATTTGAGAGATTGGTTTGATTTGGTCTCTGAACTGCAGACATTTGGTTTGCTCGAACATCAATCGTTGATTTTTGTTTCATTTGCTTCATTTGTGTCATTTTTTCGTTGTATTCTTGTGCGTATTGTTGTTGTTCGTTCAGGTCGTTCATTGCGAGATTATTCTTTTCAATATCCTTTTTAAATTGTGTTGCCTTGTCGATAATATCATTCAATGTTGATCCATCATTGCTGTTCAAATTCTTGGCATGTTCGTTATTGGCAATATGGTTGTCTTGCGTCGGTGTTTCAGTTATAAGCGCTTTTTGTTGCTGCACTTGCCCATCGCTTTTACTGTCCTGTTCTGATTTTGCTCTTGGTGGAGCCTCATTTCGATCAACATTGTGGACAGGAACAATACCCTGTTTAAACACTTGAATCAAAGTGTCAAACTTTTCTGCAATGAGTGAAATACGGTCATCACAACTCTTGAGCACCATTTGCGACAAAATATTCTCGTGAACCCATTGGAAATAGGGAGGAAACACTCGTGGAGACCACTTTTGCAAATATTGTTGTGCAGTGTATCGTTTCTCGGGCTCCAATTGAAGCATGTGGGCAATCATTTGTCTAACATTTGTATCTTCGATACGATTGAGACATGTTGTCAAATGTTCAGTTTCTCCCTTGCGATAGGCCAACAGTTGAGACAGATCAAACAGTGCTTCACCATCCAAAAACAATTGAGCCAACACACAACCCACACTAAACACATCCATTTGCTCTGTTACTTGTTGTTCGTTGTTTGCTGTAAAAGACGATGACTGTGAGGTAGATGATGACGACGACGACGAAGAAGAGACCCCAGTTGGTACAGACGACGATGATGAAAATCTCTCTGGTGCAATCAAGCATATTCTTCGTTCGGCAGTGTCGAAAAAGTAGGCAAAATTCGATGGATCATCCGCCGGTAATGTCACTGGCTTATACGGTGCCAAATCTGTGAGAAACACCCAATCCCAACCTGTCAAAACAATATTCTCTGCTTTGATATCACCGTGTGCGAGACCGGCTTGTCGAATCTGATGCAATCCACTCAATATCTGATACGCAATCCACTTTTTGCTCAAATTACTAAAGAAGGGCCTTGTGCTGATACGATCAGCCAAATTCGAATAACAGTACTGTCTCATGAGATAACCAGCCTTGTCTGTTTCGACCATTCGATGATACATGAGTACATTGGGTTGATTTTTCAACGATAGCTTTTCACTCAACACTGTACATACATATATACGTACATACATACATTCAAACATTCAAACAACAACAACAACAATTTTCAATTTTCAAACAAAAAATAACCAGAGTCAGTCATTGACCAAAAACATTCATCATATGATGATCAAAACAACATCAATTAGAAAGAAGCAAGGAGCAAGCATCGTACATTTCAATTTGTCGTGATACGTTTGAAGAGCCATCGGTTGTCCATCATCCTTTTTTAAATAAACTTTGACCACGACGGGCATTTCCACATCTTCTGACCAACATTGAACACTCTTGAGTAAACGTCCACCACCCAATGTTCTCTCTTGAACGATTCCTTCACCCAAATCTTGCAAGTGAAGTTCCTGTAGGGAACCACCCACTGCCAATTGATTTCCCATCTCTTTTGTGTTTGAATCGGCTTATGGTGTTAGTTATTGTGCTTGTTTTTTTTGGGTTCGTTTTCTGAACATGTCGGTGTTTTTGCTTTTATTCCGTCCATGTTGTTTTCTGCTTGGAAGACACTACCCGGTAGTCTTGTGGTGATTCCTCACCTGAGAGAAGTTAAAGCTACACGTGATCAATGATTGAATGGATACAATAATCGGATACGTGTTGACTCGGGAAGTTCCAGTGAACTCAACAAGAAGAACAGAATTTTTTTGGCTAAACAAAAGTTGATCCCCAAGAGCGTAAAGCAACCTGAATCAACTTCACAAATGGATCCACAACAACCAATTGATCAACAACAAATGGAAAAGTGTGCACAACTCGTGGCCAAAGCCAATCGTGTCGTACTCTTCACTGGTGCTGGCATGTCGGCTGAATCTGGAATTGGAACCTTCCGAGGCGGAGGCGGTCTATGGAGCGGATTATTGGGCTATGCAGTCATGGGTTACTTTGGAACTCCAATGGGATGGAAGATGACTCCTGGTATTACGTGGAGCATGTACATTAAGCGTTTCTATACTGAAATTGCTCATGCAAGACCAAATCCCGGTCATTATGCACTGGCACAGCTACAAACAGAGGTGTTTGGAGACAAGTTGAGCATTGTGACACAGAATGTCGATGGATTACATCAGAGAGCAGGTAATGCTGAGGACAGTGTGTTTGAGGTGCATGGAACAGTGAGACGACATCGATGCTTGGCTCACGGTCACATTTACACACCACCTACACAGTCGGCAGAATCATCAGTAACTGATGCTGCTGCCGCTGCTGTTGTTGATGATGGATTGTTGATTGATTTGCCAACAACATCTCCCAAGTGTCAAGTCGAGGGATGTTCGAGTACAATGAGGCCAGATGCTGTCCTGTTTGGAGAAAGTCTGCCAGAGAATCAATGGTCGTCTTCTGTCGGCGCGGTACAGAAATTGAGAAGTGATGACGTTTTGATCATTGTAGGAACATCAGCAAAGGTGTATCCTGCTGCTGGTCTGCCAGAACTTGCCTCCAGACGCAATGCGCAATTGATTGAAGTCAATTTGGAGCCAACATCTTTTAGCGAACTTAACAATTACAATTTTTTGAAGGGGCCATCTGGTGTCATCTTGCCGCAATTGGTTGAACGTGTGAAGGAGATTAGAAATGGCAACCAAACAAACAACCCACAACAACAGCAACAGCAACAGCAACTCAATCTGAGTAGCAACAATAGCGAATACGCAAATGTACTTTAGAGTAGTGTTTTACACACAAATCTTGTTTTCTTTATTGAAAGAGAGAAATAAATGACTATTTCTATTCAATAGTGGTCAAACAAAAACTTTGTTTCTGATTATTCTTTCCTGTACATATTTACATTCTTAAGAGGGCATATTCAGTTCTTAACTGAACAGTTGGCATCATCAATTGATACACATCTGTTAAGCGACAAAAAACAAACTTAGAACTCTTGGTTTGGCCGAATTTGTGGCATGTCTGGTTGTCGGTGGATTCTAGGCATAGATGAACACGACGACGGAGATCTCGGCCGGATATTGCTATTGCTGATATTGTTTTGCATGGCCTTGTTTTGATTTTCGTTGATGGAGCGCAATTCAATGTAGCCCAAGCTAACTAATGCGATGGATGAAGCAAAGTACAAATTCATGTTTTTAATTATTATCCTAATGTAGTTCTTGTGGTGAGTATGTTATCTCTGTTGTTTGAATTGGTTTGTTGTTGTTATGCTGTTTGCTGCTTAATCTGGACCAGATGAAGCTTGAGTGCACATCTTACTCGAGTTCTTAACAGGACTATACTTGGACTAAAAATTGCGTGCGTCTGCGGCCATCACCATTATGAAGGAGAAGTGACTTACATTTCACAATAGAAAGTGAGAATTCGAGATGGAAATTCACACAAGTTAAAAATAGGCGATCCATTAACGATTCAACTACGATTGCGCGACATCTCTAATTTTGTTGAAGTTGTTTCGTGACTCAGAAATAGCTAATTGGAACTGGAGCTCATCCAGCTCCATTCGTCGTCTATCATTTTGCTTCTTTAGTTGCTGGTACTTGATCAGATTGGTCATGGATTTGTTTCTCTGCAGAGGTGGGAGTTGTCTCTCTTCCATAGAAAACTTGACCTTCTTGGTGCTTGATGGTGCATGGTAACCAAGTTCGTGATCAACATTGCGTATGGATGTTACAGAGGAAGAATTTGTGGATGTTTTCGGATCGTAACTGTACTTCATACTATTGGGAACGGACTTGCTCCTCGCTTGAAGAGAGGGAAGATGTATTTTTGGTGGTGGGGTAACGGGAGACCGAATATTGTCATCATAGAGTATCTTCTGAAGCTTATCTGAATAAGAAGGCAAAGCTGGCAGCTTCATGAATGAGCTCGTTTGTTGTTAAATAAAGTTTTACTTTGTTTGCCCTTGAGGACATTTGTGAAGAGCTCAAAAATTAGAACCATGGGTGCAATGGAGGAGAAACCAGACAGAGCTGGTCCGTGGATGTCGCGGTCTGTATCAACTCCATAATCTTTTCATTCAATGGTACGACAGGATCGGTTGGTGGCGCATATTCTGCGCTGGTTTCACTTGCTGAAGGAGCACGAGTGGCAGGTTGAGGACTCATTTCCCTAATCTTGGACATGAGATCGTCCACGTTGCTCTGAACAGTTGCTCTCAACAAGGATTCATTTTGGGAGAATTTGGAGTCCATTGTACCACCAGATATGCTCTGCCAAGACACCAATTCATCACGAATGTACAAACGAAGCAACGATGCCAAGTGGTCAGAGTTGGTGGACAAGCCATGACAAGCCACAGACATACTATTCAATAGGAACCCTTGCATACCGAATGGAGATATAAAATTGACCATATTTCGAGAGAATTGGAACGGTAGTTGTTGTCTGGCTAATCGCCCAGTATCTTTGTCAAAGGTTGGTCTAAAGTCAAACTGGAACATCTCACCAGAGTTTCTTCCAATCATCACCTTGTGCAAGGAACGATCTTGAATATTGAATAGGTATTCAAGTACGTTGTAGAGACCGACTTGTGTCGATAAGTTCTTCCTCAATTGATAAAATTCGTTCCAGCTCAAGCACGTCTTCTGGAGGAACTTGGATAAGATGTCGTCAGGAATATTCTTGACCACCTGATTAAACGCATCCATTCTTGGTACAATGTGTTTCTGATGGTTCATGCACACTTGATTCACTTGACTCCAGTAGTCCAATATAGGCTTATCTACATTAATGCCCTCCTTTACACAGAAGTTGATATAAACATCTTCGAGGGACGAGTACATTGGCTTTTCATGTACAAGTCTAATTCGTTGGGAGAGAGGAATGATTGTTGGAGCATAGATTTGCAAATGTTTCTTATGTGTACTCTTGTCTTTCTCCAAAAGTTTGTTAAAGTGACGCACGAGAGCCCACATCCTCTCCTCAGAACGACCATAGCTGGGGTTCTCAGTCGGTCCAATAGATTGAACAAGATATTTAAATACTTTTCCACTCTGACTCCTCATGCTGACACTTCTACAACTAACTTTGTTTCTTCTTACTACGTCAACATCGGTCAAGAAGTACATAATCTTTTCATGTTGCTCCGTATAAGGTTCCTTGTCGAACTCTACATACTGGCCAGGAATTTCAATCTCAGTTACATTTGTATCTGATAGGAAAGGACTGAGAGTAGACATTGGAATTTTGATTGGAAGAAGGTTCACGCGCTTTTGTAGAACTCTCAGCCAGTGCTTAATACCGTCAGTAAGTTGGACTAAATTCTGGGGCCCATCAATTGATGGCACAATTCCCCTTCTTATCTCTTCTTGTGAATCCTTCAGTAGTTGTGACATCTTGACATTCGGTTGATCTGCATTCTCAAAACATAGTCGGTAGAAGGTTCTGCACATATCAGCAATGTACTCTGGTATGGAGGAGCTGTTGCTCATGTTGAAGTCTCCTTCGTCGTCAAGTTTGAAGGAATCGTCTGCATAAATATTATGCTTGTAGCACTCTGCCAATAAAATTTCTAGAGCACGCTGCACTTCTTCTTCAAATTCAGGCTTTAACTTGTTGCAGAGCTCTTTGAGAATAGCTTCCACTTCATGTACCATTGACTGATGAATTCGTAAAACAAGACCCATAAGGTCCTCATGGTGTTTTCTAATCTTTGGGTCAAGAGCGGAGGCAATAGCTGTAGCTTCCGCTTCAGGTTGCTTTGTTTTGTCCTGAGAACTACTTTGTTTAACAATTTCACGCAGCTCAAAGTACACAGATCTCAAGTTGTAGTAAATGGCTTGAGGATACTTTTTGCTGATGCATAGCAGAATCAATTTACCAATTTTGGCCTCGGTTTCACTTCTGAGCAATAAGGAGAATAGATTTTGTGTGTATGGGATCCACATCCATGCTGGAATATCATTGTTACTCTTCTCCATTACCCTGCCCAACCTGTGATCCTCATCGTATGACAGCAACCAAAGAATTCTTGATATATGTTGTCGGCAGTTCCACCCAACAATTTGGTGTTGTTGATGATTGGTTGCGCCTCCTGAATAGCGTAATGCCTGCATGTACGAAACAACTGCTTGTTCAGCAATATCAATGCCCTGCATACCGTTCACTGTCACAGGTGGTTTTCCACTTGCTTGAGCATTCAAATTTTGAATGAAAACATCATCGAGCATCTTGGCCCACGAGAAGAAAACTTTGCCAAGGGACAAAGTAGTTGATGGAAGGGATAAGTAACGTGGGTCTTGAGGGAAATACGAGATACTTTGCGAAAAGGTTTGATACGATTCATCTCTTCGTCCCAATCTCATTAAACACTCGCCTCTCAGTCTCAGAATGTCCATCTTTTGGTTCGTCTTGAATTTGGATGAGCTATCAGAATCAATCAAGTCCAAAGCATCACTAAATCTTCCGTCCTTCATATAACATTTCAACAACTCATAAATACGCACAAAGCTCTCGTTGGAATCAATCTTCAACGTGTTCAATAGCTTTTGTGATTCACCAAGCAATTTCAATGCAGGTTCAATTAAGTCTTGTTTTCTACATATCTTCGCAAGCTTGTTCTGTGTCCAAATCGCTTCATTTAAGCACAACACTCGATTTTGTTCGTTTTTATCTCCCTTTTGATCTGTTTTGTTGCTTTCGAGTTTCTTGGACATGTACTTCAAGAAGTGACATCTCCAAGTAAGGATATCGCTCCACATAGTAATATCATCCCACTTGTTCGGTATTCTATCTCTCCAAGTGCTTAAGAATGATTTGAGCTCGTTCGGTCCAAATGAATTCATGCTATCTGTTTGTAACTGGTGAGATTCCTGTAATTCAAACAGCTGTTGGAAGTTGTGAAGCATTGCAATATGTGTTGAGCAGAGGAATTGAGGGAGAGCACACCATCTCTGGAGTGCGATTTGTGCTGAGCTTTGGAAGTAGTCAACATCTTTGTCCTTGTCATCCATGATTGCCACACTGATGTTATAAATCTTCATCATCTGATTCTCAGCGGTAGGATATTTTGCAAACACATCCTTAATTTGTTTCCAATTTCCGTTCTTCCAATAGCATTCAAGCATCAAGCTAGTGGAGTTGCTGTTGGAGTTTTTAGCAAATTTTGTTAACTCATCCCACTGTTGTAACTTCTTGGCGCATGCGAGCCAGTGCTCCTCCCATACTCCCAACTCAGAGTTTGTCATTCTTCGATTGATAATTGTTCCCTTTTGGAGACTGAACAAAGCATTCTTTAAAGCGTCTTGTGCTTCAGCCCATAATCCAAATTGCTCAAGTGAGAACAAATATTTGGTGTGTTCAGACACGTCATAGTTGCTCCAAACACCACACAACATATCCTCCTCAGAAAGCACTCTGTACAACTCTGCCAGTGCATTACAAAATCTTTCAGTTCGCTCGTCGAAATAGCCATTAGTGATCATCGTTTGTAATTCAGACTCCATCATCGGAATAGCAATATTCCAAGCATTAAACGATTTGCCTAAAAACTTGAGCATCTCTGGAGATATAGTAATCTTCGGCTCACACTTTGATATGCCTTCTAACAGTGCTTGAATCACATTTGGATATTTCACATATTGCTTTGAGTGATAGTCTCGAGCCAACAAGGTCAATAAAGGTTGTTGCAAGCTCTGAGACTCAGCAGGAGTCAGTGACCTCCATGCATGAGGGAAAAGTGAAACCCACATATCATAAGATAGCTTCACGCCTTCTCTGCTCGCCAGATCGCGTATCGGAGCAACCACAGATCCTAGTTTCTGATCTTTGTGTGCCAAGATGAATCGTGCATGTTCTCTGAGAATTACCTGTGCTGGTTCACTGAACTTCAAGGTAGTACCTGATTCTCCATCGTCCATCTTTGCGTCTTCACTGTCCTCACTTTCCAATGGCATCATTTTTAACGAGTCTTCAAGAGATAAGACACAATTTTCATTCACTGAATCGAGTAAAATATCCAAGGCGTACTTGATCCAGAATGTGTCATTCAAGCTTTCCCATCTGTGACTCTGCATGATAAAGGAGAGTCTCTCGAAAACAGTTTTACCAAGTCGTTGATTCAGAACATTGATGAACTTGAGTTTTTTCGTGTTTGCAGAGTCATACTTTAGACCAGACATGAATGTTGATTCAATCTTTTGAGCAATCGAAGTATCACTGTTCAACAGGTCCTGATCTTGGTACAATGATAACAGCAACGAATAGTATTCTTCTGTGAACTCTGGTGATGCTGTGGTTTGAACTGAGGAGACCATTGCATCAAGAAAATGTTTCTTTTGTGGTGGAGAGAGCTCATATCGTTTGACTTCTGGTGTTGGATTGCTGAACAAAAGCCAATTCTTCAGTTTTTTCATCGCATGAGTCACAATTTCACTATTGATCTGATTAGATTTGCTGATAATGTTCGACATTGATGTCAAAAATGGCTTTCGAATAACTTGCTCATGAACTCCATCTGATAAGAAGTCAAGACACATCAAAATGGCACGAACATGTGTCGTATTCTCCTTCGTTACTGTGTAGAGCAACTGTCTGGAACTAGATTGGGCAGTGTTCGAGCCAGATTGAGCCTGTTGCTGATGAGCGACCTTGAATTGACTTGCTGTCGTATGAATATGTTCTGAGAACAGTAGTTTACCAAAGAGACGATGCACAGGTTCAGAGAATTCCTGTTTCTCCTTGTCTGAGGCATGCTGGCACATAATTTGGAGCACCACTAACACACCACTGATTCCATCTGTTGGCATATTCATATTATTCAAAGGTGCATTGATGCTCTCCTTCAAAATTGTCCACGTCATGTGATAGAAAACATCCATTTGAGAGTTCGAGTTGTAGGGATACACTGTCAGTAATTTGTTAAACAAATTGGCGAGTCCATCCAACACTTCCTCATTGGAGAGATGCATATAACGAGGTAAGCATGGAGCAAACTTTGCAAAGCTGCTCAGATCCAAAATACTGTGATCTACTGCCAAGTTCATTAGAACTAATGTGTTTGTCAGGGCTGCAACTTCCGCTCTCGCTTGCTGTTTGGCAGATTCGAGCACACGAGGAATAAATTTCTCGATATTCACATAATGAATTTTGGCAGCAGGCCATATTTTGGAGGCTCTCTTGATCAACTCTACACTTCGTGCAGAGAGCTCTCTTTGTTTCCTTCGGTCTTCATTCTTAGAGTTTGCAAACACGCAATAGGATATCTTTGATAAAAAGTTAATCAAAAGGTCAACCTCCTCCATTGGAGTACGATACTCGATTACAACATTTGGAGATTCTTGGGTAGTTTTTGCCTCACCATCTTCACTCTTTGATTTCTTTGATGCAGGTTCCTCAGTCGGTTCGAGGCAAGAAGTGTCTTTCCCAAGTTCTTGAATAGCTCGCTTCTGAGTGTCAGGTTCAGTCGTAATGGTTTCATATGGAGAGGTGGACAGACCACTGTCGATCAGTTTTTCCTCCCACTGGAGAATAAGCTCTGCTAAGTCAATAGACAACTTTTTGTACTCCATTGGGCTACTTGTTGCACCAATTCTGTTCAAAGAGTTGACCATTCGCGAAATGAAATTTTCTCTGAAAGGATAGAAAACATTTGGATGACGAACGAACAATTGCCAGATATGAATGATTTGTGCTTGCGTGTGAACTTCATCAGTCAATATCTTTTTAGTCCAACTGATCCAAGGTGGGTTCTTATGATTGCTCAGTCTTGTCGGCAGAACCTCAACAAGAATATCTAATGCTTGTTTGACCGTAGCTTTGCCATCGACTTGATGGGCCTTCAATAGATTAACATAAACTGATGTGACAATTTTTTCCGGTGTCTCGAAAGCTTTGATAAAGTAAGCAGCCAACAAATAACCACACTGTCTTGTGGCTGTGTTTTCTTCTGTTTGCTTTGAGGAGTGAATATGTTCGAGAGTGAACCTCATTATGTGCTTTCTATAGTGAACCATCTTCTTTGGTAGGTAGTACTGTACGAGAAGCGTAGTTAACTGTAAGAGCTCCACTCGTAATGATTCACCAAGATGATCGGCCACAGTCTCCATACCAAGCATATCCTTAATAATTGCATCGAGTATTTCATCATCAATTGCGTCATCTCCCTCTTTTCGGTCAAATGTAGCTGCAAGCGTAGGAATAATAATATGTTGCAATCCAAGAATCTTAATCTTCAGAGAGACAGACTTGTTGTTGAACACCTCGATGAACTTCTTGAAGAGAAGCTTCTTGTTTGACACCGAATATTTAGGGAGCTCCTTAGCAAAGAAGCTACTGACGAATGTACAATCGATCATTACGTGATCTGAGAAGGCATTCAACATGAGATAAGGAATCTCAACATCAGATTGTACGTGCAGAGCGTAGTTGATGAAACATTGGAGCATGTACTTGACTCTCTTGGTCTCGATTTGATCAAACACAGCAATGTTGCGTGCTTTGCTGTTATCAAATGTTGATTTCCAAACTGTCACCATCTGGTCGAATATATGTTTGTTCTGTGGCTTGGCCAACCATTCTGGATTCAGTTTAGACAATACTTTGATGATGTACAATACTTTGAAGGAGGAGTGACGTTGAGCTTGTTCGTCTTCCAAGTTCCTATTCAGTGCGGATATCAACAACTCTCCAGCGTTCTGTGTAGCACTTCTTAATCTACCTGATGACTTCAATAGCAGCACAAAAATAAACAATTTGAATGACTCATCCGAGTCCAATACAACTTGATTACTTGAAGACTCAGCAGTTGAATCCTTCTCCGTGACAGGCTGGAAGAAATAGTTCAAGGTTTCTTCTGGGTACTGATTCAAGAACTTGGCAAGTGGTTTTCTAAATGGACTAGAGTACTCGGTGCAATACTCGTGCCATATGTTCTCGAGTTGCAATGTGAGCTGAACAAGGTCCTTGAGATACTTCTTGGCATCAGGAGGGAGCAGCGAGAAGAGAGATAAAATTTGAGCAGCCACTTGTAAAGATTCGAATTTGTCAGCAATATGAGTCACCTTTGATGGTTCTTCCCACTTTCTCAAGTGACCCTCCAGTTGTTCACCAAGTTTGACGCTAAAGTAGCTCGTACACAGCTCAAGCAGGTGAGACAATGTCCGCAAAACATCAAGGGTCAACTTTTGAACGTTGTTGAGGTTTGAAAGAATTGGTCTCAAACTTGATTGGAGCAGCTCCTTTGGCAACCTTTGCTGTAGAATAAAAGCCGCTAGTCCAGATTTCGCAATATCGACTACTTCTTTGTTGGGCGAGTCCAGACAACCAAAGAATACCTCAATAATTTTGTTACGCAGTTGCTGATGCTCTGATGCTTTCAGGTCTGGAAAATTGAGCGCTTCTTTCATCAAACGCAAACATGCCATGCGTCTCTCTGCCTCTTTGCCCTGCTCCTCCTTCTTGCCTGACACAATTGCCAACGCTTTATCTACAATCTTCCGAATAGGTGGCGTGAGATGAAGAAGAGGAGGATCCAATGAAAGGAAGAAGGTTACAGCCTCACAAAAACCAGTTTGTAAATGTATGGATAGCTGACTGAGTCTGTCATCACGAATCGAACTGTTCAGACTACCTCTGAATGGATCTAACAAGACCGTAATGCTCTTGTGAGACAACTCTGATACCAACTTGATCAAAGATTGGACAGTGGCTCTAACAGCAGCATGAGCACTCGACAACTCAGAAACGAGAACAAGAGTCAAATCGTGAATTCTCTTCTGATCCACAGAACTGAGTGCAGTTGTCGAAGGTGCCAATGTACCCGAAAAGCACACTCGAATCACCATCTCCAGTGCTTTGTTCGCTTCGTCAACCGTGAACATCTCAATTTGAGAAGGCGAATCCTTGATAATGAAGATTAATTTCTTCACAAAATCAAGATCGTGATCTCTCAATACACACAAAGGCAAATTTTGGCACAAATTCATTATTCCCGTGCAACCAGCACATTTTTTGTACCATTCTTTCTGAGAACAACAGTGAAGGAATCTTGCAACTAACTTTCTCCAAACATCGAAACGAGACACTAGTTCATCATTGTAGTTGCACATGACATCTATAGTCGTAATAAACTCCTCCAATACTAATTCTGCAGAAGATTCAGGACAATCATCCAATCGCTCAGCACAAAATACCTCCACAATCGCATCCAAGAATAACTCTGGATTCAAGCTATGGGATGAGTTTTGTGTTTGAGAAGATAAGGTCATCGAAAGCAAGGCAAAATGTCTACTCAAAGCGAGCATGCTTTCCCGTACTCTATCCTTAAGTTGCTCATCATGACAGAGAGATATGATCGTAACTAGTATCGATTTCAGTAGCTCACACTCAGCTGTTTTCTTGCCTTGAGTTTGCCTGGTATCTGATTTGGAATCGATACTATAAGGATCAAAATAGTTGTTGCACGAGTACAAATTGATTGTCTTGCCTTGAGTTCTCTTTGCCATTGGTACCACAATTCGAGGATTGAATTCACTCGATACATCACCAGAGAAGTCCAAGAAGCAAAATAAGCAACCGTTCAAGAAATTGAACGCTTCGAGCCGAGACTCAATAGAAGAGGAACTAATGATGGTTGTACGTGCAAGTTCAATCATCGAATCTAGTGACAAGTAGAGATCTTCGGGCTCAGGCATCAAATATTGTGGCACATCAATATGCATTACATCCTCCTGCGCCTTGTGGAACTCCACTTTGACTTTTAGTGCATCCTCTCCATACTCGTTAATCTTCATGAGAGAAGGTTGCATGAGATACTTGCGATTGAAACCACCCAACTTGGCAAGGATTCTCATTGCCAAATTTCCATAAGCGTAGGGGGCTGGTTTCAAATGTGAAAATAGTGAATAGAGCAAATCTGGCATAACAGGCTTCAGTATTGGCTCTAATGATTCAATCCGCATACTGTTCACCCAAATGTCCAAATTCTTCAGAGCATACACGACCAAGTCGTCCTTTTCGGACTGTAATGCGAGCAGAACTGGACGTGCAAGTATTGGTAAATGTGGTCCTAGAGTGTGTGACTTTGCAGGGATCGTAACACACAACTCAATAAACAATTCCCTGACATTTGGTTTGTAGGAACCTCTTAAAAACTCGGTCAATTTGTCCAATATATCAGGAACGAGAATGGCAAACTCTTTGATTAATGTATCAAACTTGCCACTCACGATGCTCCTGAACAAAGCCCTCAGCGTCAAAAAGTAATTTACAGATTCTTTGCTCTGAGATGCACATGTCAAACATTTCTTGACAATAGGAGAGAGGTATGGTCGGAACGTGAGACACAACTCCTCATCTTGGAACGAAACAACAGAACCAATGACAATCTTGAACAGTTTGAGCATGGTCGTTGCCTCTGGTGAGCTTCCTGCCATTCTGTCCATCCGACTCAACAAAAAGTCGAGTACAAGACCATTGAATTGACCGGCAATGGTTTGATTGGACAAAAAGTGCGAAGGTATGTCCAAGTATATTGGATTATCGATGCTTCTCTCATAGAGGTATGGAAGCTGTTCCTTAAAAATCTCTACGAACGTATGTACAGGTAATATGGTGAACAGGGAGGAAAATATGTCGAGACCTTGCTTCTCGTCACCTCGTGACTGCTCCGTGGGAGCACCAATCGTATAAACAGGGAAACAGTCCAATCCATGCTTGAACAGTGTCATAAATAATTTCAATTCGCCTGTGAATGGATTTGTTTTTGCGTCTAGCCCTGGACTGCTCAATCCTGTTTTCATCACATAGATGACATTCTTCAATCCGACGAGCAATGTTCGGAACATTGCCCTACAGTGATTCACATCATCAATCAGTGGAGTATTGTGCTTGTAGGTACTGTAAACGACGCACTCCAGACTTCCATCATGCTTGGCATCGTCAGCAGCTTGATTGGTCGATGATGATGACGTGTCGTCTGATGAATCCTTATCACCATGCGACACTCCTTCACCAGCATTCATTGGTTCATCCGAAGAAGAAGCACTATCCGATATGGATGGTGTTTGTGGTTGTTGTGTCTGCTGCAGTTCATTACTCATTGTTGTAGACACTTCTCTCGTATTGCTGCTGCTGCTATTGGTGCTGCTCTGCTCATTGTCCATCTCTTTCAACTGATTGATCGTAATGGACAAGGTCTTCAATTTTGTCACAAACGAAGACAGCAAATGAATCACAATATCTCTCGCTGAGTCGCTCGAATAATCACTGCTATTCTTCCGTGCGCCATGAGTCGAATAAATGCTCTCAATCAAATGGACCAACAATTTGGCAGACATGATTTGTATGTGATTCAGTGACAGTGTTGGATCATAGATGACTCGAGTAAAAAATATGACACTCTTTGTGATTTGTGCTGGTGTGAGCTCCATTTTGACTTGATGAATCAAATCGGCCACCATATTGTACGCCAATGGTCTCAACGTCTCAAAACTCGATCGATTCAATCCCAACAGCACTCGCTCGTCCAACAATTGCTCAATGTAGGGCGTAAAGAATTTTTGAAGCTCCAAGTGCTTGGAATCAATCATGTGCTTCATCAAAAAGAGCAAATCTTTGCGCAATGAGGTCAACTCGTTTGGAAATTGCATCAACAAGTCAATGCCAATCTTGACCAACACTTCCTTGTCTGCAAAACATGCTTGATTGGTCCGATAGGCATACACCAAGAAGGATAGAGTCTTGAGTCTCGCATGAATAAAATCCAAGTATTGTTGTCTAAAGGGATGAGAAGGTGAACTCGGTGGTTGCACATGAACTGAATAACTCTCTACAATCTTTGTCACCAGACTGCTCATATTCTTCTTTGCTAGTTCAGAGTTGAGCAACAACAATAGCAACAGTGGAATCTCAACCAATAATTTACATGATTCTCTACTAGAGGAAACCAATCGTTTTCTCTTGTTGCCTTGTTGTTGTAATTGACTACTGGAAGAAGCTGCAGAACTCTTTTGATTGCTACTCGTAGTGCTTTCCATTTCAGTGTCATCTGCGAGTGATTCTGCTGCACCAAATTCATCAGCAGCAGTGCTACCACTCATGATTTGACTATTGAGTAGTGTATCATCCAACAACAATAGTGAAGAAGAAGTGGGTGGTGGATTGGCAGTAGTAGTAGTAGTAGCACTGGTAGTGGTGGTAGTAGTTGCTGACAATTTAAAGTACTTGGCTAGTACTCTAGGTGCATCACCATACACTTGAATAGCAAAATCAAAGAATGGTTGCATGTGTTGAGCGAATTGAGAACGATCTACTGAAGAAGCCTTGTGCAAATCAATCATAATCTTCATGGCCAACACTGCATTGTCTTCATTGTCATTGATCAACACTTGTATCATTGCAATCACTGTACTCAATGCATAATCTCTAATGTGCTGTTGTTATTGGTTTGTTATTGGTTGGTTAATATATGTACATACATACACATGTCATACATTGTCAAATCAGTCAGAATAAAAGTGTGAAGAAACAACAACAACAACAATAACAACATACTTCATTGCATGGGAGTCTCAACAAAATTTCAAGAACAGTGTTTCTGACTCGTTGTGCCTCTGGTATGTGAAGTCTCTGTTGTTCATCAGCAGTCTCCACAAATGACACCTCTGGTTCAATCACTCTCAATGTCAATAGCAGTTTGTCATGAACGTGCATCAACAGTGATCTGTATTCACTCGTGTATGCAATTTCAATGTTTTCCTTGATGGCAAGCAACACCTTGTATAGCTTGATGACATCTGTTGTTCATTTGTTCATTTGTTCATTGTGAATGAGTGAGTGATAAATGGTGGTGAAAAAGTGTCAGTGATACATGTTGTGTGGAGTGGTAGTGATGATAAAGTGCAATAGTTGTGGTGAGAGAATTTGAGTGATAATGACTTACCTTTTTGTTCGAGCAATTGAGCTAAACGTTGTCCATATTGTTCAGGTGAAATGGTCATTTTCTTGAATGCTTGTTATCTCAATCAATAATCAACTCCAATGATGACTTTTTGTGAGTGGTGGATTGTTTGTTGGTAGAGGGTGGAGTTTTTGTTGGTGTTGTATGGAGAAAACGAGTTGGTGTTGTTGCTTGTTGTTGCTTGTTGTTGTTGTATTCTGAAACACTAACCGTTTTTGTTTCAGACAGAAAATGTGTTGTTTGATCAACAAGAAGAGCAAGTGATCAAGGATTGCGTGCTTTTTGGCGCTAAATACTTTTTTCAAAGTTCAAAGTTCAAAGCGAAGTGTCCGGAATTCTAGCTTTGGCTTGAGCACTATAGATACTCCACTGCAATATTGCAACCTCTCACCCTTGAATTTCTCTGTGGTTGTCTTCTCTCACCATGTGTGCACACTGAATACACTCAAGAGAGGAGAAATTGTCGTTCAACAAAAATAAAGAGCAACAATTTTTTCATTCGCCCATTCAGGCCGAAAAAACAAGCAACACTTTAAAATCAACACAACATGAAGAAGGGATTATCATCCACAACACGTGGTCTCCAGTTTATGAAAAAGAGAGTTACTCCACAACAATCCAATGAATCATCTACTCAATCATCAGGCAATGATGAACACTGGGTCAATCCTCTCTTTCAAAATTCAACCAACAACAACAACAAGAACACTGCACAATCTCAACCAAATCAACAATATCAAAATATTATTTTTGATGATCAATCAAGTATTTATTCATACTATACAATGACTTCTGATTTTGATCAACAACAACAACAAGAACAACAAGAACAAGACAATGATCAGTTGAAATCAGTGAGAAGAAAGTTTGGTGTTGTTGTGGATGATGATGAGGATGGTGATGAAAACAATGAACAAAATGATGAAAATAAGACTGCTGTTCGATATCATCACATGAAACATGACAATGATGAAAATGATTCCACAGCAACAACAGCAGACGCAAAGAATGAAAGTGGAAAAAACAAGAAGAGGCAGAAGACGAATGATGAAAATGATGATGATGATGACACGAAGAAGAATAGCAACAACAAGAGAACAAGACGGAAACAACAACAGCAGTCAAATAACAAGAACAGTAACAAGAAACAAAGAACACAATAATAAACCCTTTCACCTTTTCACTCACGGAGAATTCAATTATCACCGACAACGAAAAACCCGCGAAAAAAAAGCAAAAAAAAACACCAAAACGAGACAGAGCAATCACTGTCACTACAACAATCACAACAACAACAATAACGTCATCCTGCATCAAAAATAGAGACCTAACAACCATACAACCATACAATCATACAAAAGACAATAACAACCATAACAACCATAACAACATTACATGTTTCATAAAAAATCAGTCAACAGTCGACATAAACGAGTCAAGAGCGGACAATTGCTAGTGAATCAACCATTGAGTCACTACAATGCCACATCATTTGTTCCCTCATCTTCTTTTTCTGGATTCAATTGTCAATTCAAGATTGAAAGCACAGATACCAAGGCAAAAAAAACAACCAATCAATTGATTCAAGATTTCTTACCAGGGATCAATCTCAAGAGAAACAACAACAAGGACAAGGACAATCATAATAATACGACTAACAATACAAGCAATAGTAATAACAATCCTAACAATACAACAAATAATAACAATAGTGGTAATAGTAATAATGGTACATCATCAGATGGTCAAGTATACACTGTTTATTTTATTCGAGTGTGTAAGAATCAAATGACAACGAAACGAAGTTGGATTGTTGCCAAGAGATACAGTGAATTTCATGATTTGCACAAGCATTTAACCACTCTATGCACAACTATTAACAATAATAACAGTAGTAGTAGTAGTAGTAGTAATAACAGCAGTGGTCATTTGAGTCTGTCAAGTACACAACAACAACAATTACAACAAATACAACAACCAATATTATCACCTAGAGCATCCATTACCAATAACAATTATTTTGATTTTAATTTGAATCTGAGTGGTATTAATAATAATAATAATAGTAATAATAATAATAATAGTAATGGTAGTGGTGGAAATCGAGTCATGATCAGTGTGCCATCCCTACCTCCCAAAATCATGTTTGGTAACATGAAAGAAATCAACATTAGTAAACGATTGCTGGGCCTTCAAGCCTTTCTAGACGGAGTAGCGGAACATTATGGATTGTTCCATGAGGACACAGAAGTGGCGCGCTTTTTTGATCTGAATCGCGATGAAAAAAATCCCATTTATCAAATGTCGGATGTCCTGCACAGAAAAGTGTTTCAGTTCTTGACATTTGCGGATATTTTCCCCGCGTTGACCAATGTGTGTCAATGGTGGAGAGAAATTGTGTTTTCGTCGTTTCAGAATGTCAAGATGGTGTCTGTCAATAAGAATGTCTTTTTTGGAAACATTCCCATCAATATCGATGTCATTAGTGAGGCATTGAGCTTTATTACGAGGTAATTACTTTTTTTGTATTTATTTTTTTTGTATTCTAGTAAGAATTTAATTCAAACACAATACCATTTGTTTCAGCTTCAAGCAAATTACAGTGTTGAGATTGGAACAGTTCTATGAGTTGAACGATGACATGTTGAACACCATTTTTGAAAATTGTAAAGTCATTGAAGATTTGACGTTGGTGAGCTGTGGTCTCCAACACCCAAAAATCTCATTGCAGCACAGTGTGTCCAACACGAGCAGAAGCAACAGTCTCATTCACAACAACAATAACAATAGCAATAACAATAGAAGAAGTCGAAGTGCAAGCATCAATAATAATAATAATAATAACAACAACAACAACAATCATATTGATGGTAGTAGTACTCAAGCAGCATCCTACTCTTCCTCTTCGACTTCATCACCTGTATCCTCTGCTCTCTCCACATCACCCTCTTCTCCACATTCATCCTACTACTATCAAAATCAGAATAGTCGCAATAGTAAAAATTATCAATTAATGATGATGATGACTGAAGATGCTCACAATCACAATCATAATAATAATAATCATAATAATCACAATCATAATAATAATAATAATAGTGGATATATGAGATGTATTAATCTATCATATTGTGAACTCATGACCAGTATTACGTTTACTCGAAGTTTCAGTTCATTAAGCAACAACAGTAACAACAACAACAATATGCATTCACCACCATCACCACTCTCTCCACTATCACCACTATCACCACTATCATTCGAAAGTGAAAATTTAATAGAAATGGATTTGACTGGAACGGGTATTACGGATGATGGACTACAGTCACTGCTCCATCGATTGTCTCATCTCAGAGTACTATTGCTCAAAGAGTGCAGGCACTTGATTTCACCATGTATTCGTCTCCAATGCCTCGAACATCTCAATTTTAGATATAGTAGAAATTTGACGGCACCAGAGTTGCATTGTCCCAATTTGGAGACACTGGATTTGGCGTATACGGCAGTCACGGATCAAGTCATTGAATCCAATATTACACAACGCAGAGTGTCCAATCATTTGAGATTATTGTCACTCAGTAGTTGTTCACAATTGAGAAATCCGCAGTTTATTTGTCGACAAACAGAACGGAATTCATCATCATCATCATCATCATTATCGCACCAGGTGAGAGAAACAGAGACAACAGAGACTTTTATCACAAGTAGTAGTAGTAGTAGTATTGATCAAGTGAACACAAGTATGAACAACAAGAATAGTGTGGATGAGAGTGGTGCGTCATTGACAAGTATGACGAACAAGCAAGAGACGAGTAATGTTTCATCGCAAGATGTGGCAACAACAACCACAATTGTTGTGGAAGAGGCAGCAGAGGAACAGGAAGGTGCTGATTTTGTCTCGTATCAACACTTGGAAGAACTCTATCTCGATTGTTGCGTGTTCATGGAGAGACCAACGATACGGATACCGACACTCAAGCATCTGGATATTCGGATTACGCGCAACCTTGACCGAAATATTGTCACAAGGGAAGAGATCATGAACAATAATCCCAACTTGGTCACTCTCTTCTATTAAAATGACATGACTTTTTGATTTAAATAATAAGCTAATATATTGTGCGTGTTAAAAGAATTGAGAGGCCATCTTGATCATTTCTCTCAAATCTCGCGTAAACCAACTCTTTCTAAAGTAGAGCAAGAAGAATCCACCAATAACCACGAGCAACAAGAGCGTAGCAGTCTCTCGTTCATTGGATATGACATGAATTGTTTGTTTCGCAAATGAGAATAATCGACCCATGAATGTGGTTGAAGTTGTCTTTGATTTCTTGTCTGTATTGGCAATCGTCCGTCTACTCGCAGATGTGGTTGTAGTTGCACTCGATGTATTGTTGTCATTGTTACTTGTGACCATTGTTTCATTCTGAAATTGTTCTTGTTCCAATTGTTGTTCTTGCTGTTGTTCGTATTCATATTGTTGTTGTTGTTGTTGTTGAAGAAGCATGGCTCTCTCCAATTGTGCATCTCTCTCCATGGCTCTCTCCTGTTTTTCCAATTGTGATCTCATTTGTTGCTTCTTTTGCAACAGAGATTCACTCAATTGACTTAGAATCATTGATTGATTACCATTGTTATTATTATTGTTATTATTATTATTGTTATTATTATTGTTATTATTATTATTGTTATTGTTGTTATTATTTGATGATGATGATGATTGTTCTGCTGAGGATGAGAGATGCATGACATGTTCCAACAATTCATCCGCCTCTTCAAAACTCTCATTAAAAATGTACATTTGCAACAATTCAATCAACAATTCAAATGAACAATACTTCCAATATTCATTCTTTTGTTTCTTTTCATCATGCACATCATTAGTACTCTGATCATTATTATCCTTATTATTATTGTAAAAGGAAGACAAGACTCGAATAGAGTAAATGGAACTATTCTGATTCAATTCAAACAAACTCTGACTAATCATTGATAAACAATGATTTTCAATCATTTGATTCTTATTATTCATGATGTTCTGATGAGTAGTAGTAGTAGAAGTAGAAGTAGTCGTAGTAGTAGTAGTAGTAGTAGGAGAAGAATTTTGATTGAATTGACGTCGTGCTAGTGAGAGTTGAGACAATTGAGACAGTGTCCATTCTGAAAAATTTTGTTTTTCATTCACATGATGATCATCATTCGTATTGTGATCATTATTGATGTGATGATGGGAGGAGAGAATGGAAATGCATTGAAGAATTGTGTTTTCAAATTGTTTTTTCACAAGTAATGATTGAGCATTGGATATGAGTTTGCTATAATTGATTTTGTTATTGTTGTTGTTGGGTTGATTCTTCATCTTTTTCTCTCTTTGCATGATGTTGTTGTTGAATTTTGAATTGTTTTGTTTTGGGCGGAGAGGAGAATTATGAATTAACGCCGCTGTTACGGATTTCTCATTCACGAAGGTTCTAAACGATTGATTGGATGATATGTGTGGCGGGAAAAGAAAAGATTGTCGTTAAAGAACTCTTTGAACAACAGCGATTATTGGTTCTCGCAGTTCAGCTTGTTAATGAAAACACGATTGAAAATAGTAATATGAATGATGATACGTATAGGAGTTATACTGGATCTGCAAAGGAGTTAAAGGAAGATATCCCAAAGTTCTCCAAGATATCGAGTGCAGTGGCAGAGGGAGACATCAATATGAAACTTCATAACTGGGAGAAGGCGGAGAATGCCTACACAAGAGTAAGTAGAAAGTCAAAATGTGTGTGAAAGGGACCAAGAGAATACTCAAGTTTTTTCTATTGGATTGTAGGCTCTAGAATTAAATCCACAGAATAAGAACGCATTGGTGAGTCGATCAAAGTGCTACATGAATCTAGGTAGATTTGATGAGGCGATTGATGATGCTGACAGGGCGCTATCATTGGACACAAAGTACTACAAGGGATTTCTTCAGAAAGCAGAGGCGCTCTATGCATGTGGAAAATTTGAATTTGCACTAGTTTACTATTACAAGGGTTTCTTACTTCGAAAGGATATTCAGGATTTTAGGAGGGGAATACGGAAAGCAAAAATTGCAATCAATGAATCCATTGAGCAAGACGCACTCGATGCAGAACTGGTATGCAATAATGGAGCACTAGGGAATGTCGTAAGACAACGTGTAAATCTGATGGAGACTTATGGAATTCGTCCAGGAGCAACTAGTAATGCATCGGAGTTTGTCCCTTCGAGAAGCAGCAGCATGGCCCACATCCCTTCGAGAGCTGAAGCGACCTTTGCTTTAAAATCATACGAACAATCGTTTCCGAAACCAGTGGATCAGAAGATGGCAGAAATGTTGAAATTACCAGAGAAGGATATGAAATCTCCTCTGCCACCTCATATGACTGAAGATTATCCAGGCAAAATGGGTGAACCACAAACGATCGATAGTATTGATAAAAAGAAGTTGAGTCGGAGGAAGTTGTTAGGTGAGTTCACCGAGGACGAGAAGTATCTTCAAAATTTGTTGAAAGACAAAACCTTTCAGCGGGATATAGATGGTTCATCCAAAGATAGCAAGATTTATGACCTAGTGTCATCCACCCTCAGCTATCTTGACAAAAGAAAACAGTTTTGGAAGCACGCCAATGCACTAGCTCAACCGGAAATTACATCTCGTAAACCAACGAGTCGTCCTAGGACTGCTTCTGCCCGAACAATAGCACTTAGTAGGCCTGCATCGGCATATTGGGTGCGATCAAAGAGCACTATTCCTCGAGCCACTTCTGACATACTAAAGAGAAAAGAGACTGCTCCCAATACTCGCAAGCTCAAGAAGAGTGCCTCATCAACGACACTTCGGGGCAGATACAGTGAAGCAACAGTTCATGATTCTGCATTTCATAATGAGAATGAGGAATTGCACTATCCAATGACGGAATGTGAACAGCAACCATCCGAGATTTATCCTTTAGATGATAGGTTTCTAAATGACGATCCAATTATTCAACATATTTATCGTGAGCAAGAAGAATTAATGGAATCTCTTAGAGGTTTATCACGTTCTGCTCCGCTTTATCGATCAAATTCTCGACCTGATGTCAAGGAAATGAGAGAGAAATTGCTCCAGAGAGACACAATTACAAACAAACGGATTGAACCTCCTGACGCAATTCAAACTCCCAGAAATTTATTATCTACAGAGAAGATGACAATACCAATCGACTTAATGGACGATAGATCACTACAGTCAACCTCTCTCAAAGTATTTGATATCATTCACAAGGAGGTCACTCCAGCCGAACAACAGTTACATACATTGTTGTTTTCGGAAGTTGAGAAGGTTAGACAGCTCATTTTGCAAGAGAATTATTCAGAGGCCGAGCAGGTTGCCAAAGAGACTTTGAGGTACTTGGACTCACATCGAACAGGTAATCCGAAGGAACAACAAACAAAACCGAGGATAGTATATGCGGAACTCTATTCTCTGTTGGCAAGTATTTATCACTTGACGGGCAGAGATCCCCAGGCTATTGTTTTGTACAAACGAACTGTGAAGTTTACATTGGATAATTGCTACATGGATTCTCATTTAATAGCGTTGACTAACCTTGCAACACTCTATGAATCGATCAATATGGTCGAACAAGCAATTGAGACATGGGAGACCAAGGGAAGATTGATATTCATGATGAAGAATAGAACACAACAAGACAACGAAGACTTGTTGGAAGTTTATGCAATCATTGGTTCTTCTTACGAGGCTAACTTTATGTATGACAAGGCTTTGGAAGTGCTTTGCACTGCCTTAAATGAGAGTTTGGATATGATTGCCGAGGAGAATGTGGGATCAAGTCCTCTGGACAGAATAGTAACAAGAAGATTAGATAACATCGGAGTACATCAACTAGGAATTGCATTCAAAATTGCAAACATCTACTTCAAGAGAAGTGAATTCGAAAAAGCAATCGAATACTTTGAAAAGTACCTGGACCTTGGACGAAAGTATAATCAAATACAAGTTCAGAGTCAAGCTCTCACAAACCTAGGAAATACATACCTAACAATGAGTAAACTACATGGGCAACACTTGGCGCGTGACGATGTACAAGTGACACGATCCAGGAAAATTCTTTCTAAGGGTGTGGACTACAGAAAAGAGGATTACTTATCCAAAGCGCTGTACTATCAAAAAATGGCAATGAGAATGAGAGCTGCAATGAAGTAATTATCAAACAATAGTTAGGAACTTTAATGCTTAGAGGATTCTAAGTTCCCTCTTTGATATGTTTGACAGGGCATTAGGAAATCTGAATCATAAGTCTAAATCTTCGTTTCTCATACTGTAGGACGACACTACAGAGGCTCTACTTTTCAACGACGGTCTTATTGTCGGTGGAGCCAACAATGTTGTGTTTCCCGCTACCTTCGTCGCACTCACATGATACTTTCGAATATTGCTGGCGCAAGTGGCAGCTGCAATTTGGAGGTCATCATTCCTGGAGCTCAATAGTTTCGTTAATAATGAAACACAGTTACACATCCTCAATGCGATTGCAATTATTTTTTCTTCGGAGAGAATGCTGAGAGCATAAGAACTGTTTCTGAATAGATGACAATAGTAGCAGTCGAGATCAGGGACCATCAAAGAAGCCATTTTCAATGAATTCTTTGCACAAACAGTACTGTTACAAGTGAAGGGAGGTGTACATGACAATGGAGGATTAGTGACAACCTCAGATTGGTTGTAGGAGTTGGTTTTTGAATTGTGTTTGCCAACAATCTCAATCATGGTGAAGTTGTCCACAGTTTGATCATTATTGGCCATAAAGTGAGCTTGCAAAAATGGATGGAGCATCAAGTTTTCTACTAGTGGTTCCACGGCTCCATACTCATACAACTTAGTCTTGTTTCCCTTTCTCTTGGCAAGTTCTCCTATTGCCGTTGATGCATGAGATTTCACAAACAAGATATCCAATAGTCTCTTATTCAGAACGGGACTGTTCAAATTCAAACTATCAATCTTATCGATAGAATAGGTCAACACTGGAGTGTTGCTTCCAGATACACCATGATTGTTGTGACTTTTTTGTGTCTTACAGTACAAGGATTGACCCATGAAGTTAATTACTTCATCGAATTGAATTCGAGTGGCTTGTAACACACGAGACAGTTGCAACAGTGCTCCTTCTTCAGTTAACACTGCTCGATTTGTCTCATACAAGCTCATTTTAGCAATCGCTTGGCAGCAGTATCCAACCACTTGATGATCATTACTCTGTTCAAGCGTTCTCACGAGAGCTGCCATTCCACTAACAAAAATTTCTCCAATCCTGGCAGCTACTTCAGGATTATTAACACAATTACAAATGGCCCTAGCTGCAGCAGCTTGAACAGGTGGATTATCACTTCGCAACATGGTCCAAATTGCTCTCATACCATTCTCCTCCAACACTACTCCTAAAATATCAGATGAATCAGCAATGAAACCCAAAGTATCTAAGCAATTGACTAACAGTGGAGTAGAAGCCGAGATACTAAACAACTGACACAAAATTGTTACAACACCTGTCTTATGCATCTCTTCTCGACACTCAGGTAAGCGTGCGCAATTGGACATGATTCCTGTACACGATATCTTCACAATGTTCTCACAGTTGCCAAGTGATTGTTGCAAAGAATTCTCGAACAGTGGGTTGTTCTGTGAGATAAGATTGACGAGAATGATCATCATGTCCAATCTCATAAGATCCACTGAATTAACTTCCAATTGGGTACTCTTCCACAAAGCTCCCGTCAACAACTCAAGCAAATACACAACTCTCTTCTTTGATGATGGTGTTAACTTCTCTGTTCCATCATATTGCCTGATCCATTGTCCAAATATAGATGTAATTCCATAAGATTTTAATTTCTTTCTCGCACTATCATCAGAGCATAGTTCATTGATCAGTCCTGCAACAACAATCTGTAAATCCAACTCCTGTCCATATTCGACGTTCTTGTTCAGTGTTTGAGCGACTTTGAATAGTTTGTCAACAACTCCACTATCTTCCATCTCTCTTCTCGCTCTAGTATTCTCAGCACACCTCATGAAACATCCGATGAGAGGGACTAAGCTTTTGATCGGAGATTCCAACTTCAACGGACCCTCAGCGCCCGTTTCAAAAGCGAGATTGTTGAGAGATTGTTGTGACAGGTAGAACATGTAGTACTGCATAATGCTCTCCAAGAAAAAGGACAATATCTTGATCCCTTCTTGTCTTCTCAGTATCTCCTGATTCTTCTTACTCTTGAGTGCGCTCCACAAGACTCGAATAGAACTATGAATAATCAGTAGTTGTTCGTTCAGTTTCTTTCTCTTGAAAGAAGATATTGGTTGAGAATACGAGGGGTGATTTCTCTTGAGAAATGTACTCAGGTTCTTCAGTTTGATGCTTCTAGCTCTACTGGCTTCAGATTGATGATGGTGACCGTCAATGCGAGAAAAGAAATGCCCATGTTGTCTCAGGAAGGACAGTATGATCATAAGACCTTGATTGTTTCGAAAAATTCTTCGAACAATGACTCTCTCACAGCAGTTGGCCAGTATTTCACACACTAAGCACTGGAATACAATGAAGTCTTCAGATGATTTTGTTTTTCCATTGTTGCATGTCATTAGCCCGTGCTGTCTTATGCCAGTATTAGTGTTCGCGTTTGAGTTTTGATTTCGAGCACTGGGCAAGTTTGAGGATGGTTGGACTCTGTGTCTTCTACTGGATGACGGCAAAGAAGAGTCCGTATGTGGATACTCAGAGTCAGTCAATGATCGAGCACTATCATTCTCGCTCAATACCTTTAGTAGTAACAACACTCCTGTCTCATCTGCAATTTTCAATTGAATGCGACTATTCTTGGACAGAATACTGAGAATAGAGGCAGCTCCTATTCGAATCTCGTCATTCTGCTTAAAGGAGAAGAGTTTGAGAAGTGGTACGATGCCATGAGATTCAACAATGGCATACTGATTACTCACATCTGTTAAATCGAGGTCTCTCAGATAAGACATGGATAGAATCAATTGATTCATTGTAGGTCTACCTGTCAACAGGTCAGATGAGCCATTCATTGTGGTTGTTGTTGTCGCATTGTTCATTGGAAGATGATGACTGCTGTCCATTGTTGTACTCGTGTGAATAGAATGGATATCTGCTCCTCCTGTTGCTAGAGTCATTGTACTGTTGTTAAGAGTCGAATTAGGAGTGGTGTGATTATTCAATGGTGCATCAGTGATACTCTTTAGTACTTTGACCATGGCTTTGATGTGTGAGACGTGAGGAGAGATTTCGTATTGTTCTGGCATACGAATCGGTGTGTTGTCTTCTTCCTCACTTGAATCACCCATATGATGATAATGATGGTGAACAGTCGTATGCTTGTTCTTCAATAGTTGCTGTGGTTGTTGTTCTCTTCCGATGATTCGATCATTATTATCGTTACTGTTGTGTACTGGATTGAACTTAAATCCATACTCTTGTTGTTGTTGTGAACTTGTTGTCATGGCACTCAGGTCTTCTTCTGCTTCTTCTTCCTGGCGTAGTTGAAGAGAGGATGATGACCTAGATGTAGCTGTTGTTGGTGTTACTCCTTCCTTTCTTCTTCGTCTCCTATTGTTCATCAAAATTATCTTGGTGATTCCAACAACACTGCCTCGACTACTACTCAATGAGTCGCGTGCGTCATCATCTCGACTCAACATGGATCTACAAGTCGTGCTGTTATTGAAATATTGAAACGATTCGAATTTGAACTACTGAATTCGTGTTTGCTTTGTTCTTCCAAAGGTTCAAGAACTGCCCAAAGTGTTGCTTGTGGCCCCAGCCATTCAACCAGTGGAACATTTTATCGAGCCTAAATTTTGCTTGAGACATCAAACAATGCTTATTATTAACGTAATACACAACGATTAAAAATAATATTATTTAATAAATACTATAATTACAATCAAATTAATTGTCGTATATACGAAATATCATTAAATGATGTAAATAAAGTATAAATTGCAAAGTTTAAGTAAATATTTACTCGTTTCTGCATTGTGCTGTTTATGAGAGTTCTGCTACCGAGGAAGAATTAGAGGTTGGATACGTTTGATCTCAGTAAACCTCCAAAAGCATGAGTGCTGGTTCCAATCGTCACCAAAAAGAGTGTTCCAACTCATGGTTCTTCCTGAGTCTTCATGAAGAGGGAGAGAAGCGAAACGAATTGGACATGGAGAGAATCAAGTGGGCACAAGTGACAGAGATGAACCTACACGCACGAAGCACTAGGTATGTAAGGTGGTATTCTCTGTCATGCTTTCGCTCAAGCAATGCATCACTGACAGACCATTGAAAGTGATTCGTTTCGGATCGTGTCTGATGGCCATGCGCGAGCCTATCGGTTCGGAGGTTGTGAGCCCTTGTTCAGTAGTCCCATCCAAGATGTACTGGCATTTGATTCTTCTGTGAAGAGGAACAGACAGTGGAATTTGGTTCGAACTGCAGGTGCATTTCGATTCTATCATCAGCACGAACACCCGGGTTTAGAGTATTGTGAGCTAGTTGAAGAACAACAACAACCATTATTGATGTCGAACAAGAATAGAAGTGCAAACAATGATTCTAATGTGGTGGAGGAGGATGAGGAGGAGGCCAGAAGCAGTAGTAGTAGTAGGAATTGTCGACGGCCTTGTTTATTGACATTTTGTGATCTCAATGGCATATGTTGCTTTGATATCCAATCGAGATCATGGTCCAAATTGCACTCTATTGTTCATCCAAAGATACGAGGCAAGTCCACTCTGGTTTACTTGGCAAGTCAGCAAAGGTTGCTCATGTACGGTGGAGCTACACTGGATGCTCTGTGGAAATGGTCGACTTGTGATTTGACCTTTGATGATTTGTGGACATTTGACTTGAGTAAGGAGAGAAGGGGTTGGCAGAGAGTGTATGCAACTGGAACAGCACCAGAGAATTGTAACAACAACTCGTCAAACACTGCTCGTACCAAATCAGTAGTGGTGATTAAGGGTTCCGAGCCAAAGATGCTCGTGTTGCAAGAGAGTGATACCGCTATGACAAGAAAAGAGATTGTGTTTTACTTCTTGGATTGCCTGACCTTGCACTGGACAAGATTCAACTCTCACATTCAAATGGAACTGATATTTGCCTCTATCTTCCAACCAAAGTACTCTTCGTCGTTGGATGGAAATCAGTGCTACCTCTATATGGCTTCGCCGCATGGTCATCAGCGAATCTATTACATTTTCTTGAAGAACAATGAGATGCCACAGCGATTGTATCACGCATCACTTCAGGGACACTTGTGCGATATTGTCATTGCCTTCGACTGAACCAGTCACAGTCAAAACGTGCAGAATAAAGAAAAAAACCAAAAGACAAGTTCCCCACAAAATGAAGTCACCGTTCGTGAGAGAATGCACCAAGCATTGCGAGAACTGGAACACAAATTCTCCCAGAAACCACTGGGATCATGAGATTATATGGAAACATGATCCCTCAAGACCAACTCACTCGTTCCAATGTGGGAATTCATGGTTCTTCCTAAGTACTCATCGAGAATGGCAAAAGCTGTATGAATTAGACATGGAGAGCATGAAGTGGGCAGAAGTGAAAAAATTGGAATCCGCATATGGATACTATACGGCAGTGTAAGTAGTTGTGAGTCGTCATACTCTAGTTAGTGCCATAACATTAATCTGTTTAACCCTTCTTTCTCCATCACCCATCTAATGACGAACATCGAACGAGCAGAGGATCATTTGCTGTAGTGTCAGATGGGGATGAGAGGGCATATCAATTCGGAGGTGCTGAAGGCTATTTGGGGGATGTGTATGAGTTTAATTCGTTGGAGAGCAGAGAGGAGTGGAATTTCATTGATGTTGCTGCTCCATTTCATTTTAGTGAAGAAAAAGGAGATGGTGAGGGCGAATACACGAGTTTAGAGTATTGTCGAACAAGTACCATGGATCAAGCTCTAGATGATACCGGGCCTTACTTGGTGGCATTTGGAGGCATCAATGGTCTCTATCGCTTCGATGTTCGATTGGGTTCATGGCGAAAATTGAATTCAGCTGTTGAGCCAAGTTCACGAGGCAAGTCCACTCTGGTTCACTTGGCAAGTCAGCAAAAGCTGCTCATGTATGGTGGTGCTGAATTTGGAGATCTTTGGACAAATGAAGCTTGTGGTTCTACCCTTGATGATCTTTGGACATTTGACTTGAGCAAGGAGAGTAGAGGCTGGCAAAAGGTGAATGCAACTGGAAAAGCACCTGGTAGCTGGGAGCCAAGTTGTCCAAAATCAGTAGTTGTGATCAGGGGATCAGAACCAAAGATACTCGTGTTGCAAGAAAGTGAACCCACCAAGACGACAAGAACCAATGGAGAGATTCTGTTCTATATATTGGATTGTTTGACCTTGCAATGGACAATGTTAAACTCTCACATCCGAATGGACCTGAACTTTGCTTCTATTTTCCAACCAAAGAAGAATTCCTCGTTTGAGGTGAGTGATAACCATTTCTATCTCTATCTGGCTCCATACTATGGTAAGGAACAAATCTATTCTGTTGTATTGAAGAACAATGAGATGCCACAGCGATTGTATCAAGCCTCACTTGACATACACTTGTGTGACATTTGCATCCAAACAAACAGTGAATGAATACAGACAGTAGTAGACTATAGAGACTAGACATGAAATTACTTGTTTATTGATGATGATGATGATGGTGGTGGTGATGGTGATGGTGGTGGTGGTGATGATGGTAGTGTATGATTGCGTAGTAATAGAGATTGTTGAATAAATTTGTGCAAATGACTCGTGTACTCGTACGGGTGACTTCTCAAGTGAGCCACATGATCCGACTGATGAAACTTTAGTGTTTCAATCAACGGTTCTGGTTGACTCTTGTTTTCACCAAGTACAGCCATCATACCTAGTCTCTGTTGCTGTTCTTGCCTGATCCGAGCAATGAAAATTTCAACTTCTTCTGCTGGAACGACTCGATCAGAATCACTGTAAATGTACAATTGATTACAAATGGGTTGAATATGAATCAAGTGATCTCTCAACTTTTCTATATATTGTTTTCTAGTGATTGTAATAGGAGTAGTAGTAGTAGTAGTAGTATTGGTAGTAGTGGTATTTGATAATGATAATGATGATAATGAATGGGTAGTGATGGATTGATTGAGATAATAGTTGAAACATGAGGATACCAGTGATCGAATCATACGAGTAATAGTAGCAGTAATAGCAATACTAGTAGTAGTAGTAGTAGTAGTAGTAGTAGTAGTAGTAGTAGTAGACTGTTGTTCTTGTTTCATCATGAGATTGGGAAAGAGAGCATACATGAATCCATCTGTAAATCTCTCACTGGATATCAATGGTGGTGTACTATCAGCAATCAATGCTCTCATATCCATTCTAATCTTTTGACTCTTTTTACTAACAACATTCGTATGTTGTAATGATGATGATAATGATGATGATTGAGGTGATGATGATGAGATGGACAAGTATTGTTGAAAGGATGGATTCTCCATCAAGTGACCATACATGTACAATCCATTGCCAGACAATACATGAACAATCAATTGTACGACCACTACGCTTGTTTCTTCTTCTTCTTCTACTACTTGTCCATTATTATTATTACTGTTATTGTTATTGTTATTGTTATTGTTATTATTGTTATTGTTATTATTATTATGATGAGTTGATGTGTGAGACAATAGTTGATCCATGTACAATTGAGCATAATGAACAGCTTGTTTCTCATTCAATAGACAAGTCATGGGTGGTATAATGGCCAAGCAGTCCAATTGACAATCATTGTACCATTGAGCATACTTTGATAAATGATTCCATTGTGCTCCCAACCATCCAAACAAGCACACTATTGTTTTTGTATTCTTATTCTTAGTTGTTGTTGTAGATATCAATGGTTGTATCATCCAATTATTCTTCTTCTTGTTGTTGTTGTTGTTGTTATGATTGATGGATGATGATGGTGATGATGATGAAGATGCAGGAAAGAATCGAATGGCTGGTGATGACGATGATGATGATTGATGACGTATGGTGCATTGGAAGAGTGTTGGTACAAAATGATTTTGGTGTGTACATTGCAACAGAGAGGATAATGTTGTTGTAGATGCGAGTCGAGATGAGATTGTTTGGTGACGCATCGCCAAGGGCCACCGATTGATTGTTCTCTGCATTTTTGTTTGTTGTTTGTTTCTGATCCATTTCGCCGATATCACAACTGAGGGAGAATACAATACCGTATTCGATTCTGATATAATTTTACTCTTCCATGCTCCTTTTAGGAACGAAGAAGACGAAGAAAAAAAACACGAACCCAACAATCAAACAACAACAAACCAAAAAAAAAACCACACCATCATACAAGTGTCTCTCGTGATGGCAATGACTACTACAGCAACCAACAAATTCAAACTAGTGTTCCTAGGGAATGCATCCGTCGGTAAAACCAGTATCATTACTCGGTTCATGTACGACACTTTTGACACCACTTATCAAGCAACAATTGGTATTGATTTCTTGAGTAAGACCATGTATTTGGAAGATCGAACCATACGATTGCAATTGTGGGATACTGCTGGTCAAGAACGATTCCGAAGTCTCATCCCATCCTACATTAGAGACTCTTCTGTTGCTGTCATTGTCTATGACATTACCAATAGACAATCATTCCTTGATACGACACGATGGTTGGATGATGTGAGAACAGAGAGAGGCAAAGATGTGATTATTATGCTCGTGGGCAACAAGACTGACTTGTCTGCCGATATGAGACAAGTGTCGATTGAAGAAGGCGAATCCAAAGCCAGAGAATTCAATGTTCTATTTATTGAGACGAGTGCCAAAGCAGGATACAACATCAAATCTCTATTCACAAAAGTAGCAGATGCATTGCCCAATCCTGCCAAAATGTACAATGGTGGTGCCTCCTCATCAGCAACAGACGAAAATCAATCATCAGCCACATTGGTAGACACGCAACAACAACAACAACAACAACAGCAACAACAATTGTACAAGGTACCACTGCAGAAGAAACTGTCTACGATTCAATTATCGAATACGTCACCCTCGGGTGAAGAAGCACTCAACAATCAGGCATCTGGTTGTTACTGTTGAGTGTCATCTGACTCTAATAAACACACACACACACACACACACACACAGTAGAATAATCATTCATGTTCATCAATTTTTCAAAATGTGATTTCCCAATCCGTAATCGATCGGAATTCATTTGTTTTATATGATGCAATTCAACATAACTAAATGAAGTTACTTTGTTCTGGAGGAAATCTTGTCCAAGAAACTGTGGAAGACTTGTCCATTGACATGAACACCCAACACTTGTTGCCTCTTGACCAAATCATCAATCAATGAGGTCAATTGCTTGCATGTCTCTGACTCGTACTGCTTGTACACGGACACAATATCCAAATCAGAGTACAGTTGCTTAATAATGGCCACATCATTCTCATTGTCTCTTCCATAGTGATCCTGAATAATTTGCTTCTGCTCTGGAGTGGTGCACTTGTTCAATGCTTGAATGACAATCCAACAGCATTTGCCCTCTTCGATATCACGTCCAATCTTTCCAATGACCTCTGGACTGCCATAACAGTCCAAGAAATCGTCTTGAATCTGGAAGTACTCTCCCATTTGAATACAAATATTCTCAGTCAATTGGAAGAGTTGACGATTCTTTTGCTCCGACAGTCCCAACAAGATGTACCCAGACACGATCGGCAAATAGAAGCTGTAGTACGATGTCTTGTACTTGACAATGTGATTGTAGGTGGTAATGTTGAGACGATTGAGATCCAATTGCTTCGTCTCTGGGTCCAACAATTGAATACGAGTGTCGTTCAATTGACCCAACTCTGTTTGGAATGTTGTCTCATGGAACTGGTTCAACAATTGATAATACACTGCATGAGTATTCTCACTGCTGCTGCTGCTGTCACATTCAGATGCAAAATAGTGCTTGAGAATACGGTAGATTTGAGATTCGAGAATCAAGTAGTCATTGCAAGCCACCATTCCCACATCTTCCAACTTGTACCAACATGGTTGACCTCTTCTGGTGATGGAAGCATCCATAATGTCATCTGCGACCAAGAAGAATGCTTGGAGCCACTCAATGCACCATCCAACAATTCTTGCCTTGTACAGTGTTTCATCACTTGCATCAGGCTGCATGTACAAGACTGTTTCCACAACAGAGAGACCACGATTCAATTTTCCACCTTGAACAGTGTAGTCCATCAACTATTTGTATTGTGTTAGCATATGTGTGTGTTTGTGTTTTTTTGTTGTTGTTTTTTGTTGTATTCATGTTATTGAATGAGATGATGATGGGTGAATGTGTGTGTGTGTGTGTGTGAACATACTCTTGCAATGTAGGAAACGTGTTCTTCTGGAAGTGCATATTGATCCTTGCATTCATTCAACAAAAAGTGTTTGAGATCATCGTACACTGCAATGAATGCCTGTCTGAGTTCACTCTGAGACGGCATTGGTCTCTTCTTTTGTTGTTGTTGTTGAACAGAAACAGATGATGCCTTGTTTCTTTGCAAGAGAATGGAAGCAAATGAAGTTGCTGCTAAAATCAATGGGAGAGCCATGGTTTTTCCTATTGTTGTGTTGTGTTTTGTTTGTGTGTTGGATTTGTTTGTGTGGAATTAATTGGCAAGGGGAAAAAAAGGTGGATAAATGCTGGGTTTGTTCCTCCAAAAGGTGTCGTGTTATTCCCTCCGTAGTCCGAGATCATGATCTTTTTCACACACCTGAGCGGATAAATTATTGAGCTGTCCGTTGGGACTTTGATTCGGGTAACAGTTCATCTACAAGTAGAGCCAGGTTTTGTTGACCACAATCAGAAGCAACTCACCTAAAGAACTCAGTAAGGATAGAAAAGAAGATGAATAGCAACTACATACCGAGAGCTCATTCTGCTCCATGTGGATTGGTGGATTTGAATAGTGCTGGACCATCGAGAAATCTGTTGAGCATATATTCGACAACGAACAGCATCTTGTATCCCAACCATTTTAGAAGTAAGAAAAGATCAGAATCAACAACACCTTCTTCTTCATGGAGTCAATCCAAAGCCACTAGCACAGGGCACACATCGAACAAGACTGCATATCAACCTATCGAGTCACCTCGACCTCTCAGAGACAATTATTCCCAACACAGAAACCCACAAACATTCAGCACTAACGAAGTAAGACAATACAAGGATAGATTAATTGATCCATTTGTCAACGACGTTCACCGACAGAGTATGTCCAAATCTTCCTTCAAGAAAGAGAATTCTGTAATTCATCATCAACAACAAAGTACCAGTATGAACGAAGCTTTGCAAAAGCAAAACAACAATACTAGTATTATTATCGAAAAATCACTTCCGAATGGACATACTACCAATGTTAAAGGTTACATTCCTAAACAGTACCCGAAATCTCACTCAGTGGTGTCAGATCGGGTTCTCAAAACAATGAAGGTTAGATATCCTGTGGAATATGAGAACGATGGAGAAGGACCGAGGGAGATGAGTACAACTACTAGTACATTCCATAACCGAAAACCTATCGCAGATTCTCAACTACCCTCCAGTCTTGATGAGTTGTATGACCATAACAATAAGTTAAGAAACAAGATGTTTGCCGGAGGTTTCTCGGACAATAGACGACAAACCAAAGTGGGTCCAACTGGGGTGGTTGATGTAGACTTTCATAGTAGTAAGAACTATAAATCAACATACAGAGATACTGTTAGTAATTCTGCTGTCTCGTCTAAGAAGTATTATCGGACGAACCTGTACGGGATGGATCATTTTGGACCGAAAGAATCATATCAAGTCTTGAAACATCTCCAACAAGCCACAACAATGAAAGGAAAAGACAATTGGACTGCATATAGTAAGAGCGAATATCCTGTGAGTGGGGGTAGTGGGGCTCCTCGATTAACAGAGCAATCTTTAACAAACAGTCTCTCAACAAGACCGATGGACTCTTTCAGCGTGAAATCACAAGTCGATGATCCCAGTACCATACACCCTTCTGTACTGAAGACGATGAAAGCACGAGATCCTGTGGCTTATGATAGTCTCTATCACCCCAATACAATGATCACCACAACACAGAGGTTCCACAACGGGGAAAAGTTGCGATTTCACAATGAAGAAATTCCCTTTGAGCAAATGAAAAAGGAGGTCAAGAAGAAGGCACAAGCGAGTGGATTCATTCGGAACAATGATACCCTTATCGTCCCAAAGATGAAGGATCCAGATTTGAGGGAGAATCCTGTACTACAATCTTCCTTGGTCAATTTTACCACCTATCGAGCCACCCACATTCAGCCATCAAAAATGGAGGACAATGGAACGTTGGCTCCCAAGTCTGCTTCGTCTGGATTCTCCAAATCTGTTCGAACAAGACCTCCCTTCCTGCTCGATGGATAACACATTGACTTTTCTTAGACAGTCGTTTGATGAATACAATTTTCTATTTCCCCGAATTCTTCAACGAGCGGAAGAAACTTTTTTGCACACAAAAAAAACAAAAACGCAACACACAAACTAATCATGTCCAAGTTTATCGGAATTGTGACCAGCAAGAGAATGACAAAGACTGGCATCTTGGAGACATACTCCAAGTACTATAATCAAAAATACAGAGTGCATGTTCGCCGTAAGACCAGGATATTGTATGTTGTTTTTTGATAATCAAAATTTGATTTTTTGTGTGGAGAACAACATGAACTCACATTTTTCATATTCACTGCTCTCTCAATCATTGACATTTGACCAAAATACGACGATTACTCATTGGTTCGCCGCATCATCATCACAATAACAATCAACATACCTAATAATAATAATAATACATGATGATAACAACAACAACAACAATAATAATAATCAATGTAACAAAATGATCAATGAACCGAATAATAATAATAATACTAATGCCACATGAATGGATTAGTTTTGATGATCCAAAAAATGAGACCGATGTAGGTGACGTTCTTCAAATTATAAACTCTGGTCAAAAGATTTCAAAGAACAAGTCATTCATTATTGATAAAATGATTCAAAAGAATGTGATTGCAGCTGCCATTCAGAGAGAAGTGGCAGACAGGGATGCACTCCTCAAATTGCAACAAATTGAAAGAGAGTTGTTGAAGGAAGACAAGACAAAGGTCAAGGTGAATCAAGTCAATTCATCATCATCATCCTCATCCTCATCCAAATCTCAATCAACCGCTGCTCAATAAATTTACACACTACTTTTTCGCAAATACAATCAAACATTTTATTGTTATTGTTTTGGATGGGTTTTATCGTTTGTCTTCCCATCAGAAGATTTCATCATTTGCTGAAGACGAAGATGGAGCGAAACGATTCGGTGATGATGACGCAGTGGATGGGTTCTGTTGCAACTGTTGTTGTTGTTGTTGTTGTTGTTGTTGAGGTTCGTTCGTCTGCTGGGATCTCAAATTGAATTTCATGTGGGGACACAGGAGAAAGTGTCTCGCACCATCCACTGTGATGTTATTGTTGGCCAAGTTGACTGATTTGAGTGACCGACTCCGTGTGATCACCATTGCACCGATATCATCAATCATGTTGTTACTGAGATCGAGGTGCGTGAGTGAATTGTTGAACAGCAGTGTCTTGAGTGCATCAGAATAGATTCTGTTGTTGTTCAATGACAGAACTTGCAGATGAGTGCTCTTGAACAGTGCACCTGCACCAATGCCTGTCAAGTGATTGAACCCTAGGTGCAGTGTCACGAGAGAGTTTGATAGATTGGATAGTGTGACGGCTCCTTCGTCTGTAATTGAGTTGTGAGACAAGTCCAACTCTTGCAAATGAGGAAGGTGATAAAAGAAGGACATGCAAGGGTCCTTGAGGCACATGTATCTCAAACAGAGTTTCCTCAGTGAAGTACATTGTGTGATGCTCTGAATACCTCTCTCATTGATCATATTGAAACTCAGATCAAGATTCTGCAACACTCGATTGTTCTCCAACCGTTCAACACTATGATCCGTAATGTTGTTGTGACTGAGATTGAGAGATTGAATATGGAGATGGGAGAAGAGTGCTGTGGATGCACCTGCATCACCAATATCGTTCCTACTGAGATCAATACGTCTCAAAAATGATGTTCCTCTTGTGTGATGGCACAGTTGAATGATACCTTGATCCGATATTTTATTCCTCGATAGATCCATACTCGTCAAACTATATTTCTTCATCCTATTATTCTCGTTTTCACTCCTATTATTACTCTTACTATTCATACTCCTATTATCACTAGAATCATTCATCAAACAGAAATCTTGATCATTCAAATCGAGATTCGAAGCATTCACATGTATCAACTTGTGACTCATGCGCAACAAGCTCTGAACTGTGATGCGAACATGTTTTCGATTCAACAACTTCAATGTGAGTTGAATATCATTCATTACATTTGTTCTCTGCTGAGACCACTCCTGTTGTTGTTGTTGTTGTTGTAATCTTCTTCTGCTTCTTCTATTGATCCATTCAATGATGCGTTGTGCACCCATGACATACTTTAGTGCATTGATTCTCTCACGCACATGCATCATTTTGATCAATGGTACACTTAATGAAAATGACTCTTGTTGCTGATCATTATTCTTATCACTTTGAATCTTGATGCTGGGAAAGATGCAATACACAGTTCGAGTAAAATCTCGAGTGAATCGTCCGTAGAGAGCCCTGGTCAATAGTGTTGTACAATGATTTGCATTTGTTGGTACATGTTTCTCTAACAAGTCAATCATGATTGAGTCACTATTATTATTATTATGATTGTGAGGATTGTTGTTCATGTGATGATCATTATTCTCATTGTAAATAGAGTTGAAATCATAAGAGTAGCCCACTAGTTCAGCAACACGATGAGGAAAATTTGTGTCATCAATTGGATCAAAATGAAGATTGTTATTGGTGTTATTATTATTATTATTATGATTATGATTATTATAATTGTTGAATGACTTGACCATCATCTCACTGTCAATATCATAAACGGGAATATTTCCACTTTTCAAGAACAATGATTCTAGATCACTAGGTTGACGATGAGTGAGTGACATTACTGATGATGATGCATTGAATTGTATATCATCACTACTGCTACTACTCGTATTATTATTCATAATTTCAATTTGTTTTCGTTGACGATGTTGTTGCCAAATGTTCCAAAAAAATTGATTGGGACTACTGAAATCCAATGACAGTGTCCTACATCTACCACCACCACCACCACCACCACTCTGTTGTTGTTGTTCTTGTTGTTGTTGCTGTACAGTACCTAGATTCATGCCATCATCATCATCATCATCATAGTCATCATCAGAAGCATTGTTAATGTTATTAATAAAACTACTGTGCTTATTGTGTTCATCATTCAACCAACTCTCCAATGAAAATTCATAGAATTGAAGAATGTGTAAAATGATTGATATGGGAAGGTCTCCTATTGCTCTAATGGTTGATTTTTTTTGATAATGAACAATAGGATTATTGTTGTCAAAGTTCATTTGATAATCCATTTGATTATTAAAGTATTGTTGTTGCAGTTGATGTAATTGTTGATTGTTGTTGTTTTTTTGACTTTGCGGTAAAGTTGTTGTTGTTGTTGTTGTTGTATTCAATGAAATGGATGAGTGGAGAGGAGATGGTTGTTCTGAAAATTTTATTCTCTTGTTGCATGCACTATTATGATTATGATTGTTGTTGTTATTATTATTATTGTTGTTGTTGTTGTTGTGATTGTTGTTTTTGTTGTCGTCGCTGGATAATCTTTCTCTCTTCATGACACTGTATCAAGTGAGGGCAGGCAATTGCATCAGGGATGTTTTTCATGAAAGAAGAGGCATTCAAATTCAATGATGGTGGAAATGGGTGAAATGGATGAAATGGGTGAATAATGCTGTGCTTTTGTATGTTCTTGTGGTTGTTTTTTTTTGCCGATCCAATGGATCTCAAAAAGTAAGTTTATTTTTCCACCTCCGACGTTCCATCGCAATCCAAACAAAAACAGAGAGAAATCAAACCAATAATAAGAAACACGTGAAACTATGGTGGATGAAGCAACAAAGACAATCACAGCGACCAATGTCATGGCAGCTTCCTTGATTTCTTCAAACAACACTCAAATGATACTATCAATACTTGGAACACTACTCAGTTTTGCACTCTATCTCTCACCATTCCAATCATTGAGAAATGCTGTCAGCGTATATGCCAATAACAACAACAATAACAATAGCAGTAATAACAGTAATATCATTATTAATAGTAACTCCATGGTTCAAAGACCTGCGAGTCCATTGCCCTACCTGGCCATGTTCATCAATTGTCTCTTGTGGGTGACCTATGGTGTTCTGTGCGATAATTTCACTCTTGTTTTGGTCAATTTTGTGGGATTCTTGTTTGCTAGTTACTACAATTATCTTTATTTTAGGATTACGAGTCATCGTGATTCGTTTTTGACTCAATGTTCCATTGCTCTGTTGTTTTACTTGCTTTCCATGGTCTATGTCATGTTTGCACTGAATGATCATGAACAAGAGGTGAGACAGTTGGGTTATTTGGCAGCCATGTGTTCGATTCTCATGTTTGGTAGTCCGTTGGCCTCCGTACGAGAGGTGATTCAGAAGAGAGATGCACAGTCGATTCCGTTGCTCATGTCTCTCGCAGGAACAGGTTGTTCTCTCGTGTGGGCACTGTACGGATTCAGTCTAGGTGATTCTTCCATTGTTGTTCCCAATGCTATTGGTGCATTGCTCGGTGTTTTTCAATTGTCTCTCAAGTGGTTGTACCCAGGTAGTGCGTCAACTGATGATTTTCTAGGGAGAAGGAGAGGCAGCTCACCAGTGTACTCTCTGTTGCCTGACGGACCACTAATGGTAAAATAATGGCGTCATTATATTGATTGATGTGACAAACGATGTGAAAAGAATCGAATTCCTGTACCATATAAAGTCGCTATCCGCGCCAATTTCTCTTCCGAACATTGTCGTAGTTGAGTTGCGGGTGATTTTACAGCATTAATCATGGAAAACATCAGGCTTGATGATGTCTCATTCCCAATGTATGGTTCAATTCTATCCTCTTCCTTCTCTACAGATCTCTTTTTGTTGAACAAGGACTCGGAGACAGCCACCAAACAGGATGTGAATCACCTTCCCCATCATTCAATTCATTCAAACAGTAGCAATACGAGAATTTCTCAATTCCATAATACTCATTCTCAATTCTCTAGTTTCACTCGAGAGAATGAATCTCAACGTTACTTAGCACAATTGGCATTGTGTGTCCGATCCAACGGGGAATCGAACATTTATCCACTTCCTATTACTCATCACTCAAACATTGTCAACATTTATTGCTGTCAGGACATGTTTGTGATTCAATATTCAGACAATTGCTTGGATCTCTACGGAAGTTTTCATATGATGGATTACACTGAACCAGTGGAGCTCAATCTCTCTCAAATACAAACTGGGCCCCTATTGATCTCTTACTTCAAAAAATTGAATGAAAAGATTGTTGATATAGCATGCACTGATTCCTGTATCATTGTGTTACTACCTAGCTCGATTTATCGGATCCATTTCCAGCATCACAGTCAACATCTACTTAACTCGAGTGATGTGAGTCATCAGATTCGTAGTTCCACTCCCACATGTGTATGGAGAAGAAATCAATGGTCTATTCATATTCATTCTATTCCATACATCCACCTACTTCAATCATCGAGCATATCTATTACCGAGAGTCAAGTCCGATTTAGAGGAATTACATCGAATCAAAATAGCTATTGCATATACACAGAGGAACATGGTCTATTGTTCAAAGGACCTGTTGATATCCTCAATAGATCATTTAGTTCTTTGGCCAATTCAAATAGTTTACAGGCTGTTCAAAGAATTGATGATCTCTCAGTTTCTAAACTTCATTGTAATGACACCTATGTTGCATTCATCACGGAAGAAGGTAAACTCCACAGTTTTGGAATCGGTGTGGACGGTCAATTAGGACATAAGAACCCTGTATCGATTTCTATTGAATCAAAACCAGTGCATGGAGTGGAAGGAGTCAAGGATTTTATTTGTTGTGGGAGATTCATGGTTTGTTTGTGTAGATCTGGAAGCGTTTACTACTGGGGTGAGTTACCCAATGGTCACTTTTTCCAATATCCTACTCTCTTGCACGTAAGTAGTTGTTTCTCTCATCTATTCAAGAGCCAGAATAGTCAGTATGTCTTATGCTTGACCGAGACGAGCAAGGTTTTCTGCATAGGTTCTGCACCTTTCCCTTCCAGCCAAATTCTTTCGACTCAACAAGTGAACGAGTTTGTAGTAGATGTTACTTTCTCATGGAACAAAAAGCTCTCGAACATCTGTTGTGGCCGAAAGTCTATCATGCTTGCCACGGAATCAATCTGTGATGATTTTGTCAAAATTGACAATATTCAGGTGTTGCAAAGAGAAAATGAAAAGCTGATAAGGGACCAGAGATTGATGAGACACGAAAACTCTCAACTCAATCTCGAACTCCAAGAGTTGAGAATCTCTCTCAAGGCTCATGTTTCTAAGTTGACATCTGAGAAACCTCTTAGCATAAGGGAGCACGTCGATCCTCTGGAGCCTATGGATTATAGTCAACTCCAAAATCAGTCGTTGGAGGTGGAAGAGGTGGAAGAGGTAGAAAATGGATCCATGTCAATCAGATTCGATCAGATTAACAAGAGCAAGAACTCCAGCAAGGTTTTGACGGGGAAAATTGACGAAGATCACTCATTCTCTTCAGAGGGAGGACTCTCAGACTCGTTTGTGAGTGAAGAACTCTCTGATGAGGATACTGAGGAAACATTGGCAAAGTATCGACAAAAGTACATGTTGCAGGAACAACTCGAAGGACAACATTACCTGAATACAAACAATGGCACGAAATATCTCCACTTGAAATTGTAAAGTCTGATGGAAAATGTTGGTTACAAGAATAAAAATAGAAAATCAAACGAAAAGAAGATCAAGCCTTGAGAAAAAAGCGCAGTTTTCTGACAGAAAGCAAAACAACCATTCATACAACACTATCGAAAGAACACAAGTAGAACAATCATGGATGAACTTGGACTTGGTCATTTGAAGGTACGCTATGATCTGCAATCCCTATTTTTGTAGCACATACTCTGTTGATCATGATCTCCGAGCATGCCACTCACTCTTTTGATTTCTCATTGTGTTTCATCTTATATTTGCGATATCGAACACGCAAACATCACAACGAAAACAGCAGAATGAAGATCATGGAGACGCCATGGACATTGACGATTCATCACCATCAAGAAAGATTGGTGGTGGTGGTGGTTCCCTAAAGAGAAAAGCAGGCGCATCATCAATCGACGACTTGTACAGAAAGTTGAAACAGTTGGAATCCGAGTTGGAGTTTCACGACATTCAAGAAGAGTACATCAAGTACGAACAAAAGAATCTCAAGAGAGAATTGTCACGTGCCAGAGAAGAAGTGAAACGTATTCAGTCTGTTCCTCTCGTCATTGGACAATTCTTGGAAATGATTGATTCTCATACGGGAATCATTGGCAGCACCACCGGTAGCAGCTACTATGTTCGCATTTTGAGTACCATTGATCGTGAATTACTAAAGCCAAACGCATCTGTTGCACTCCATCGTCACTCACATGCGCTGGTCGATGTGTTGCCACCAGAGGCTGACAGCAGTATTCAACTCTTGGCTGCTAATGAGAGACCAGATGTGTCCTATGCTGATATCGGAGGCATGGACATGCAGAAGCAAGAGATTAGAGAAGCTGTCGAGTTGCCATTGACTCACTTTGGATTGTACAAGCAGATTGGTATTGATCCACCTCGGGGTGTTCTTCTGTACGGTCCACCGGGAACAGGTAAGTTTATGTTGTTGTTTTTCATCCATTTTTATCTAATGTTAAGCATTTCACCAAATGATACGAATGGACTCAACTCACACAACTTTATTTCAAACAGGTAAGACAATGTTGGCAAAGGCAGTTGCGCATCACACCACAGCAGCCTTCATTCGTGTTGTTGGTAGTGAATTTGTACAAAAGTATTTGGGTGAGGGACCTAGAATGGTGAGAGATGTGTTCCGATTGGCACGTGAGAATGCGCCTGCCATTGTGTTTATTGATGAAGTCGATTCGATTGCTACGAAGCGTTTCGATGCACAAACTGGTGCGGATCGTGAAGTTCAGCGTATTTTGTTGGAATTGTTGACTCAAATGGACGGATTCGAACAAACCGTGAATGTCAAGGTTATTATGGCAACGAACAGATGGGATACATTGGATCCTGCATTGTTGAGACCTGGTCGTTTGGACAGAAAGATTGAGTTCCCGTTGCCAGACAGAAGACAAAAGAGACTCATCTTCCAAGTGTTGACATCCAAGATGAATTTGAGCGATGATGTTGATCTGGAGGATTACGTGTCCAGACCAGACAAGATTTCTGGTGCAGAAATTGCCGCCATTTGTCAGGAGGCCGGTATGCAAGCTGTTCGTAAGAACCGTTATGTCATTCTACCAAAGGATTTCGAGAAGGGCTACAAGACTCATGTCAAGAAGAGTGATGATAGCTTCGAATTCTACAAGTAAAACCTAACAAAGTAAACAATTATTATTCAACATGGTTATGATTTACTTGGTCATGATACTAGCAATTGATCATTGCTTGACGTCGATGGCGTCATCAAAGAACTGAGAGCAGAATACGCAGAGTTTTACTCGTTGATATCTCAAGGAAGCAGAGGGAATATGAACTTGTTTCCCCCATCTTGCAAGACGAATTTAGTGTTAATTGTCAACTTGGTTGAAAGGTATTGAGAACAACTGAACCATACTTTTGTCGCAGTTTCAAAACTGAATTGTAAGAGATTGCACCTGGCAACTCTTCCACAAAGAACTCTTGCTCACATAATTTACATCGTTGCTTCTTCTGGAGACCTTGGAATACCTTGTCCTCATCTACTGATCCTCCTCTTCTCTGTTTCGATCCTGCAGTAGCTCCATTTGATGAACTACCACTCAGTTTGTTCATCTCTTGTTTTGTTGTTATTTCTCCTCGTTTGAAGTTGTAGATGCCATCAGGTGACAAAATCATTCCCCGGTTTTTCTTGATTGAACATTCAATTACACCATTGATCATTCAACAATCAAAAAAGAAACAAGAAAAGCAACACCACCTTTGTGAAAAATGGAGTTCCTACCATCTTCATCACCCACCGACAAGAATGCATTCTACAGAACAGGTAAACTCACCATTCACAACAAGTCACACGCCACTCCCATATGCTCCATTCACACCAGAAGAGGCACCATTCCTCACTTGACCAACGACAACTTCAAATTGGTGTTGGACGCATGTGGCATGAATAGTGCAATTATTCAATTGAACCTCTTTGATCTCATGCACAATTATCCACTCTCCATTTTCTCTGGCAACAACAATGCTGAAAATGCGGATGAGTCAATGATGAATGAACAAGCAAATGAAACGACATCCACCACCACTACCACCACCATCACCACCACCACAAACAAGAAGACAACTCTTCACAAATTCTTCAACTTTGATTCCTATAGTCTCATGTTGTCCATTCGAGATGCACAGTATCCCACCAACACTCAACTCTTCAATGACAAGGGTATCATGGGTGACACTGAATCCGGTAGAAAGAAATTGTCCGATTCAGAGTTTATCAGTGCAGTGGAACAGTTGGGTAGTGATTTTCATGTGATGATGCATGACAATGGATATGGTAATGGCAATGGAGAACCGTTGTTGATCAATGCCTATAACAAGAAGAGATTTGCAAAGGCCATTCAACGAAACAACAATTGGTACAAGAAGCAACAAGAACAAGTGAATGAGAATAAGAAGGATCATTCATCATCGATTCCTATTCATGGATTGATGCAATGTACGGCATCATTGGAACATCATGCTTCTCATTTGCCATTGGCCATTGATTCCATGTTGTTGTTGACCACGTCAAACAAGTCATCTCAACAACAACAAGAACAACAAAATGAAGCAAACAATGCTGGTCATAGTGATGTTACGAGTGAGACTCAGAACAACAACATTAGAGCTGTCTTGTTTGGAGATTTGACACAAATGAGTCCTCATGATCAATCCATTGCACTGTCAAACAGTGTTCGCATGGTTCACGAACGAATCGAGACCAGGAACAACTTGAGCGGTGGTGTGTTGAGAGTGATACAGGGAATGGATCATCCATTAGAAGTGCTCGAGTGTGTCTATCGTGGAATGGACTTGTTTGATGCGACGTATCCATTTGTGTGTTCTGAACTTGGTTATGCATCGGTTTATCCTCTTTTACCTAGTTCATCATCACCTAGCAAGGATGTTGCTGCTACTGCTGCTCTTTCGAGTGACATTATGAAACTCAATTTGAGAAGTGTGGAGTACGTGAGGGACTTTACACCCATTTCAAACACTTGTCCATGTTGGGCCTGTAAGAATCACACTCGCGCCTATATTCATCACTTGTTGAACACGCATGAAATGTTGGCAGAAGTTTTGTTAACGATGCACAATCTATATCATTACTTGTCACTGTTTCAAACGATTCAACAACAGATTTCAAATTGTACGTTCGAGGAATACAAGACTCAGATGGAGCAAATATGGAGAAAAATATAAACCTTTATTTCGGCTAAGTTGATCGCTTTTTATTGTTGGCTCTGACCTGTCGCTCTGAAAATTCGAATCGAGTTGACAACTTCTCTTTGAAGAGGGAGATGGCTACTGCAAAACGTGAAGCCATGAGATACGACTGTGTGTAGCAAGTGTAGTGTGCGAACAATTATGCTATGGTTTAACTAAAATAATTTACAATTATTATTATTATACTAATGTACACTCTCAATTAACAACTGGTTGAACCTTGGTTCTAGAAGGAGAGGATTTTGGAATTCTGACTAGGGAGATGAACAGAGCAGACAGCATCATGAAACACGCGGCCATCAAAAACACCACTGTGTAACCAAAGTGAGGTGTGCGGACCACTATGTTCTGCTCAAATAACTTATCGAATGCTCCAATGATTAATCCTATCAAAGGTGATGTTATCATCTTCGGCACAGACATTGCTAAATGTGCGATTGCTAAATCTCTTGCGATGTTGGATTTGCTCTGAAGAGAATCGATCGTAATGCTGAGATCAATCGCTTGAAACATACCTAAACCCAGTCCAGTAAATATGGACAATACGAGAGAGAGTGAGTATGATCGAGTGAATGCCTGTACGCTGGCCGTACAAACGATAATTGCAGTGCTCACATAAACTACAGTCTTCTTTCCGACCTTGTGGCTGATTGATCCACAAAATGCAGTGGTGAACAAACTTGAAATAAACTGGGTAGAGGTGTAGACTGATGATGCTCGGACAGGAGAACTAATCACATTGTTCCAGAACAGTATTGAAAATTGCATATGGAATGTGTCAGTAAAGAAATAAATTAAGTATCCTTGAATTGTCATCAATGTGCAATAAAACATGAATCGACTCAAGAATGAACAGAGAAAGTTCCACTGGACTAATGGATTCTCGTACCACACAACCCTCAACAACTTTTGTTTCCAACTCTCAGATTTTGACTCGATTGGTGCTTGTTCTTCATTCAGAACTGAATCCATGAACTTGTCCAATTCATCCTCTTCATGGTCCTGTTCATCTCCATCAGTCACATATGATTCATAATTGATTGAAGCCACCCCTATCTTATTATTATTGTTCTTGTGGTTACTATAATTTTCATCAGGTTCCTTGAATGATACCAAGAGAACCAATGAACCAGACCAGATCATAACCATCAGAACCACAATGTTGATCCATAAGGGAACCAATCCATACACTGCTCCAAAACCTAATGTTCCCACAACGATACCGAGGGCCGAGGCAAATCCAATCATGCCACTCGCAATTCCCATTTGACTTGCAGGAATGACTTCAGGGAGCAATGACCTATAACCTGCAATTGCAATACTCATTCCAGCAGTCTCTACACAATATAACATGATGTAAAGAACAATTTTGAATGTGACCAATTGTTTCAAGTCAGTCAATAAACCTCTCACACCCAAGCACATGGACATCATCAACGTTCCAATAAGAACAGCTGGCTTTCTCTTTCCCATCCTCGTTTTGATACGATCAGATAAGATACCAGTCGAAAAGGAGCAAATAATTCCAATCACAGCAGAAAGGATACCCGCAGTAGCCAACAGAAACGCTTTCTCACTTGGAGCCACCATTTGAGCCACGTGAGTCGGCAACAGCAAGCCCATTCCATACATGAGTCCCAGAATCAAACTAAAATCATAATATACAAACAAGAGAAGCTTCAAGATTGATAACTTGGTAGGATCTTGTGTTGTTGCCTTCGGTGATAGATGCCCTCGACTCCCAGATTCAAACTTTTGTGAAGAATCATCTTCCCCTTCAGCACTGCTATCATTGCCCTTGTTCTTTGTGAATAACATTGTTTATTATTTCACACGGAAAGTACGGTTGCTGATCGTGTTTTTAGCCACTCAACAACAACACGCAAGGTTGAATAGGAGGTAGAAGATGGATGAGCTTCGAGCGACATTGCCTTCGTCGTTTCGTCGGGAACAATTGTCCATTATGGAGTTTTGGGGAGTTAGTGCTCGCAACCTCCGCTCCCACAATTTTTTCCAGTTTCCGGAGCTTTGAACCTTGAAATCCAAGTGTACTTCAATAGTGTCTTTTATTGTTTGCATCCTTATGCATGAATGAAATGATGATAATTATTGTTTCCTTTGTACACCTCTGAAAACCTCAAGTTTGACGACAAAAACAGTTAGCTTTAATCGCTGATCATCCCAACTACCTTTTGGCGTTTTTTTTTTAAAAGTTGTATGGGAGATTTGATGGATAACAAAAAACCAAGTCAAAAAAATGATTGTCAATGAACATGACGACAATGGCAATGAATTGTCTCTCATATTGACCATTATGCTCCTGATCGCAATGGGACTCACACTGATTCTTCAAGTCATTGTGATCATCAAGAAATGGCCCACCAAGAACAAGAAGCTTTTGGTAACTCACGGAAGTGCAAGCATCACTGTATTGTCCTTTGTTATGCTGCTCGTTGCGACTGTTGCTCTTATTCTCCAAGTGACTGAAACTGGTATTGCGCTGCACAAGAAGCATGAGCATGATCATGTTCGATCTTCGATTCTCACACTGCAGCAAATTCCAAACTTTGTGCTTTTTGCTATGGAGCTCATGTTTCTTGTGTTTGCTACGCAAAAGTTGGTTGAAAAATATGCAGATGCCTCTCGTGTTCACCAACCACAAACAAAAAGAGGTACTTTGCTTTACTCTGTTTGGCACTTGTTCCTGTTTGTAGTGAGTGTGGTTGTTACGTTTGGTGTGGCTGTGATGATGATTACGATTCGATGGCGCTCCGAGCACAACAAGTCAAGTGGTAAAACGGAACAATTGGCATCTGCTATTGTTCAAACCGTGTATTTCAGTGTTTTTGCCACGGTCTTCTTGTATTGCTTGTCATTGGTTGCCATTCTGTTGTCAACAGTTAGGTCAAAGTTAAGCGATTTGGACGAGATTGAATCAGTGAATATCGTATCAGGATTGATCATTGTGTCTGCACTGTTGTGCACAGCTAATTTTGTAATTCAGGCCGTGAATGCTGGTTTGCGAAATCAAGTAGGTGGACTGGTGGATGCTGCCTTTTATGTTGACAAGGTAGCTGTTTTGATCATTGCTGCTACCTGCGTGTTGGTTCTCGGCTATTGGAATCCCGAGTTGGGAGTGGAGCCAGACAGTGAAGGACTTCACTTCTCTCACAGTCGAGCCACGTTGTACAATACATTAGAATAAATATTAAGGAGGAACATTGGTTTTATTTATTACAAAAGACAAAGAATTGTGTTTACTTTTTAATGATACTAGACAAGGAATTGAGAAGACTACCGAGTGAAGAATTGGTCGAGGCATTAGGATTCGAAGAAGAAGAAGGATTAGATGCAGGATCATATCCTCTAGAATAATATTCTTGGCCACCATGACCATAACCTGCATTCGAAGGATCATAAGAACTTGTTTGCGGATAAGCTGTTGTGCCACTGTAGTTATCATAGTATGAGTTTGTGGTAGGTGGAGGAGTTACTGTTGAAGGTGCAGAGGTTGTTGGTGGGGCAGAAGTGGACGTTCCCTTGAGTGTGTTCACAATTTGCTCCAACATGTGCTTCTCCTGAGAGTTAGTATTGACATTCTTCAATGCAGACAAGGCAGCAGCAAGAACAGTCGATGAGGCAGCACCTGATGCATTCGGAGGAGAGACTGAAGCACTCGTTGAAGCAACTGAAGGATTGTAGCCAACACTGCTCGATGGCATGTATGCATCGTGGTGGTGTTGCGGATAGTGATGATGATGAGTAGAAGTTGTAGGAGCATACTGTGGATATCCAGCAACAGCTGCCGTAGGAGGAGGAGTTGTAGCAGAGGGTGGAACATATCCCATGTTGCCATGACTCATGAGACCAGGTGGTGGTTGCTGAACAGATCCGTACTGTTGAGCACCGACGACCATGGAACCGATACCAGTGGTACCGTTGCTGCTGTTGCCACCGTGATGAACAAAGTGAGTCGCAGAAGTGTCGTTCATTGGTGGAGACACGTATTGATTCGTGACCACTTGACTGCTCGCATTGTGCAAGATGAAAGACAACACATCCACAATAGGAGTGTCTGCAAAGCCAGGGGAGGAACCATCAGGAAGAATTGCACGAAAGGCAACAGTTTGTTCATCTTGATTCCTAGGTTGAATCACAATGACAAATCGATCATCTTGTATACGAGTCAAGAATTGAGGTGACTTCAAATAACTGTCAGTATCTCTAGTGAGATTAATCAAATGACACTTGATTGTAAAAGGACTTTTCTGTTGATTGTTTTGCAAGGTTTCAATCACTTGATTGGCATAATTCTCCAATTGACGATTGGTGTTAAAGATGGGAATATCAATAATGTTTTGTGATGTTCTGTCGCGTCTACTGTTTTTGCCATGTGAGGATGAGGAGGATGATGATGATGATTGATGTTGTTGTTGATGAGGTGCGGAGGACGAACGATGATTCATCGATGATCGATCACTAAAAGAATGTGGATCATCACGACGTCTTCTCTTATTGTGATGAGAATCGTCGCCACCACCATAGTAAGAAGACTCTTCTTCATCTCTTCTGCTGTTTCTGCCTCTCTTGCCCAAGTTGGACGTGTTTTTGGCACCTGTGCCATTGGCTGATTGAACATCAAGATTTTTACTTCTCAATTTGTAGCCATTCATTTTTTCAACTGCTCTTTGGGCTGATTCTTCATTGTCATATTGAATAAAGCCATAACCTCTATGGAATCGAATGTCTTCATACTAATGTTATTGTTGTGATTGTTGAATAGGAGAAGATGGTTAGCTTTTTTTCTGAGAAACGAAAAAATGACTGTGTGAAAAAACTACATACCACTTTACCAAATGGTTCGAATAGATCTTGAACCTCACGTTTAGAGCATGTGGTATCAATATTACCGACGAATACACGACAACTAGGAGGAAGCTTTTCTTCGTTTGAATTACGAGACATTATGGGAAACGATCAGTGATGCGCAAAAAGAAAGAAACGTTTTTTGTGTTTTTTGTGAACTTGCAGTTTTTTTGGTTGTCGGTTGGCAAATCATTTTACAGTGCGTGAAGATTCATCGAGATGGTTGAACAATGCATCAAGGATCCACTTTGGACTCAAAATTCACGAATTGACGAGAGTGATCCTTGATGCATTGTTGTGTGACTAAAATTTACAATTTTTTAAAAAAACCACTTGGTTGCACTTGCATTTCTTTGTTGTTCTCTGTACTTGCACTCACAGAGCATTAACAACCTCAAGTTCTTTGGAGCTTGTGAAGAGGCGATGCATCACCTCCAAACACCTCCATCATGCGCCACTGCCAGATATCTATCGAAATTATCCTTAAACATGAGCTGGGGTGCTATTGTTATTATGTCTCCCATTGCATCTCAGTACTTCCAGTTCTCTCAACATGTTACCGTGCCTTCTATCTCAACATATTGCCGTGTCTTCTAACAAGTTCACATGTGGCTTTCCTCCGGCCAATTGAATTTTTGAGTTATTTTTTGTTTTTAATACAACCAATGGTTGTGCTGTTTATTCGTTGTTGATTCTCCTTACATGATGTAACTGTTTCGTATTTGACGGCAGAATGCCGTCACTGTTGCATTGTTTGTTGCTCGCAGAGCATCAGCAACCAACCATCTCCTGGATCATGTGAAGAGGCGAAGCCCTCGACACATCTCCTCATAGGATTATCCTCTTCCAATTTTTGAGGAATATAATTTTTGGTTTTTTTTTTTTTTTGTTCCATACAACCATGTGTGCTTGCGCAGCAAGCACACGGTTGCTCATTTATTGACTTGTTTTGTGAGTGACGACCCGTAGGGCGTCATTCACTCTTCTTCTCTTGTTGTCCCCGACGGTGCATCTACAGGTTGGAATAATCACTCTGGTGAGTGTTTTGGTTGATGCCCTTCATCAAAGAGCGTAACCTTGTAGTAGGACCGTCGATGGACACAGAGCCATCTGTTGTTTTTTTCTTGTTTTGGGCCTTGTTGCTCATCAGATCACCCAGTGTGATCCTGGCACTCCTCTTCTTGTTTTCATTGAGTTGTGGACTCTGAATCTCCTTTTCGGAGTCATCATCCACATCCACAATGACTGGTTCGTCCTCAGTCAAACCATACCTTTTGCGTGCAGCAGCCAGCGCCAATGCAGCAATTTCCTTTTTCACTCTGGCGAACACTGGAGAAGTGGCATTCACTTGCTCCAGAATTTGCCGGTTCTCAGCACTGAGCTGTACAACAGGCACTGATGGCAGTGGTGTTGCTACAGTCCTCTGTTCTTCTGCCTCCACTAGCTCAGGAGTAGTCTCCATCCTAGCAGTGGCTTGGGTAACTTCTTGTTCCGGCATTGGAACCGGTTTGTTGCCCCCTTGACCCTTTGTCTTTCCCAATTCCTTGGTGAGTTCTGTGACCTGTCGACGCAGTGCGTCAACCACCGTCAGCAGCTCCTCGTACATCTTGGTCAACCTCTTGTTGACAGCCTTGAGAGGATCATGTGGTCTCTCGACGTATCGAGTGACCGTGGCCTTGACCTTGTTCTCTCCACTGAGCACTGCCCGTGCATAGGTTTCATCACCCATGACCACGAAAGCAGTGTCACGCTTCTTGAGCACACTGGCAACCTTCTCAGGTCCCAGTAGCTTCTTGATGTCGTCCACTGACATGTTCTTCATGCCATGGACGACCACCTTTCTTGTGCAATCAACACTGCGCTTGGGTGCAGCAGTGCTGTTGCCAATCCTCCTCTCTTTGTTGAACAACTCAACAAAGTCATAGATGCGGTCACCCTTGACCGTCACCCATGCAACAAAGTGTTGCTGGCCTTTCCTCTTGATGACCTGGACTCGGTTGAGCCAGTCACCAAACTCCTCTCCTATCTTTCTTGCCAAAGATGACTGAGAGACACCATTACCGTTGCCAGTAATGACCACCTCTCTGTCGCTTGGCCTAGAGCCTTTCCGTGCAGTGGTCCACACTGCATAACGGCTGTTGCCGTATTCCTTCACCAAATTTGTTGAATCACCAAACATGTGATTCCGTTTTTTTCTGCGTTTTTTTGAATATAATTTTTGGGTTATTTTTCATGATTTTTAGAACATGAAGGGACAATGGTCTAGTGGTATGATTCTCGCTTTGGGTGCGAGAGGTCCGGAGTTCGATTCTCCGTTGTCCCCTGTTTTGGAATCATTAACTTTATTTTCAATGTTCTTCTGTAACCTTCCAATCTATGAGCGAGTTCAAAATTTCCATCGACGCTTTAACGAGCTCCTGATGATCCTTGATGTTCTCCATTGGTGGAGAAGGTAATGCGAATGTACTTATTAGAGTTAGGAAAGGTTAGGGCTGTTCTATTGAAAAATACGTTTTTCTCGTGTGTTGTATACTTACATGAAACACTTATTATTCCAAGTGGCAATGGCTATGGTTGCAGCTTTCCATAATTGAATTCCACTGAAGAAACGAATACCCTTGATTGTAAGTGTTCTAAATTAAAAGAGAGTTAGTCAGTGAGATCACAATGTACCACAGATCTGAGAATAAGTGGTTGGCTACTTACGATTCCGCATTTGTGTACTTCTCTTGAATTGTTTTGGATTGATCTCCAACGTTAGTCACATTGATAGTGCCCAGAGTGAGGGTGGAATTTCTGACATCCTTCCAAACAAGAGAAGATGCTGACTCTCTCAAACAAATTTGTCTGAAGATTCTTTCCTTTGCGGCAAGCTGTTCTCTTGTTTGTTTGTGATTACTTCTCGCCATATCCCATACGATTGTGTCATATCCTGATGTCATCTTTACTGCAGATTCTTCAATTTGCGACTCTAAATGTATACTCTGAACAAAGTAACCGACCTGGTTATTGGGAACAGGTGGACTAAACACTTGGCGAATATTGACTGGTACTCCAGCTGAAATGTTGATGGGAAAACTATTCAACTGTTGTTTTGAGTCATTATGAGCTATGAGTTTTGCACTGGCGAGAGACAGGACAGCGACTAGGCCTGAATTGACTGATACTTGATTCTGCTTGCAAATTTGAATGAACTTTCGAATATCTGGTATCTCCTTGAAGTAAACAATGGTCTTGTCAGAGGTAATAGGTAGTTGAGAGTAAGAGTCGACACTTTTCTTCTCTAGTGGCTTATGCAGCAATCGAAGATTCTTCTTCGTATGCACAATGTGCTCAACCATGGCAACGCTTGTGGCAACCATCCTAGACAGGGGAGAGAAGTAGGAATCATGCACCATCTCAACCATATTCTTCGTGAATGCTTTCTCTACTATTTCCTCTCTTTGATCCATCAAGTGTTGCAAGAATTCATGGCAAACGTGCCCAATACTGACACCATCGACCACAGCATGATTGATGCAGAACAGGATGTGCACAGATCTGCTCTTGCTAGATGATTTCTGGATGAGAAACTTGGCAGACACAGGCTCACGTTCTCCGTTGTCATTCATTGGAAAATCATTATTCACTTCTCTTTGGGCAATGGACTCCCATGATTCCTCATCTGACTCAATAATTTGGAAAGGTACATCATCTTGGTCGCAATTATCATTGTTCAATTGATAAAACCATTTGTCAGCGCGAGAGATATGCCTCGCTCTCAATAGAGGTTGTGCATTCAACAGTTTACGAAACGCTGCTCTCACATTGCTTGTCTGGAACAGGGACTTGTGTTCTTCGGACTCTTCCTCCATGTGTGCCAGGAATAAAACTTTTCCACCACCTGCATAAAGTCTACCTCCCTTGATATAGATTTCCTCAATACCAGTCATCTGCTTCAAAACATATCCTTTTCACATCGCGCATTGGTGTTAGTAAATCCCAAACAGCAACTTACACCGCAGCACAATCTGATGTTGCATACCCTTTGAACCTCCAATTTCTTGTTTTCTGAAGAGAGAACGGAAAACAATTGCAATCAGAACAATAATCAACACAGACAGAATCAACATGGCAGCTCTGGTTGTCACAAAATTGGTGTTTTTGATTTTTTGGAGTTTTTGGAGAATTTATCTGGGTAATCCCACCATTGAGCTGCTTATTCCGTTGAAAGGACCTGGGGTAAAACCAACAACGGATAAATAGAAGGGTTCAAGTATCAGTCGATCGCCTATTGACTTTGGATTACTAGGGAGGTTTCGAGATATCTGCACTCCAAAGCAAGGACAGGAGAAATTGGACTTATGATATCTCCTCCGTTGGCCACATCAATTTCAATCTCAATGAGCTCTTCTATGATTCATTCATATTGGTTGACAAAGCTTGTAAGTCGGTGAACAATAACGAAATGTTACATCTACAGAGCAAAATTGTTTATTATTGTGACAAGAAGGATAACAAAGAACGTAATACTGAATGTACACCTGACAGAGGCACTCACATCAGTAACGACGCACCCAGAGTCATCACTGCCACATCGAAGATCCGTGATCTTAATGTCATCATTCTCACAAGCAATTCGAATCTTTTCACATTGACTGGCACAGATTGGCAGTCCATAAGGTTGATCCTCAGTGCACTTTGGATAAAATGAAGCACATTGACCCTTCTTGTACTCATTTCTACAATTCTCGGAGAGTGGCGCACCGTAGGAACGCAACACCCAATATGTTTCAATGCTCTTCTCATTGTCAGAAACAGTGACATTCAATGGCAGATCGTAACCAATTGAACAATAACCAGATTTATCGTGGGTCTTTTGGCATTGGGCATTCGTTGGTTGGAACAGTGTGCATGCTACGAGGAGAGCACAGCATAGAATGAGGATGGATAGGACTCGCATGTTGTTGTAGTTTCAAAATTGTTGTTGGGTGGTGTTAATTGGTTGGTATGTGTTACTGTTGTTGTGGAAGAGCGATGAATGGTTGGGCTGGAATGGTCACTCTTTTATACTCAAAGTGGACAAGGACATAATATATCACGGGGTTTGCTGTCAACCACATGATGAGAACTGAACATAAAGGGAGATGATTCCTGTGTCAACTTCATATCTATTTTTTCCATTCGTGCTTTAATGAACCATATAACGCTGGATGACTGTACTTGCTCCATATTTGTTGTTGACGTGCGATAATTTTCCACAATAGTCTAACAAATCGAGTAATGCCATAAATAAAGAACCAGAATTTTATGACAGAAAATGGGTTCAGGAGGAATCTCCAAAACCGATTGCACTATGCATAACAAACACGGAAGGACTGTACAAGAAAGGACGGTTCTCTAACCTCCTATGGTTTCATCAAATAGAATATCGGAAAGAGTATTAGATTCTTCTTGTTCATGCAACACATCGGCCCACTTCCTAATCACGAGTACCTGATCTGGCAGTTGAGAGTTGACCATCCATGCAGGCAACCATCCTCCAGGATCATTGTGAGACAAGTAAGTTATATCCAGACTGTTATGATTGCTATTGTCAACATCTTGCTTGACAATGCGCCATCCACTAATGTGAATCGCAGATCTCACGAATCCCTTCTTCAGTGGCAATGCATTGTGCTCAATACTCGTACAAACCATGTAAGACTCATTGTCAGACACGTAGTCAAACAACCACACAATGTAAAACTCTCTGTTGGCAATGAGCGCACTCGGTGTCTCATACAGAATCTGTTCCATCTTGTACATTTGCTTGTTTGGATCTTCGTTTCGGTTCAAGTCTGACAATGTGGTACTTTTCACCTCCACTGGATTCGATTCCATCAATCCAGGTGCCACTCGTTCCTTGCGCAGCGTAACATTGGAGTGAACGCGTGAGAGCCATTTGGCAAATTGTTTGGCATTGAGTCGAGTTTTGACTTGACTGACTCCCTTGAACATGTGATGCTGGGAGTCACTTGATTGCTTGGAGTATCTGGCAATGTTTTCTACTTGACTATGGAACTTCCAGCCATTGTCACTGCTCTGGCACTCTGTTTTGAGCATTTGCAGTTTTTGTTGTGCCAGTTTCTTGAAGGAATCGAGGGATTCTTGATCGATATCAACAGATATGATTCGTGAGGTCATTGAGTAAAGATTACAGATATCGACGAGGAAGAAGCTTGTTTGTGCTTTGTGCTTGGTCTCTTTCGTTGTTGTGACTGTTGAGTTGGACGTGTTTGAACTTGAAAGAAATCTAAAAAGAGATCGAACCCCGATATCGGAAAAAAGCGAATCATCTTCGCGCCATTTCTTGGCGCCAAAACTTACGAGAGAAAAGAAACACACGCCCATTGCAAAGCAAAAAGCATGAACCAACAACAACAAATTGTAGAGCAAGCCGTTCTCCAAACAGCTCACCAACTTGAGAAGCAATTGGACAAACAAATTGAACAATACAATGTCGAAAATTTGGATGAAGATGATTTTGAGCAGTTGAGACGTCAGCGCTTGGCTGATCTCAAGAAGCAACAAGCAGAGAGAAGCTCTTGGGCATCCAATGGACATGGAAAAATGAATGAAGTACATGATGAAAAGTCATTCTTTGAGGCCTGTAAGACTTCAAAGAGAGTTGTGGCTCTCTTTTTCAATTCTAGCAATCAATATTGCAAGATTTTGGAGGAGCATTTGACCAAGATATCACACAAACACATGGAAACAAAGTTTGTGATGATTAATGCTGAAAAATCACCATTTTTGGTGGATAGATTAAAGATTTGGATGATGCCAACTGTTGTGTTGGTCATTGACCAAAAGACGGAGCATTCAATTGTTGGATTGGATGAGTTGAACAAGGGAGACTATGAGACCAAGGATTTGGAGAAGTTGCTATCTCAACACAATGTCATTTTTTCAAAATAAAGTCAATGAGGAATTTTCTTTATAAGTTAAAAGATGTCTTAAGTTTTGAAATGCCCGATATTACTACTAGGCTCCTGCATTGATTGTCAATGAAATTGGGAGCTCTTGGCCTAAGCTGTTGTTGGAGCTATTGTTGTTGATTCTCGGAAAGCCTCGTTCTCCTCTGGCAATTAAGTGCTCGTGATAGGTCCGAACGAGCAAGAGTAGTATGCTATCATAGTACACGTAGTTACCATCAGCTTCTGCTTCCATTGCTTTTGTGAAGCGAGAGAGTTCTTCTGGAAGGAGAGGTACATTCATCTTGTCTATCATATTCATGATAAAAGCTGTGGATACGTACAGGGCTCCCTCTTCGAGTTCATGCAAGGCCCGTTTGTTCAAAATCACTTTGGTGAAATGAAGGACACGTCTGTTGTACACAAGCAAAAGTTGGGCGTTAGTCATTCAGTCAGTTAATGACCATAAGAGGGTAGTATTACTTACAAGTAGAATTGCAATGTAGCCAAAGTATATTCTGGTTTTTGTTCCTGTCCACACCATTCGGCCATGTAACAGAAGTTGCAGAACATTTGGATTCTGATACTCTCAACAAACTTCTTGTTCACATTAAACAAAAATTCTGCAAGGTGATTCAATGCAATACTTGGGAGACCAAATTTCACCAGATGAAAATCGTAGATAAACCTCCGAACCATTCTTAACTCATTAACTGTCGACAAGAAATCATTGTTCGTTAATTCTGAGAAAATATCTAATATCAATCGATTCACCCATCTTAAGCTCTGTATTCTAGCATCAGACTTTTTTGCATCTAAGATTTCGATGAATACCTGATCTACTTCCTCCAATTTTAATTTCCTAAACTTATATTCCTTAACTCTCCGCTTCGTCTCAGTTAAATCACAAGATACTGGCGTCTTCCTGATCCGGGAGTTTGCACCATCGAAAGGAGAGAGTCTGGTACTAGGACTAACAGAGGTTGGATTAGATCTCGAAATGCCATACTTTTTGCGCACTGGAGAAGGAGATAATTTGGAGTTAATTTTCTGTACAATTTTGTCTGTCTCATCTAATGACTCTGAGAACAGATTACTGGGATCCATAGGCGATTCAGGAGTCAGTAGATCCATTGAAATATCAACAAGAGTACTCGTATGGTCGAACGTTGGAGATGTTGGGGTTGAAGTTGGAGGACTAGTCGACGTAGCAACAGATATAGTTAATTTAGTATTGTCTAATACCATTGGTGTAGAGTATGGAGAGTCAAATTGGATACCTATGGCTATCTGAGAAATTGAACTTGTTTGCACTTCTTTGTCTTCAGCACATTTCTCTTCTAATTGATTGGCTTTTTGCATTGCCATCAATTTCTCAGCTTCCAATAAAGCATTCTTAATTTGAATTTCTTGTATCTCTTCGCTTTGTTGTATTGCTTCCGTCCTTAGAGCTTCCAGATGCATAATTTCCTCTCGTATCAACCGAATACTCTCTAGTGACAGGCCCTCAATAAAATCGGTATCCACATCAATGCTTCTTGTTTCTGCTCCAGAAACTTGAACTTCCTCATCTCTTGTTTCACGAGCTACTTGTTCTACTCCTACGGTGTTGATCTCGTTCTGAACACCTTCCTTTGTAGTCAAGTCAGTTTTATGCACTTGATCCGACGAGTCATTCTTTGAAACGTTGCGCGGATTTACATTAATTGTTTGTTCTGAGACGTGGTATCCATCCATCATTCGTTGGACCTTTTTCTCCAATTGTTTCACTTTCGCCTCTAAACTCGCAATGGTTGAGTTCTGCTTATCAATTTTCATCACATGTTTATGAATTTTCTCATCTTTCTCTCGTAGTAGATATTGAAGGGATAGGACTGTCTCGTTCTTATCTTTTAGAACATCTCTTTGCTTATTCGTATTACACATGGCATCTTGATGCCATTTGAGGATAGTTTTATTCTGCTCCTGCATCATGGTCAAAACTTGTTGAATTAACACACCCCTTTCAGCGCATGTCACATACACTTGGCGAACAATTTCGTTAGAAATAATATCAATTATTTCCATTTGTGCCTTTAACGATCCAACTTCATCTACATTTTGTGCTTCGATTGCTTTTAGCATAGCCTCAAACGTTTTGGCCAAATGAATAACTTCCACACGAGATCCAGGCTTATTTGATGGAAATATTTTTGTTTGCCAACTATTGTCTTCAACATTGTACTTTACCTCTTTTTCTAGTTCTGTCCGAGTAATCAAAGGAGATGATTCGATTACAAAGTATTCTCTTGGTATTTTAGTCTTAGGTATCGATATAGTTTGGCGACTTACAGCTTTTAACACTTCGTCAACTATACTATATTCACTTTCCTCCCTTTCAAAAGATTGTTGCTTCGAATCATTTTCATTGTTGTTCACCAAGTTTTTGATTTCTGGTAGTTTCAAGATCAATTCTTCTGTTGCAGTTGAGAGAGTTTCGATATTGACATTTAGAGCTCCGATTTCTTCATCGATATTCTTACTGCTTAATTGCTCTCCCATGACTTGCTGGAGAGTTGATTTAACTGCTTTTTGCATATTGCTCCTAGATATCTGGTTTAATTGGCTCTTTCGTAACTTTGCCATTTCTTCCTCGAGCAGATAAGAAATATCATTACTAGGTTTCTCTTTGTTCGATGATATTGCATGAATCATTGATTTGGCATTCCTCAATGATTTTTTGAAGACTTTATCGCGATGAAATATTGAAGTATGATCTCTTTTTCGTCGCTTCAGGGCCTCACTTTCGTTCAATACTGCCATCGCTCGGGTCGTGTGAGGAGAGTAAGATCTCTCTCTTCCATCCTTATCCATATGGATAGAATATCTATATATTTCGGCATCATTATCATCATATAACAAGTCCATAATGTCACTGTTCGGTTTCTCAGGACTTTCAAGATCTTTTGGATCTAGTACTTGCTCCCTCTCAGTGTCCACTTGGACAAACCTGACAGTCAACACTGGCTCCTCTAACTTTTCGATCTCCTTACTCTCTTCTGATTTTGTTACCCTCTCCTCGACTATTTCTTCTGTTGAAATATCCGGCCGAGAGTCCTGTTTGCTCCTCGCTTTCCCTCTCTTCTCGTCTAGAGTAAGCCTCGACGATCTTAATGCAAAATTTCCTAATCTATCATCTGTCCTCTTATGTACAGAAGATAATTCCAATTTACGGCGAGAGATCTCATCCAAGTTAACAGAAGTCGATCTCTTTTTTTGAGGATTATTTGATTGTGAGATATATATCGACGATTGGTTATTCACATATATTAACTTGTGCACTTCTTTTGGAGAGTCGGGAACTTGAGGAAGAATCGTTGATTTTGAATCATTGGATTTTCGAATTTCTCTCTTTGGAAGTTTTCGAACACTCGAAAAGTGATTATCTGTATGATCCATTATGATCATAGCTTGAGCTAGCAGTGGACTTGAATTACTATCAGTCTCAAATGGTTTTTTCACTAGCTTCTTCTTTCGATGGGATGTTGTTGCTGCTCGCTTCTCCAATCGAGGAGAGCTATTGAATAGAGGTGAATCAACATCAATATCTGTATTCTCTCCAAGAGAGAGCATTACTTCTCGCGCACTTTTCACTTGTAGTTCTTCGAGACCAATAATGTTGGAGTTTTTGTTGTTACTTGATTTAGAGCTGTAATTATTATCCTTGCTCATCAGAAACAAATCATCAGCGGTCAGAGATGTTGTTGTGTTGGATGTGTGGGGACGACTCTCGGATTTTTCTCTGGTATTCCAAGGAAGAACAGAACCACTCCATCCAATATCATCCTCGGGACTTCCAATCACACTCTTCGAATCTTCGTGAGAACCATCAACATTCAGTAAAGCCTTTTGTTCTGCCATTGTTCTTTCTCTCTCCAAGCGGTCTTGAACGTTAAAAAATTACCAGTTCTTCGGAAAATAACAATTTATGTGTTTCTCAAGGCGCTCAGTAAGCTCACAAGAGACACCTTTTTGGGTGTTTTAAACTCTGTTGGGTTATCAGTTATGACTTCAGTGTTGGCTGTGGTCTGTTGGACAGTAGTCTTATCGGGTGTGTTGTCAGGAAAGGTTAGTTTTCGCACTGGTTCAGAGTATCTTCGTTGGGCTTCGTTTGCAAGTTGACTTGTCACTTTCCGTTTCTTCGAGGGACTGACGCTCTTAGAGCTAGAAATCTCTTGAATTGGGGAGTCTTGTTCTTTTTCGACTCGATCATCACAAGTATCGTTCAGCTCCTCAAGCAATCGAAGTGGATCATCGTCGTCATCATCTATCTCATGGACTCTCCGCTTCTTGGGTGTGGTTTGTTTTGTGGGCGAAGCAGGTCTCACATCTTCACAAAAAGGAGCAAACGCGAGTGTTCCGTCACCTTCCTTTGCTACTCGTGTTTCAAAATGCTCCCGGAACGAAGGATCAGCAGCACTCTTTGACTTTGCTGGTTGATTCCTCGTCGCCTCAAAATTATCCGAAAATCCAAGCTGGTTCGTAGGTCTCACAATCGAGAATTGTGGATTTAGTTGAATCTCGTATTGGGAAATTTGACCTGTCACTGCACTGGTCATAGCTGTTGAGTTATGATTAGGATTGGAATGTTGGAGATTACCAAAGGCAATGTAGTACGTGTTCTTTTCTTCCAACAGGTCATAAAATTCATTAATCGCTTCAGTAAACATAACAACCTTAATCTGGTTCACAGTCTCGTTTGTGTAATTTTTCACTAGTTCATCTTGCAATAAGACGGCAGCCACCTTACCCGAGTTGCTTCTATTCGCCCAATTTTTGACGTTTGTCTTTTTGAGAACCTTTCCTCGAATGCACCACTTGTCATCCATTGGATCTAATGATGAGAACAACTGTGGAGTAGGTAGCTTTACCCGACTCTTGTCAGCTTCGACTGTGCTCTTCTCATAGTTTTCCTTGTCTAGATAGGCTAATAATTGAGCACACACGTGCTTGCATCCTCCATTTTCTTCTCCGATTGGACATGTACAGATCGATTTTAGCAGTTTGCCAGATTTGAACAAACTTTCCTGCTTGTATGGCTCGTCTCTAGATCCATCACACATACTGTACAACTTGAAAGCATTAGAGGTAACAGTTTTCGTTCTCAAATGAGAAATGCGCTTGCTGTTTTTGTAATCTCTTCCTCTTTGGAAATACACGATTCCAAATAGTTGAGAGATTTGCGGGATGGTCATCAATATCTTATGTTCACTCTGCTGTTTGGATGGAGGAGTTATTGTCTGCTCTTGCTCTGTGTTTGCCCGTTTCGCAACTGGGGAAATAAACTGAGTATTCTCTGAAAATCCTAGTTTCGTGACAGGACTCTTTGGCTCCTCATATTCATCAACTTTGATATCAGCGGTGCTTGACTCTGATCCTCTCGTTATGTCTTCACACCTCGATTCAAAATTGTCTTCTTGATCCTCAAAGAATTGAATGTACTTGCGCTGAAGAATAATCCCATGTGCTCGACCAGAGCAACTCCTACCCTTCAACTCAAAGAAGCACTCATCCGTAATATCATCATCATATGCAAGTTGTTGCAAAAGAGGAAATCGCTTCACCGTAGGTATCAACACGGATTTCACATGAGAGCAATGCTCCATTGTTTCAATCATTTTCACTAGTTTTGAATTTGGCTCGTTCACCATTTGCTTTAGTTCTGACGATATTGTCTCACTCAATATGTCTGCTTGCCGTTGGCTCTCCGTCACTGCACCTAGTCGTTCAAATACCTTACAAAACGAGTCATACTCACAAAATTTGACAGGTATGAGATCTTGTTGTTCGCTTCTTGTGATCGATGAACCGATGGAACAACGCAAATACAGAGATTGTGCCATATTTAAGCTGTGACTGTACTGTACAAAGGCAAACATCCCTGGATTCGGCATTTGAAAAAACAAATTTTCCTCTCTTGATTGACTATTGTCACCATACACATAATACACTGGAAACGATAGATCCAAATTCAATATCGCATCACGCATCATCTCTACACACTTACTAGTCGTTAGTGCATCGTCATCATCAGGTATCGACAATGCCTTACGAAATTGTTTATCATCATAAAATAGAATAATTCGACCGTGATCATGACCCTTCATACAATTCCACTGTTGAAACATGTAGGACACTAGTTTTTCATCCTTGATTTTCAATTCTCGCTTCTTGTTTTTTCGCTTCTTGTTTTGTGCATTGGCATCCCTATTATTTTCATTCTCATCATTATTGTTGTTATTGTTGTTATTGAGTGCAGTAAACAATGCATGTGCATCAATGATCAATCCTTGATGAGTAAACACGTATGCATCTCGATTCACAAATAATCCAACTTCTAATTGTGATGATGATTTCACATTCGCATGACTACCACTACTACTACTACTACTACTACTATTGTTGTTGTTGGTTTTCGATGATTTTGATGACGATAACGTCAGTTCATTGTGGTTACGTCGACGACGATACGACTCCTTGGCAAACAACGGCGTCTCATTCGAAATAAAAAATTGATAAAATTGTTTCAATTGCTCCACAATGGACTCATTGTAACACTGATCACTGTTATCAAACTGTTCAGCAAAACAGAATTCACTGGCCCATAATGATTGAGTCAATCCATATTGACAATGAACAAACACACGATTCAATTCACAGTCACTGTATCGTAATCCCAATCGATCTTGTATCACATGTGATTCTTCTTCCAAATTGATGCATAGTACACATAGTTTAATCACTGATGATGATGATGATGATGATGATGATGTGGAGGAGGAGAGTTTGGATCGAATGTGATCGACTGAAAAAGTTGGATTGGCATGAACGAGTTGATACCCATTGGTCTCATACTTTTGTTGAAATTGTTTGTGTTTGCCAGAGAAGGGAGGTCCAATGATGGATGTGATGATGATGTGTTTTTGAAGGAGTGATTGATGGAGGTGGGTGTGAGTGTGAGTGTTGTTCATGGTTGTGTTTGTGTTGGGAGGAGTTGTGGGAGTTGTTTTGTGTGGTTTTTTGTTGTATGATTTTTTTTGTATGAAATAACGGACTTTTCTTGTTCCTCATTTTTTTGGAATGAGCAACCAAATTTTGGAGCCAAAACGATTGCGCTGACCTGGATATCAACGAATTGAAGAACTTTGTATAACTTGATATTCTTTGAGATACTGGGTTGTCCTCCATATCTGGTCTTTGGCATGAGGTTTTGTTCCTGAATATCTATCCCTACCATCGCCTTTCAGGGAATTGGAAGAAAAGCTTCCAAAAAACGGAGATCTCGCTGCGAGAACTCGCTAATTGAAAGTCACGGTTGTGAGATTATCTTTCACACAATAATTTAATCCCAGAAAAAACAATGTCAAGATTATTGCTTTTGTTGCTGTCCTTTGCTGCCCTGGTTTGTTTGGTGCTTCCCCAGTTATTTGTTCAAGCCTCCTCTGAAGTTGCCACTGCTGTCACTTATCCCTCCTTTATTTTCGCTACAACTGATTCGATTTATGACAATTCGTCCTTGGTTCAGGTGAGCACAGTGGATGGATCGATTATTAAGGTGAGTAATGAAGTCGGAAGAAAAGAGATCGATTCATACCTGAATGTTGCGTTCGATTCTGTCTCGAGAACAATCATGTTGCTTAGTGTCTCTACCCTGAAAGGTGTCATTGACATGTTCGATGCCGATACCCTCAAACTTGTCAATCGAGTGCACCTGAATCCATTTGGCATTCCTGCCGATATTCAGTTCGATTCCAAGCTTCAAACTCTTTTTGGTGTAGGTGGATCTTCAGGACGCCGCTTGTCCATTTCTAAGTACAATTTGAAGACCGGGCACAGAGAAGAACTGATCAAAGATATCCCTGGGATGTATTCTGTTATTGATAGTTGTCTGGTTTATGATAGTGTGAATCATTACTACTATGTTGCAGCCACTCCTTCCAATGGAACTCTTCATCCTGCTCTCCTCAAGTACAACATGATTACTAAACAATTGGAGAAGAAGATTCCCGTGCCTGATTTTATTCAGAATGCACAGATTGACCCCAGAACAAACATGCTCTACGGTGTGACATCAAGCAGTGAATTTGCCAGCCTCGACTTAACAACAGGCAACTACACTGTGTACAACGCAGATCAGTTGAATATGCGTGCTATCGGCTACACAGAAAGAAATGCCGGTGGCATAGATATCAACAATGGCTACTATTACGTACTGTACAATAACCCACAGGGTCAAACACACTGGATCCAAGTGAACTACAAGAAGTTAGTGATTGAGTCTGTGTGGCCATATTATAATCATATAGGCAATTCAATCTTCGTACCAGGATCCACAAGCTTTACCAAACTATAAACTACATACGAGACATGTTTGAGGAAATATCGCTGAATTCTTATTTATTCCCATCTTTGTTACCAAAGTGTTTCAAGACATCGGCATGACAATGCATGAAGAACTCACATCTTTCATCAAGATAACTGAACTTGAATCTCTTGGCCAAGTCAGACAACACATGAACCGTTTCAAGATCAATCAATCGAACAACTTGATCTTCAATGAACATGCACAATCCTTGTTCATCATATTCATTCGCAGTGATCATTGCTTCAATGCAATTGTCAATTGTGATGCTCGATGAATCAACCTTCCCAGTGTAGATGTAATTCAATATCAATTGAAGAACTTGTTCAGAAACATCGACCATTTCGACAATCGAACTGTGAGATTCGCTCAGTCCAGAGTTGAACATTGCACTGAAATATGGAGATCTCTTTGTCAAGATGAACTTGTGAGCAAAGAGTTTCGTGTCTGAATCCTTGAATGTGAAAGTGACATCTGATCCAAAAATCTTTGCCTTTTGCTCATCTTTGGTGATCATACTTCCAATGTCTCTGATCAACTCTTGCTTCAAATTGTAAACAACATCTTCTCCCAACTCTGTCCGAACTTCCAATCCTTTGATGATTGGAGAAATCACCTCAACTGCATTCTTGTCACCTGGTACTATTGCAGAATAAATGAAGTCAATCGCAGAAGCAAAGAGACCAGGTGTTGTTGTGGATGGGACATAACTGGTCACATCATACTCTTCTTTCTCTTCAGAGAAGAGATTCTCAAACAACACTGATCTGGCAGCAAGGATTCCTCTGTGCAATTTAAACACTCGATCTTGGAATTTGACGTTCACATCATATGATTGATGCGAGTTCTGCAGCACCGATAACAAATCTTTTGGCAAATTCTCTTGAGAAGTTTTTGACTTTGGATTGTGTCTGTCATGGAATTCAACAAGAGAAAGATTGCTATGACCAGTCGAGATGTTCACAATATGTGCTCCAACATTGGAAACCCCAGTCTCATTGTTCAGTCGTTTGATGAGAGTGAAATCATCAGAATACAAATACACATTTCCTCTGTCTGTCAGTATGGCAAAGTAAATGGATCCATTGGCTGATATCTTCAATGGTGTTTCATTATTTGGCAAGTCGATGATGCGTGGTTCATAGTTCCTTGGAGATCCACCCCAGACATAAAGTTTCAAAGACTTGGACAACGCAAGACTGAAATACTTGCCAGCTTCGACAGAGATCACTGGCTCTGGCAATCCTTGCACTTTGGTTGCTTGTGAAAAGAAAGAAGAAGATTCTGATCTCACAGCACATTGGCACTTGTTGTTTCTTCCCCAAGCATACACATCACCAGAGTCTGAAAGAGCACAGAAGTGAAACATTCCTCCAGACACCTGAACAAATTTGACATCTTCAACATCCTCCAATTTCAACTGTTGCAAAACTGCATCAAAGGTATATTCTGGCCACTGTTTGAAACCACGAATTCCGTCAAATGAATAACCAGAACTTCTCAAGACACCATCTCTCGAGAGAAGAACAATGCTTCTCTTGCTGAGAGCTATGCGAACAAATGGATCATCAGCATTCTTGAATGTCATACTCTTGAATGAATCTCGAAGCAAGATGTGAGCCTCTCCATTCTGCTCAACCATTCCAAAGTAGATGTTTGTACCATGGGCAGGATAATTTGCAAAGTGAATCATGGAAGAGATCACTGGTGCTTCAGTCCAATACTCACAACAAAGAGTATTAGCTGCATGCTTGGCCTGAAAAGCGGACTCTGTGTGTTCCCTGAAACTTCGATTATTGCCCCTGATGGCCACCTCTGCACGATAAGCCTTCTTCTTGGCCTTTTGTGGTTTCTTGGAAGAATCCTTTGATTGAGCCTTGTTCAACACAACAACTGCTCCAAACTTGCTTGAATGACACTGTGCCGCATGCCAAGAGCCAGTAATTGGGAATTGGAAGCTTTTGGGATCATTGTACTCTGTACCCTTGGAGTGAACAAATGGTTGGAGGGGAATCCATCTCACTTGATGATAATATTCATTGCTACTACCTTTGGGGAGAGCGGCGATGGACATGTTGCTGAGTGTTTTTTGTGATTTTGTGGAAGCTTGAGTTTTTCACCAAGAGAAGATTTTTGACTCCAACTTCATGTTCGCAATTGCAGTCCCTGTGGGAACTTTTTGGGATGTGCTCCGCGACTACGGTTACCAAGAGCCAAAATCAACACCAAGGTTACGACGAACAAATTATCGAAAAAACACACGATACAAGAGTACACAACAGGAGCAATGCAATAAATTATCAAAGCTCTCAATAAAATTAGCAAGCTCACGATGGATTGTAGACTGCCGATAAATTGAACATTTGAAATTTTTGTATTCTAGTCTAGAACCTAGAATCTCCTTTAATTTATGTTGCTTCCAAAGTGTTTCAAGACATCGGCATGACAATGCATGAAGAACTCGCATCTTTCATCAAGATAACTGAACTTGAATCTCTTGGCCAAGTCAGACAACACATGAACAGTCTCAAGATCAATCAATCGAACAACTTGATCTTCAATGAACATGCACAATCCTTGTTCATCATATTCATTCGCAGTAATCATTGCTTCAATGCAATTGTCAATTGTGATGCTCGATGAATCAACCTTTCCAGTGTAGATGTAATTCAATATCAATTGAAGAACTTGTTCAGAAACATCAACCATTTCGACAATAGAACTGTGAGATTCGCTCAGTCCAGAGTTGAACATTGCACTGAAATATGGAGATCTCTTTGTCAAGATGAACTTGTGAGCAAAGAGTTTCGTGTCTGAATCCTTGAATGTGAAAGTGACATCTGATCCAAAAATCTTTGCCTTTTGCTCATCTTTGGTGATCATACTTCCAATGTCTCTGATCAACTCTTGCTTCAAATTGTAAACAACATCTTCTCCCAATTCTGTCCGAACTTCCAATCCTTTGATGATTGGAGAAATCACCCCAATTGCATTCTTGTCACCGCTTGGTACTATTGCAGAATAAATGAAGTCAATCGCAGAAGCAAAGAGACCAGGTGTTGTTGTGGATGGGACATAACTGGTCACATCATACTCCTCTTTCTCTTCTGAGAAGAGATTCTCAAGCAACACTGATCTGGCAGCAAGGATTCCTCTGTGCAATTTAAACACTCGATCTTGGAATTTGACTACCACAGCAGATTGACTTTTTGCCTGAAGCAAGCCTGGATCAAATCATGAGCCAGATTCTCTTGGAATAATATTAAATTGGGATTGTTTCTATCATGAAATTCAACAAGAGACAGCCTTCCATGACCAGCTGCGATACTAACAATCAGGGCATCAGTTCTTGAAACTCCAGTCTCATTGTTCAGATGTCTAACCAAAGTGAAGTTTTCAGAGAATAGGTACACATTCCCTCTGTCTGTGAGTACTGCAAAGAAAGTGCCACCGTTGGCTGATATCTTCAATGGAGTTTCATTGTTTGGAATGTCAACGATTCGAGGCGTTCTGAATTCTATGGATCGTCCTCCCCATCCATATAGCTTTAAAGTTGTAGATAATGCAAGGGTAAAATACTTACCAGATTCTACTGCTATAATTTGAGGTAATCCCTTCACCTTGTTTGGCTTGGAAAAATAAGGAAATCGGGTGGGACACATTGCACATTGTTGTCGATTGTTCCTTCCCCAAGCATACACATCACCAGTGTCAGAAAGAGCACTGAAATGAAATATGCCACCAGACACTTGAACAATCTTAACGTCATCAATCTCCACCTTGCTCAGAACAAAATCTGGGCTATGTTCTGGCCAATGTTTGAAACCACGAATTCCGTCAAATGAATAACCAACACTCTTCAAAACACCATCTCTCGAGAGAAGAACAATGTTTCTCTTGCTGAGAGCAATTCGAACAAATGGATCATCAGCATTCTTGAATACATTCCTTGTCCAGTGACCTAATCCACCCATGATCGTTACCTCTCCATCATGATCAACCACTCCAAAAACGGTGGGTGTACCCATTGAAGGAAAATAAGCCAAGTGAAACTTTGATTTCAGACTGCTATTGTCATAAATTTCCCCTTTTCCTCGAAAAGGTAAAGGCTCCTCTAAATTGCCATGAGGTTGAGGCATGAATGAAGAGAATGTACTGTCACCAAGGAAATAAGCTGTCTTGTTAGGAGTCGTAGAAGCAACTAGCTTGACATCCTTGGATGATGTCAAAGAAGATGCATGACTCAGTACCACAAACGAACCAATCTTGGTTGGATAGCTCTCAGTGGCATACCATGAACCAGACACTGAACAAGGCTTAGGAATGGGAAAAGACTTTAACTCGGGAGCAACCATCAACAATCTAATCTGTTGATGATAAAAGGATGCAGCAGACGAAGAAGACGTAGACATGATGTGGTTATTGTTTCTTCTTGGTTTCAGGTGGTTTTTTGTTGAGTTCCTGAGTTCGTCTTCTGATGTGCGAACAGAAACCATGCGTGCTGATCAAGATTGCACCTCCATTCCTCGGTGAAAGCCAGTAACTGCGAGGGCACAATTGTTTCTTCTTTCGAAAAAACCAATTTGAGTTCTTCGTTATCCAAAAGCATTTTTTTTACTTTACAAAATAGAGATGTTGCATTTATTGAACAAGACACTACGAATTTATAATTTATTCCTCATCTTCCTCCTCTTCTTCTGGAGCTGCTCCACTGGTAGCGATTTGGAACACATTGTCTTCAGGGTCATCTCTTCTGTCCCACTTTGGCCAGTTCAATGTCGAATTTTGCGAATGGTTAAAGAACAATGGATCTCTCTTGTCTCCTGGGAAATGATACTTTTTGTGTTCGAGAGCTGCAGTTTCAGGGTTGTGAGTGGCAGGCACTGCGAACCATGAACTTGACCATTGGTTGACAGCAAATGCACTTCCGGTGATGGCGGAGAAGATGGCGACTTGAGATGTGAACTTGAAAAACATGACTGACTGTTGTTTTGCTTTTTTTTTCTCTTGTGTTTGTTGAAAGAGGATGTTGTTTGTTGTGGGGAAGGCGGGACATTTGGGCCCGCGCGGGTCAGCTCACGACATGCCCAAACTCTGTGTGAAACGAATTTTGTTGTTGTAATGTAATATTTACAACGGACGAAATGTTATTTCCCGATGTGAAATTATCCGAACTGGTGGCGGAAGAAATTTGACAACTACGGAAAGAAAAAGTGGTCGGTTTGTATTACAAAATGAAAACTCCTTTCTTCATCACTCGTTTCATCGATCTTCTATCTCCAACAATCACAAATGATGAATTGGCAGTGGAATTGGTGGATGTGGTTGTCACATTGCTCGTAGTAACTGGAGCAGGGACTTCGTGTCGAACAGTTCTAGTGGTCTGGGTGACCGTGACGGGCGCTGGAGGAGGTGGAGGTGCTATAAAGTGATTGGTCGAATAATGAGTATGCTGATACATGGCATGAGCGTGCTGAGGACCATATGGAACTGGAGGCAATGTTCTGCGTGGGGGTGGATTCATTGGTTGTTGTGGATAGTAGTGGTGATCATAGTACATGTTCTGAACTTCTGAGTGGTAACCACTCGGATGGCCATAGGCAGAGTAAGGTCCATATCTTTCTGCTCCATAATGTTCTTGCTGTTGCTCAGGATAATAGTTGTCTGAACGAGATTGATCGTAGTCATCATGCTGGTCACGACGGCGCTCTGAGCGTTGCTCAGTAGTGGATGTCGTTCGACGAGGTAATTTTGGAGGAATTGGTGGCGCTTTTCTTGTTGCAACAGTAGTAGTTGTAGTGGTAACTTTGTTTCGATTGAATTCTGGTGGCGGAGGAGGTGGCATCACAGGAGAACCGGCATCCACACTCTCATCATCAAAATCGTAAAAGTGATGCTCTTCATGAGAAAAACTTGGATAAATATCCTCTGGAAATTCATTCTCATAGTCGTAGCCTCTGTTACTTGTTCGACGAGAAGTCTGAGTATAAGTGCCATAGTCATCTTCATCGGCTCGGTTTCGTGCGAACTCTGAGTAATCATAGTCTCTATCTTTGGTTTCGAAATGATCTTCTTGCTTCATTGATGGTGCACTGGCTGAGATAGGTGGTTGCTGTGAACGAGCAAAAGATGCTTTGCTCTTTTCTCTCTCCAATCTCTCTTTAAATTCCTTCATACTGGCGTTCATACAAATCAGGTAGGTCATCATTGACAACTCATCTGGTGAATAAACAATATCACTTGGTTTCATGATGATAGGGACACGGAATTCTTCTCTTGCTGCTTCCATGGCCTTTGTTGTTCTAAGGATCGGACTATCGTTCATATCATCGATCATGGGACTCAGTTGATTGTCTTCTTGTAATCTTTGAACGAGTTTCATGATAATATCACCATCCTGGAAACTAGTTGTAAAGTTACTGGGACGAATACCTGTCATTAACTCAATCCAGTTGCGCAGTTTTTCCTTGTGAGAATCACCACTGGACATTCGAGAGTCTTGAGAGGTGGAAGAAAAGGGTCCAGGGACCCCTAGTCCTTCACCTCTCTTGTTTGTTGGTAGGTGAATGGCTTCATAATGTCGAATAATTGTCCAGATGAGCCCAAGAATCAACTTCAAATTTCCTTGACAAATTTCATTCGCGGAAATGTTTACAAATCGAACTCCGTCCTGCTGAAACATGTCCAATGCTGTTTGAACATTTTGGATGCACTGAATTCGGAGAGTGGGTTTACGATTAAAGTTCACATTATCCCGACCGGTCATTTGAATTGCCAAGTACATCAAGTTGACGCCAGAGTAGAGTCCCTGAATAAGGTCAACCATGGGTTGAAAGTTTTCCCTGATTGCTCTGGGATTTTTTTGAATAGTTGTGTTGCACCAGTTGGTAAAAGTGTTGAGTTGTGTTTGGATCCACTGGGGAACCTCATTTTCATCCGTCAGAGACGATGCGAACCCTGCCATCGAGGGAAAAGGTTTGGTTGTGCTTGACATTTTCACTTTCTCGTCAGGTGCTGTAGGGATTGTTCGTTTTGGTCTTGCTCGAGGCTGGAATTCCTGGTAAACGAGTTGTTTTGATAATATGGTCAGGGAAAAAGGTAGAGAAAGAAATGGCGATCAAGTACTTATGTGAAACTTTTATTGGATTGACTCCGTTGACTGGGGTCGGAAAATTTCTTTATTTCTGGAACTTGAGGAATTCCTTCCAACTCCGAAATCGATTCAACGTTGTGCTTATTTTTATTGGAAGCGAAATGCCCTGTTTTTATTGGAAGGCAAGATCATCGGAGAAGCCAAGTGATTGACTGATCAATATTGATTCTCCACACAAGTCGCTGATTTATTTCTACTTGCTGGTAAGGGGAAAGCGAGCGAGGGGATCTGGGTTGCACTATTGGGTTTTATTGTCATAAATAAGGAGTGATCATGTGGTTACTAGGGTACTTTAATTATCTCTTGATAAATAATACAACAGAAGACCAAACAACACCATAGATATATTTACATGTCTTGCTGCTCCGGATCTCTGAGAGTCATTGAAGCTGTTTCTTTATAAATTTTCATCCAGCACCCTTCTTGTGAATCATTATTCAAAACTAACAAAAGAAAACCACTCAAACTCACCTGGCTATAGAGCACTATTAGCAGAAAAACATATATATACTCCCTTTCCTTTCACCTTTCCATAAACTCCACTTTTAGAAACCAACCTTCCTCCTACTTCAACAACAACAAACTATCAACGACAACAATAAAGATGCAAGCAAGAAAGTTTATCGTGTCAACTAGATTGATTCAACAACAGTCAAGACCTCAGCAGCAACAAAAGATGTGCTCCTTTAGCACAAATGTCTCCATGAATGCAATGGCCACTAGAACCACGAACAACAACAATGGTAAACCAATGAGAGACGATTCTCAAGCATCGGGCTCTCATTACTTTAGTTCCATTGACTGGCATGCAACCTATGCCAAATCGGTGGAAGTGGCTGACGATTCCAAAGTGTTCGATGCTGAGCAGGACTTTTCTGATTGTGGTCAAGCTGATTTCTTCGAAGATGCCTTTGGTTCAGGTGCTGCCCTCAGGAGGAAGTTTGACAAAGAAATTGCAAAGGGTTGGGTGAACCGACACTGACCGTGCGGGTTCATGTGTTGACATACCTTATACCGAACGCAAGTCATCCAAGAGTTGAAATCAATCACCTGTATCCAACAATCCTGAATTGTAAGCACTGGATGATTGACCAAGAGTGACTGTGTGTCTAGTACGAGGCATGTAAGAGTGTCTGTGTGTGCGTGTGTATATATGTGTGTATGTGTGGTTGTAAATACATTCAATAGAAATAAAGCAAGCAAAAACAAAATGATATTGTCCTTCTGATTGTTTCACTGTATACCGTAATCCATATTGTGTTTAAATAGTGGCGAGAACCTTCTTTCCATCGGCACTGTCTGCAAATTTCTTGTACAGGGAGCCCTTCAACAGATCGACCACTTCAGTTTGCAGAGGACCAAACATGGTTGGTGTAGGAGTTGCCAAATGGTTCTCAAAATACAGTTCCATGGAATCTGAGATTGGAACTCCATGTGACTCAATGTACTTTGTGTAAATGCTGTATGCACTCGTGTGCATTTCAGTCTTCTCGTCCAAGTGATTAAATTCTAGGCATGTTCCCTCGCTGTCGAACCGTTGTTGGAACTTGTCTGCATCACGGAAGAAATGAATGGCATTCTGTATGGTCTTGCTCTCAGTTTGACAAAACTTTTGGAACGCTCTGCACGCGTCCTTGTTTCTCAACAATTTCTTGACAATGATGCGCTCTGGTGTTTCTTGCAGCACAGCCAACTCCTCTTGCAAGAGCTTCTCCTGCTCTACTTGATACCTCATTCGGTTGGTCAATCTCTGATTTTCCTTCTCTAGAATCTCTAGTTTACTCTCCATGAGCACCACCTTTGTCTGCATCTCATCATACACGCCCATCAACTTTGACTCGTACGATTTCATCAACTGTTTCGATGTTTTCAGTGCACTCTCCTTTGCATTCTTGAACTCCTCTGACAAATCCTGTCCCAGCGTCACATCGTTCATCATGGAATTCTCTGAATCGCCACCACTACTACCACCATTACTTGCTTTATTTTCATTGTTCGATGTCGCATAACGAAACAGTGCAATAAAAGCAATGTCACCACTGGATCCACGCGCAGTGGTGCTCGTAGAAGCAGTGTTAGGACTGGAGAATCCTCTTCCACTGTTTCCACCACTTCCAAAGCTATTGGTCGATTGCTGTGATTGAGAGGTGACTTCACCGAGAGACAACGACAAGGAGAAGGTTGACCCATTCTTGTGCTTTGCAATCAAATTTCTAGGAATACCAATCAGCTTCTTATGCCCCGTATGATAATACTTGGTCATGAACGAGTCATGATACGTTGCATAATAGTCCGGCATCAGCACTTTTACGTTTTCTCCCAAAATCTCCGCTCGATCCCAACCGAACATTTGCTCGGCGGCCTTGTTGAAACCGACAATGGTTCCTCTGTCATCAGAAATGACAGCACAATCAAGCACAGCCTCCAATGCACTCAATAGACTTGCCTTGTTCTTTTTTGCCATATTTTGTTGATGTAGAGAAGCTTGATCCCCATCCATATTGTCTGTTGCATCCGTATCGGTATTGTTGTGCGCCGAGTTTGCATTATTGTTATTATTGACACCATCTGCACCATTCGAGCTCATGAACGCAATCACATTCTGCTTTCCCGCATTCACAAGCTCCAACGCTTGTAACCAAACTTGATACTCCGACTCCGATTCGGCGAAAAGGATCATTGGAGAATGACCCTTTCGAAACACGGCAATCGTGTTTGGTTTGCCAGAGAGGTTCATTCCGGGCATGATTTGAACATTGGTTGTCTCATTGACTCGAATCACCTCTGTCGCTGCATCATATCCATTCTTCTTGTACTTGCTAAACACACCACTCTCCGTATTCAACACGAAAAAGTGTCGCTTGTACGTGGAGAAGACTCCCTTTTGTTTCATGTGACCCTTGAGTACGTTGGGTTCATCTGTTGAGATCATCATGGCTAGTGCACCGTGCATGGAGTCTAGGTCACCTCCACCATTGTCAGTATTGTGTTGAGACGACATGGTATTACTGTTGTTGTTGTTGTAGTTGTTCGAGTTGTTTCTGTACATGATGTTTTTGTGTTGCGTGCGTGTGATGGGTGGGTGTGGTTATTATGTGTGTTTTTGATGTGTTTTCCGCAAGAAGAAAAACCCCAGATGATAGAGCAACAAGTTATGCCGTCTCAACTCAACACTGCGCAAAAAGCTTGTGTTTTTTGAGAGGGCACTTTTCTTTCGTGACAGCGGGCTGAATTATCCGCCAAAGGGGGACAGGTGAGTGGTCTATGGCGGATAATTCGGCCCAAAACAGATAATGAGAAACGCGATGAGGAAAAGAGAAATCCTATTCAAGAAGCAGAATATTTCGGTTTGTGATTTTTTGAATACATGTTCAACATTGCACAATTACTGATCTTGCTTGAATCTTCACTTCTAACATTGAGGGCTTCGAAGGAGGAAGACGATGAAGCAAGGAGCTTGAACTGATGTTGGTGCATGTTAATGCTTGCATTCATGTTGGAATCGAGAACCATTAAAATGAAGGGTAGAATGAAATCTTTCATGCACATTCATATCCACCTCATCTTTCAACTCAAAAATTGTCCGATATCTTGAACAAAGCGCAAGATTCTGAGGAACAACAACAAGCTTCATTCACGAATCAGTTAAGCTGGGATCCCAAACATCCAAATCGTGTTCTTCAACGCCATAATTGGACATCTATCGCCCGCAATATGCTTTTATAAATTAGACCATCATTTACACAAAGAGTGATCCCTCAGAGCGAAAAGTACTTTAGGTGTTTGTCTCCATATCTCCAGTTCGGTTTCTCTATGATTGTTCCAAACAAAATCTCATTCTCACAAGGACTCATCATCCTGTGTAATAATATCTATATCCAGAAATTGTTGTTTCCTTTGAGCAAACAATAGCTTCTTTGAGAAATCAGCATTCCTAGGACGAGCTGGTTTCAGGTGGAGAAAACTGAAACTCACACTCGAAGCAAAGCCAATACGAAAATCGCCACTTGAAATATTTTGGATCATATCGATCGGCCTCGTTAGTATTGCCAGTTTTCGGGCCATGGAGGAAGGTATTTTGTGCTGCCAACAACCTCCATGACTGGATCCAGTTACGTACACCACGTTCTGCTGATCCACAATTATTGTGTCGTTAGAGCCAAACACATGCTTCACTTGTCCTTTCGGGAAATTAAGAGGCCGGGCATAGGGGATGCAAGTTCGGCTACAGTTTAATGCCAGCCGATAATTATCATTGTGTCCACAAGTATAAACAGATCCGTCATCAGTTCCAAAGAACGAGTGATGAAAGCAAGCTCGTATCCATGTTATCTTTCCAGGAACGTTGCATAATGTGAATGTGTCTTTGTCTCCTTTTGATGTCAATTGACCATAGGGTGATGAGCCAATACCATAACATTCACCATTACTCAACAGCACCAATGCATGGGCCCAACCTAATTGCACATCTGTGACAAGCACTGCAGAATTATTGTCATCCATAATGCCTGGTATCACAACTCTTGACAGTGTCTTTGAGGGGCTGAACTGCCCCAGAGCAAACAAGAGACCATCAGAAGTCAAGAAGAGCATTGATTGATGAGTACCATTCATTTTTACAATTTCCTTGCTGTGTAACTCAATCGGCAGCTCTACTTGAGTGATCATGGGACCACTTCCTGTAGAGTTGTTAACCAGATCCCCACCTGTGAACCATAATCGATTCAACATGTGTGAATAATAGAAAGTGCTTCGTATTCCTGTTCCAATCAAATTGATACAGCAATTATCCAAAGCAACCAAGTGTGTAATGTTACTCCCTCCAGCACCATCTCGATCATCGCTACTCCTGCTTTCACAGGTGTTCGACTCAGAAGAGATTGGCGACATGACATTCTTCAATCCGTGATCTATTCGAGTTTTGTGACCTATCAAGAACACCTGAGACATTTCTGTTGTCAAGAGATAGCATGCATGGGCAGTACACTCCATTTGTTTGATCGATTGATCCCTCAGTGGTTTCTTCAAATACCGTTCATAAATTTCAAAGTACTCTCCAAAGGGTTGGACGGGCGAGGGCTTTTCAGCAGTATCCTCTGGCTGAAACCCTAGTTGGTGACTTCCAGCAAAGTAAACACACCGCGACATTGACTTGTTGATTTTGTTTCTTGCTTGCGGACTTGAAGAAATGAGACTTGAGTTCGTCAGTCGAACGAACTTTCCATTCCTCCATCTAGAATCAAGCCAGAAACCACAAACATAGGTACTATCAAGTTGGCTCGAAGAACTGTTGATCTACAGGTACCCTGCTGTAAATTTCTGCAGAGGTTACACGGTTGCTCCAAAAATAGTGAGCCGTAGTTCTCGGGGTTTCTGTTTTTTATCACAGAATTCGAATACAACCTGATGAAATGAAAAATATCGACTGTTTAGTGAACGATAATCTAATTCAATTCAGATTTGAAAGATAAAAGGGCCTGAAATTGTTGCTTTTGGCTCTCATTCAAAACAATACAACCAAAACAAACAAACTAATCACTATTCTCTAATACGATTGAAATGAAGGTCTTTAGCATCATTGCCAGCTGCTTTTTCATTTGTGTCATCTTGAATGCCTTGAGAGTACAAGGAACTGGAGTAGGTACTTGTCAACAGAAAGTTGCACTCTGTGCTGCTCAGCCAAACACTCCATTGTGTTGTAGATGGACTCCTCCTCCAGTGAATGGTGTTCCTACTCCAATTCAAGAGCAATGCTACAGCAGCAATCAATACAATTGCATCACTGATTTGTCAGTTGGTGATGCATGCTTGTGTCCAGTAGGTCTCCGATGCTGCAACAAGGCTTGCTACGATCCAAACATTCAAACCTGCGCTGTCAACAATCAGCCATCCTCTGGAGCTCCAGCTCGTCAACTCTGTCCTGTTAATGCCCCATTGTCTTGCAATGGTGCTTGTTATTCATCTCAACAATTCCAATGCTGCCCAGGAGCTCCAGGTCAAGGTGGAAACTTAAGACCAGTTGGTACTCAATGCCCAGTGTTTTAATCTCGTGCGCGAGAGACTTTTCTCTTACGAGCCTGTTGTAAATATCTGTCAACTCCCATGACTAAATAGTTTTAGATCAATATTATCGTAGTAAATCCTGTTTTTCACGACATTTTAATGAGTTTGATTTCATATTCTTTTTATATATCCAAGACTCTAATCATTTGTATCTCTTGTTGTTGAATCGTTAGGAACTCCGTCAAATATTTCAAGGGGCATTGAATGTCGAAGAATGATAACTCACCAAACAGGAAATATGTACATACGTATCTCTCTACTGGATTCAGCGTTGTATCATCATTACCGAGGTTGACCAGTTTCAGATCGAATCGGCATACAAGATAATCAACTGCTGGTGAAGTGTGGTCGTAAAGTCAATCTGAGAATTCAGACTAATCTTCCTGTGTAATAATATCAACATCCAGCAACTGTTGTTTCGTCTGAGCAAACAACAACTTCTTTGCAAAATCAGTATTCATTGGATCTGGTTTCAGGTGAAGAAAGCTGAAACTCACACTCGAAGCAAAGCCAATACGAAAATCGCCACTTGAAATTTGTTGGACCATATGAATTGGTTTTGTTAAGATTGAAATATTCCTAGCTAGGGAGCTCTGTTCGCCATCTCCTCTTCGATCTGATCCAGTTATGTACACCACGTTCTGCTGATCCACAATTATTGTGTTGTTAGAGCTAAACACATGCTTCACTTGTCCTTTCGGGAAACTCAGAGATCGGGGAGGGGCGACACTGATCAGACTACAGTTTACCGCCAGTCGATAATTGTGATTGTACCCACATGCAAAAACTGATCCGTCTTCAGTTCCAAAGAATGAACTATACGTACATGCTAGCGCCCATGTTATCTTTCCAGGAACGTTGCATAATGTGAATGTGACTTTGTCTCCTTTTGATGTCAATTGACCATAGGGTGATGAGCCAATACCATAACAATCGCCATTACTCAACAACACCAATGTGTGGTGCCAACCTGATTGCACATCTGTGACAAACACTGCAGAATTATTGTCATCCATAATGCCTGGTATCACAACTCTTGACATTGTCTTTGAAGGGCTGAACTGCCCCAGAGCAAACAAAAGACCATCAGCAGTCAAGAAGAGCATCGAGTGACTGGTACCGTTCATTTTCACAATGTTTTTGTTGTGCAATTCAATCGGCAGCTCCACTTGAATCAGTTTGGGAATAACTCCTGTAGAGTTGTCAATCAGATTCTCACCTGTGAACCACAATCGATTCAACATGTGTGAATAATAGAAAGTACTTCGTGTTCCTGTTCCAATCAGACTGATACAACAATCATCCAAAGCAGCCAAGCGAGTAACATTGGTCTCTCCGGAGTTATCACCACTGCTGCTTTCACCGCTGATCAACTCTGGAGTGGTCGTACCTGTATTCGTTAACAACACGACATCAGACAATTCTAGATCCCTTCGAATTCTGTGACCTATAAAGAATACTTGAGACATTTCTGTTGTCAATAGGTAACATGCGGTGGCAGTACACTCCATTTGTTTGATCGATTGACCTCTCAGTGGTTTCTTCAAATACCGTTCATAAATATCAAAGTACTCTGGTACGGTGAGGGGACAACCATTCTTCAACTTGATATCGGGTCTGGACATGATGCTCAAATCATCTGGTATGAAGCCAAAGTGGTTCTTACCAGCAAAATAAACATTTCTTGACATTGTTTGTAGTTTACTCCACTTTTTTCATGGACAAAATAGGCGAGAAAATTCATGAACCATTTTTCCGGTTGATCAGAAAAAACGCTTTACAAGTAAAATGACCAAAGAACAGCTCCCCACCCTCAAGATGGGCAGTGTAGCTCTCACAAGCAAAAAGCTAAGAACCATTGCTATCGTGCCCCACCATCGCGCTCTGTCATTCCAAACTCCAACACAGATTTGCTATCAGAGTTGACAACCATTCCTCAACTTAATAATGAAGGTCCACAACTTGAAATCCTCAATATGTTTATGGAAGTGCCGGTTTTTGATCGTCCATATCGGTTTGTTAGTAATCCCAGAGGTTACTTTGAGAGTTCTGGTGCTGAAAGGTTGACTCTACCACAAGAAGGTGAGAGGTTAGTGCTCCTACACACAATAATCGATGTCCTTCTACCCAAACTGAAACAGTTGAATATTTACAATTCAACTGTTAGCGATAGAGTGGTCACGAGATGTTGGGAGGAAGTTCGATTCTTAACGAGAAGAAAGAAGGACTTGATTAACAAAATGCACTCGGGTGATTATCAGGAGGTACGAGACAATAACTAATGCAAGAATTTATAGTCAATTCTACTACCATCCAATAAGGATAAATGAGGATTTCGAGTTGAAAGTTTTCCCCTGTCTCCGTCAACCAAGGAAGGCACTGGCATTTGATGACTTGACTCGATGTGCATTATCACCAAGATCCATTACAGGGGATAAGAAGAGAAGTTACTTGCATATGGTGTTGCACTATGGCCATTGGACGTCAAGAAAGAGGAACTTGGAGGAGTTGTATCACAAATACCCTAAAGAGTTCTTCTCATGGTTCCAAGCAAAGGATTGGCACCTACTCTTAAAGGGGTACACCTGTACGCTCGAGGATTTTACATCCTTTTTCCTTCCTAAGTTTACAGAGGAAGTGTTTCTTCATGTCATGTCGCCGAGTATCTTGACCGTTGTTGGAGACAAGGCCTATCCTGCAATTGAGAAGATACCAAATTTCGGATTTGACTTTAAGGAGGTTCCCAATTTACTTTCAACTGTAGAAGATGCTCCACTCTTGTACCAACTCTTCTGTGATCATGGTTGCTCTTTGAAAGAACAAACCATTACTCCTCACCATTATCTCAAGCTGTCAACTAGACCTTGTGTGCTCCTTAAAGTGTTAGAGGAAGCAGGTGATCTTTCCAATGACAAGCAATTCCATGCCCAACTGTTTGAGCTCTTGGACTATGAACAACTTTCTACAATAGCATTGGCCAAAATTGGGTCAGAGAATGTTCGAAATCATCTCGACCATTATGGCAATACTCTCTTACACGCGACATTGAAAAAGAGTGGTTTAGAGCTAGCAAGAACCATCATTAGTAGATATGGAGTGAATGATGTGAATCAAAACTAAGAAACAAAAAAGCGAACATGAGAAGAGAGGGGAAAATCGGAGGGACACGCACGAACAAGACCAGAGATAGGAGTAGATGCCGTTTGTCACAATGTACAAGGTGTCATAGTGTTCCAGCAACCAAGAGCTCTTGCAAAATTAAGGGAGTGAAGAATAAGGGTCATGTAAGGCAGCACCTTCGACTCATTAGCGATTTTACAATCGATTTTGGTTTGACTCCACCAAGGAAAACAAACTCTTTGATTGACATTTGCAAGAACCTGTGAGAATCGAATCAAGATACAGCAAACTTACAGTTGTTGTTTTATTGATATCGATCTGTGTAAATAAAACCAAGAGGACACTACATCTTCAGGTCAGAGATGTGACACTCGTTAGCCAATGCCCTGCTCAACTCTTCTCTCATCACAAGAAACATGTTGTGAGATCGGAATCGTGCAAAGGTGTCAAACATGACAGCCTTCACACTGGATATGACACTGTTGAAGAAGGCTTGTTCTCTTTGAATCTTTGGATCAACTCCACCGCCAGACTCATCACCAGTGTCTTCACTCTCCGAGGTCGATGCATCAATCAACTGCATGTGCTTGTACTGCTCTTCAATCACTGTTCGAACCCTTGATGATAGATTGAGTTCATGCAATGAATCCGTTCTCAGAAACGTTTCCATGATAAAGTCTCTCTTCATACACAGTTTGTCCAAATCAGTTTCTGTTCGATAGTGCTTGTTCACATAGAGGAAAAACTTGAAGTTGTCAGTGGATTGTTCCGTGGATGCAAACAACATGAACCACCGCAACGCAATCTCCACACTTATGATATCATCAAACTCTGTGCTCGTTCCATCAATAATCTGCTTCATTCTCAGCTGTTTTTCACTCAATGAAATATTTCGTGATTCAATCGCAGTCAACAAATTTTGAATGCGTTGCTTGTTTTCACTTGCACCATTGTTGCCATTGCTTGACGATGACACTGCCGAATACTCTGCATTGATCACATCTTGCATGTACTCTGTAGCCAAATTCTGATGAGAAATGATACCAATCAACCGTTCACTTCTCTTCTCCAAATGACTCATGGTTCCATTCAATTTTTGCACTTGTTCATCAATGGCTGCAAACCCACTCATGATATGATTCTGTAGTCGCTTCGTCGTTCCTTCCATCTCTTCTCTCAACCCTGTACTGAGACTCACAATCATATCATCCATTGGTTGCAAAATCTTGTGTCTGTGCTCTGTCATTCGATGTTCCTGATCATTTGTCTCGCTAATATTCTTGTTCGGCTTCTCCACCACAGGTTTCATGACGGCAATGAATCGATCCTTGTCCGAATTGGTCGAATCCGGTATTTCACCCAACGATAAGACACACTTGGCAGTAGATTGATCACGCAATCGAACGGTAACAACTCTCGGAACACCAATCAACCGTTGATCACCCGTTTTTCGATATTTACTCATGTACGATGAGTGTTTTCTTGCGACATCCGATGTCATGAGCATATCAATCGGTCGATACATCAACTCGGATCGAATAAAACCAAAGTACTGAACAAGTGCCTTATTGACGCATTGAATCTCACCAAACGCATCAGAAACAATTGCCATATCCACCATGGATTCCACTGCCAAATGAACAGAATTGATTGCATAGCCATCATTGCCCAACTCTTGTTTTTTTTTCTGTGATTTCTGAACGGCTCTCTGCAACACTTGGAGCCACTCCTTGTGATCCTGTTCATGGTCCGTCATGAGAAATAGTGGAGCAGAGTGAGAAGAATCGAAAAAGAAGCCAATGGTGTTGTCCTTGCCTACCAATAGCTTTGCATCGACTACTTTACTAACGGTTGGTTGAACTTTTTCATGATGATGATGATGATCATCTTGATGTTGATTTTTGGTGGTGAATGATGAAGATGAACGGAAAGAGCTATTGTTGTTGTTGTCATCAGGGATAATGACATATTTTTCACGAATGAGAAAATGTTCTTCAGCGGAACGTGCACTGAGTGAACTGCCTCCACTGCTGGTATCACTGTCTCGTCGACTCAGTTCTTTGAGTCGTGGTATCATGAGTGGAGATTGATTGTTAGTTTCATTGTTGTTGTCATGTTCAGTACTGGTTGGTGAAGTAGTGCTGGTTGGTGTTGTTGTATTGCTGGTTGTTTGTGATGATGATGATGCTGTTGTTGTTGTTGTTGTAGTATTATTGCTATTATGGTTGCTATTGGAGAAGAAAAAGCTTGAACGAGGTTTGCTTACAGCGGAGTTATTACTGTTGTCGTTGTTATGGGTGTTGTTGTTATTCTCCGTGAGTGGCTCACCGTGTTCGTTGCATGGTCTTACGCGATACAAAATGTGACCGTCGAAAAGGTAGTAATGAGAGCGCCATTTTTTGAGTATGGAGGGCTTCTGTTTCATTTCTCCGCGCTTTACGATTAAATCTGGATGAATGGTCAATATGCCGTTTAAGTTATTCTCCGATTTGAGGGTGGAAGCAGAGATGTGGCGGGGCATGGATTTGAGGGAGTGAGAGGAGGATGTGAGCGAGGTGGATGTCAGTAGTGAAGATGAAGACATTGTTGATGATTTCAAATTGTTGTTTGTTTTCTGTTGTTCTGAAAGATTGTTGAAGTGTGGAAAAAAAGTTTTGTTCGTTTCTGCTGTCCGTTCGTGTTTTTTGTGGTTTTGTGACAGGTGTGTCCAAGTTGTGGTTGGATTTAGAAGGGAATTCGTGTGACAATGTGTTGGTGTTAACAAGGGTGGTGTTGGAATTGTTGTGTTGGTTGGTTTCTGATGATTGGTGAAACAGGTTTTGTTTTTCCATACGGCAATAGACACAGACTGTATTTGTACCAACGTTGTTCACTTTTGGCAGCTCGGAGCCGGCTCACAAATTGTATTGACAGCGGAGTAACCCTTCACACTAGTTGAACTTTCATTGAAAACAATGAAGAACATTTCCCCACCTTCAACAACCCAAACAAGATTGAAGAAATTGCAATCACAACAACAAGCATCAAACAACAACAACAATACCATCAAAAAATGGCCAACAAGAAAAACAAGAAAACGACAAACAAGAAACAAGCTGTTTCAAAATCTGAAATTGTCAATGTGACCGACGCATCCATGTCAATGGATGACGATCAACACGAAGAAACAACCACAACCTCCACTACTACAACACACGAAGAAGAAGAAGACAATCTACCCATCCCCGAATTTACCAATCTAGAAGACATTAACGAAACTGATTTTTATGCATCGATTCGCAAAGTCGAACAATTTGAAAAGCTCCGACAAAAAAATCAAAAAAATGACAAGAACAACAACAAGAAGAATAACAAGAAACAGAGTGAAGCTTCGTGGAAACATGTGGAGCTAAACGATGTCGAAGTGATGAATTGTGAGGGATTGAGTGGATTCGAAGAGTTGAGCTTTGGTCAAGTCGGTGATGACTATGATGCATTGGTTCAGAGCTTAATCAGTCAACAGAAGGCTTCTGATTTTGATGATGATGAAAGTGCAGTTCATGAAGAGAATACCACGACTACTAACGATACTACTTCTGCTACTGATGATGGTGATGTCAATATGGAACAAACTTTATCAAAAAAGAAGAAGAACAAGAAAAAGAAGAAGAAGACAGCTGTAGAAGCAACAACATTAAGTGAAGAGTCATCTAGTGTTGCTTCAACAAACGAAGAAGACACAATTGATGGAACTCTTGCTTCTTCTAGCTCAGCTGCGATTGAACCACAATCAAAGCAATCAAAGAAGAGAAAACGTGAGGAAAAGAAGAAGGAAACTACCGAAGAAGCAGAAACGGAACAAGTTGAGAACAAGGTTGAAGTTCAAAGTGAACAAAAGAAGGATGAAGGAAGTGAGGAGCCATTGAAGCCAATGACCGAATGGTTAGACATGGGTATCGAAGCCGGAATTCTCCAAAGCTTACAAAAAATGAAGTTTTATACTCCGACTCCGATTCAAAAACAATCGATACACTTGGCCATTAGACAAGCCAAGGATATTGTGGCTGCTGCTGAGACGGGATCTGGTAAGACCTTGGCCTTTGGTATCCCTATTCTTTCTCAATTGTTGAAGAAGAGAGTCATTTTGTCTCAACACTTGACTGCTCAACAACAACAAGGAGAAGAGGCTTCAACAAAGAAGCAGAGTTATCTAGAGGCACTAATCTTGGTTCCTACCAGAGAATTGGCTCAACAAGTTTCCAAGCATTTGAGAGAAGCATTGCCTCCAAAGGGTGACAAGTACACTGAAGATTTGAAGATTGTGAATGTGTTTGGTGGAATGTCAGAAGCAAAACAGAATAGACAGTTGAATGCAAGACCTCACATTATTGTGGCAACACCTGGTAGATTCTGGGACTTTTGTCAACGTGGTATTGATTATTTGACCGAAATGCATCAATTGAAGTATTTGGTGATTGATGAAGCAGATCGTATGTTTGCTCAGGGTCATTTCCCTGAACTTTTGCGAATTTTGGAGTTTATTGACCAGAGAAGAACTGTTCACGCAGCAAGAACCGGTATCGAATCAGATAAGATTCAAAAGTTTATCAGTTCTGCCACCTTGACTCTCGAGGTTGAAGAGAATTCTCATTTTGTGAAATCGAGCACTGAAAAATCTGATAAGTCCGTGTCTGCACTGAATCAATTGATTGAGATGATGAATATGGAGAATTTTGAGATTGTGAACGTGTTTAAGCAACAGGAGGAAGGTGCTAGTCTTCTCGCAGAATCATTGACTGAAGCTCAGGTTCAATGTGGAGACGAAGAGGACAAACTTGTTCACCTGTACTACTTTTTGTTGACTTATCCTGGACGTACTCTAATCTTCACCAACACCATCAAGAAGGCACGTATGATTCATCAACTCTTCCATGGTGTGCTCGGAATGGCCAAAGTGAACATTTTGCACGGTGAAATGCAACAGAGAGCAAGATTAAAGAATTTGGATCGATTTTCTGGAACGATCGGCTTGGGAGGTGATGCAGTTTTGATTGCCACTGATGTGGCTGCTCGTGGTCTCGATGTCCCAGATGTCAAGCATGTGATCCACTTCAATATGCCAACTCAACCTGATGTTTATATTCATAGATGTGGTAGATCTGGTCGTGCTCACAAGGAAGGATTCTCTCTTGCATTGATCTCACCTGAAGACAAGAAAGCTTATCATGCCGTGTGCAAGAAAGCTCATAATGGTGGAGATATCGATCAGTTCCCAACCGGTGGTCATTACTTTACAACTGTGCCATTGCTCAGAAACAGGATAAGAATCGCAGCAAAGGTTGAAGAAAAACAACGGAAAAAGAAGAGGTCTAGAACTGATAAAGACTGGTTCAAGCGTAATGCTGAGGAGATGGGTATTGACTTGGATAATCATTTCTTCCCAGGCGTGGAAGATTCTGATGATGAAATCGAGCCAGAAGATGACAAGGACTTGTTTGTTCTGAAGAGAGATTTGGCAAAGTTGATGAAGGTGAAGATTCAAGACAGAAAGACCAAGGATGTCATCTCGAAAACTTTCATTACTTCCACAACAGAGAATTTCGACACTCTGACTCAGTCGGAAGAAAAGCCTGAGGATGCATTGCTCGAGGCCAAGCTGAACAAGCAGAAGAAGGAAGCCAAGGCTACTCCCCCAGCATCCAGTGCTACAACTGACAAAAAGAAGAAGAATAGAAACAAGCGGAGAAAGGTTGAAAAATCTGAATAAATCGAATGTTATCTTTACAGTTGGATGATTAGCATGAAAAGGAATAGAGAACATAGCAATGAGATCGATAGGATCTCCTTGTAAAAAAGTGGCGAACTACTTCTCAATACTTCCTCCGGGATATCAATTTGTGACAACTTAACTTTCTCGTTCTGGAGAGATCTCTGTTGGGGATTGAATTCCACACTCACTTGCATTGAACAGAGAGAAGTGTCACAGGATTGACCGAGTGCTTTGATCACCATAGGAACACTACATCGATTATCATAGTATGATTCTCCAATAAAGATAGGAGCATCATTCTGAGTTTCAGTGGATGGGACAATATCGAGAATGAACGTGCTGTTTCCCTTCTGATAGTCACCGTAACCCATCCTCAAAATAAGTCCTCCTCCCTTCACCCATTCTCCATTCGACAATATTCTTCTTTGATACTCAATGTAGTATTTAGCTCCGGTTGGATTCTTAGTATCAAAAGGGATCGTGAGAGCTAAAGTTTTGCCACCACTTTCAATATCATCATTAGGGAACAATGTGTATGTTCCGGACTGATTAACTTGAACAATCTGACTAGGTTTTACCCATCCAGTGATCAACTTACTCCGGACACTAAAGGCTGAATGTCTCATCGTTCCTCCACCCATCATATCAAACGTATCACCATATTCTACTTTTTTCGCACTTCCTCCATAAGTGACCTTTGGCGATTCAGTCGATGTTAGAGACGATGCATGTTGGAGTCCCACATTATGCCCCAATTCGTGAGCTGTCACTTTGAGTTCTATTCTTCCATTCAGCCACACACCAGGAATTCCAACGTAGCCCAACCCAATCCATGCAGAGAAAGTTTTCGGGATAGCCACTACATAGTAATCATAGTTTTGACAATCGTACTCTGATCCGAGTTTTGCACCTGCGGCACAAGCATCATTCAAAACTACCCACGGCTCCTGTGATTTATAATACTCAAGAGGGTGATCGAGGGTAATCATTGGTGAGACGACCCGCTTGTTCATAAAGAATTGCCGATACGAATTCTCATAATGGAACTTTGCAGCCATTTTCATCTCTGTTTCGAGCTCAGACGATGAAAATGGGAGTTGAGCATCTTGATAGCTGATCATCAGACCCAATAGAGAGGCTGTTCCGGTGACTGCTAGAGACTCCTTTATGGATCTCTTTGACTCGTCATCGGATGCAGAGAAAGAATTCTTGTGAAGTAAGAACACATCATCGACCAACACACCTCGTATCATGACGTTCTTTCTTGCATTTTCGTACATGATAGATGGTTCCATGTATGCCTTGTATGACTTGGTTACTTGTCTAATGTTGCCACTCTTGTCCGATTCTTCGAACACAAGTTCAACATAGCGAAGCATGTGAGCTTCCTGTGAGTGATGATGATCATCTTGAGATTCATCTTCATTTTCAGTCAATTGACACACAAAGTGATAGTTTGCAAGTTGGCTGTGCACTCGCCTTTCGAACATGAATGGCTCTGAACTCTGTAGAGTATGACTGTCAATGGGCTCCAAGGATAGCTTACTAAGAGATTTGAAATCTTGAGATTCATCTTCCAATAGCTCCCAAGCGAGAGAGGAATTTCCGATAATCACTTGCTTCAAGAAGTGAATTCTTTGATATGCCAACGATCGAACAGAATCCTTTGGAGTCGTTGCGATTACATTTGATCTTTGAAACACAGAAGCTTCAGATGAGAGCACAGTTGATTTCCGCGTTCTGAGCTCTTGTAAAAGCAAACGATTCATTTGCCGCCATTTTGACTGAGGAGTCAGGTTCCCTTGTTCCAAGTATGTTGAACTTTGGTCACTACGGTAAAAACAAAGGAAAAGAACAAGTATAAACAATGCTATAGAGCAATTGAATACTCTAGATAACCATATTGTTGAAATTATTCCCATTGTGTCTTAGCGTGCCAATTGGTCAACTTGTGAGCTTATTTGTTGTGCTTTGCCAAGGATCCTCAAAGGAGTTTTCAGTACTATTACTGTCACGAAAACTAAAAATAGAGATTGTTCTTCATGTTCCTCACAAAAGAAAACCTGTTAATGTTACCCAAACACACTTTGTTGTTTGTGCATAACAAAAATTGGAAAAGCAACTCACAAAAGTAGAGAAAACCAACCTGACAAACTTTGATTGAAAAGAAATGACAAATTACCATGGTCGAAATCGTCATCAGAGTGGTGATGGGGAAGCAAGCTTTGAGGACGTGATCATTCTGATCCCTTGCTGTGATGCTATTCTAAGTGGAAAGAGAATGAACTCTCCTCCCTTGTCTATACTGCCTTCTTTTACCACTGCTCGGTCGCCATCCTTGTCCTCTGTGACATTGGATGACGACAATGAAAAACTGTCCAAGGGTGGTTATGACAGTTATGCAAGAGTACCGACAAAGATTCGGTTGCTCTTGCTGTTGTTGGCTGTATCGATTCATTTGCTCTGTATTTATCTGTTTTATATTCCGTTGTCCGATCGGTTCTCCGTTCTGCCCCGCAGTTTACAGGATGTGCGGCACTTGTCCTCTTCGTTGCTCAATAGTCAGACTGAGAGTGGTGATGGTGGAGGTGCAGTGAATATTCAATTTCTGCTCTTGTTCTTGGTTGTATACTTGTTTGCTCATGCCTATTGTATCCCTGGTGCAACCATGTTGAATGTGTTGTGTGGTTCTCTGTTTGGAACAGCTTGGGGAACGATATTAACAACAGTGTTGACTGCTGTGGGATCGACAATGACTTACTATCTGACCTTGTTGATTGGTCGAAAACATATTGTCTGGTTGATGGGCACAACTATATCTGCAAAGATGGACTCAATGGAGGACACATTCAAGAAACAAACCAAATCTGAAATGTTTCTGTACATGATTGGTGCTAGAATGTTTCCCATGATTCCCGGATGGTTTCTCAACATTATTTCTCCATTGTTAGGTATTGATATTTCCGTTTTCTTTTCTGCTGCTCTGATCGGAAACATTCCAATGAATTGGCTCACTGTTAAAGCAGGAAGTCTTCTATTGCACGATATGGACAGCATGAGCGACCTGTTGGAGCCAAAGTGTGTCACTTTGCTGGCATGTATGAGCATTTTGTTCCTTGGTCTGCCTCTTCTACAGAAGAGCGAGCGCTTCCGTAAATTATTCAAATTTGAATAAATATTAATATTAACCCTTCCGTCAAATTCAAGCATCATGGATCCCGCGGGACCTTCTTTCCGACTTTGGATAGATATCACATATCATAGTGCTATGCTCGCTCGGTCTTGCTACTGTAGCAAGGCTCAAGATCATTGAATTCGAGCAAAAACTCACACCCCCTCAACCAGACCAGAGCAACGGCAGAGGACTTTTGTCTATGTTGGGAGATGTAAGCCATACTTTGACCAGTAGTGTAAGTTGCTGGATGTTCTCTCAATGTTGCTCTGAACAAATGAGAAAATGTAATCAGTAATTGTCTTGGTCCCAATGTTCTTGTTCGAACTGTTATGGTTCTATTGAAACTTCCTTCAAGAACGAACTTCAGAAGCACAGCACCTACAAAAATTAAATGTTGCAGGTGACTTAATGTGGAATTGAACTGATTTAAGTCCCTAGATTCCACTTCATTAATTCGTGAATCCGAAACGTTCTTTACTTTGGAGACTACAATAAGTCTCCAATAAAAACTTTCATCTACTCAACCCGACCAGAGCAACGACAGAGGGCTTTTGTCTTTGGTTGGTAGGTGAAAATCCATTTGATTATATTAATTGCTGGATGTCCTCTCTGTGTTACTCTGAACATCTTATTGCAGGATATCGTTTTTACACCAGGGCAACGCGTACGGAACGAAACATTATGGCTCGATTGAAACTTCCTTCCAGAACATTCGACAACGAACTTCATAAACACAAAGAAAGTTCAAAGGACATCATGGCCACTGGCGTACAACTTGACACCATTGGTCAAAAGTGAGACCGTGAGGATCAGGCTTCTCTGTTTCTTTTGTCACTCCATACTCTGCCAACAATCTTGTAATTGTATTATAAGTATCTTCATCTTGTACTATCACAAATGTGTGGTAAGCCATGCGCAATGCACTCATATACGTGTTTTGATAATATGGATCGTCAATTAAATAGAATCGTGTTGGATCCGCACCACACTCGAGCAACCTCCTCACCTTCTCGAAACCTTCTTCTAGATAGGAAAGATGGGAAATTACACCCAAGAGTGGTGAATAATTTGGCAGACCAGTCGTGTTTGGATCTGCCCCATGTTTTGCAAGGAATTGGTATACTTCGAGCGAATATCCATAATGGATAATCTGTTCGAATAACGACAATCGAGAAACTGATCCGCCGGCATCCAACAACACTTCCATACATTGGATCATCTCTTGTTCTTCACTCACTCCATACACTCCGAGCAGGGACCAAAATGGATCATTCGGTGAAAAAGAATAAGTACCCTTTTCTGTCATTCTTAGGCCCTGAGAGAATAAATACTTTATCACCTCGTAGGGCTTCGATGATGAATTGGATTGTATAGCAGAGCTGAAGGCACGTTCTGATATGGACGAAATATCAATTTGATACTTCTCTATGATTGACTGAATCCAAGATAGTTCATAGTTGAAAATGGAACAATATCGCCCTCCGTTATGCACTGGATGAGCACCCAATACCGCGACTAGCATTTCTTTTCGATTTGGTTCGTACACTTCTTCAAGTATGAGCTCGATTATATCAATACTAACGAATTCTTTGATGGCAGTAGCAAGAGGAAAGTCATAATGTAGTGTACGTTCCGTCTTCATACCTGAGTTGAACAGGAATTTCATTTGGGCAGTTGCATTTTGAACAATACTTTGGTTGTGCAAAGGTATACACGCTCTCAAAATATCTAAATTATTCATTTTGATGACGAGAAGAAGTTGCGACTGACTGTGGCCTTCTTCACTCGGATCAACATGATATTGATTTACAAGGGCTCTCATGATCTGAATAATTCTTTCCAGTATAAAGTCAGCATTTTCACTGTTAACAAGGTCTTCTTTTAGTCTTAGTATTCCACTTAAGAACAAAAAGGGATAGTTTTTTGTGTGAATCTTAGTATTCCAGAGATTGAACTCTTGACGCTGAATCAGTATCAATTCCTCAGAATCTTCACCTCTCTTAAACGCACTCAAATCATTATTCTTCACCGCTTCTTCAAACAGCTCAAACATCTCTGTGATCGATTGTGCATCCCGCATTTGCTTCATAATTTGAATCATTTTGGCTCTCGAACGCCGAATTACACCACCATAAAACAGCTTCTTCAAACTACTATAAATGGAAAAGGCAGCAAACTGACTATCGAAGTCATCTTCATTATCATCGGATAGAGTATCTATTTGACTTGCGTCTTCACCAACTATCCCGTTCTTCTCACTCTGGTAGCTCCTACTGCGAGATTCGAATCGCTTCAAAAGTTCTTCTTGATTCTTCAATTGACGCTTCAATTGAGGAATAATCTTGCTATTCTTTCTTTGATTTTCAGGCAATTGCGAATAGGCAATCTCTGTAACCAAGAAATGATTGAGTTGGTTCATCCAGATGAACTTTGCATGCTGTGATGCAGTCAACCGGTGATGCAACGAGGAACATGTGAGAAGACATGATCCTACAGCACGCAAGTCAAGGAAAGATGTGATGTCATACAGACAATCGCATGGAAGACTAATGAGAGACATGGAATTTTTGTCACAGATCGTTGTTCTGTTGTTTTTTGTTCCGTCTCCGCCAAGCGTTGGAAAAGCTTACAAGGAAACTTTCTCAGATTCCTTGCCCAGGGCTACCTCAGATAGATCCAAAATTGCACGGCAATAAAAAAGTTCGCCTAACGACATTCATTTATTGACATCAATTATTGGTTAAAGTTGACCAAGTTATACACTCTCTCCAAACCAGGATTCACTCTTGAAACATGGTTTCTTGGAGACCTGGTGGATACAGATACAATAGCTGGTCTGTTTTGTGCTTCGTGAACAATTTTGTAATACGTTTCATCATTACTTGAAACTGCATTGGCAATAGTTCCATTCAGCATTTGACAGAAAGGTTTGTCAATCGAGTACACTACTTCTTGTGCGCCGGTTTCGCCAGAAATCTTGACCAGACTCCATTGAGAAGTCTTAGTAATTGGCAGAGCGGGAGCATGTCCAGGACTCAATGCAAGCAATTCGTGATTCTTGACATCATAGAACACCTCACTCCATGCATAGTACTTGGTCGAGTTAATTTGAACTTGACGATAAGACTGAGGATCATTCAGATTGACGCTATAGAATCTTTGTGGCATGTCAACTCCTTCATCCTCATGTCTAGTCAACATGATCATTCTATGTTGGTCTGGATCATATGCGCTATACAAAAAGTCGACATAGGAGTCAATATCGTCCTTAGGAATAGAGACAATAGGTTTTGGATCGACTTCTCCATTTGTTTGAATTTTCACCAAACGCCATGTAATGGTACTAATGTCCAAACTCCATGCGTACAGAGCATTCTCCGAATCCACATAGGTCAAACTACTCACAGCAATCTTGTTATCCAATTTGAAGCTGTTGACAACACCTGGTTTAGATCTCTCAATCATGATAAGCAAATCTGGATGAGCGTCTGGGTACTGGAAGTCAGTGTCAGAGTATGCCAAATAGTAAACTCTTTGATTTCTTGTATCAACAGCTGTAACACCATTTGAAATTCTCATCTTGTTCAATGGACGTGTCAATGAAATTAACCGACCATCACTGATTGTATACTTGGACAAGTCAGTGTGAAGAGCAATGTTGGCTGTTTCTGGATCAACGGTTACTGCTTGGAGCTGTCCATCTGTAGACTCATAGAGTCCAAACAAGTTTGAGTTTGCATTAGGCTTGTTGTTTCTAATCTCTAAGACATCTCTTGGAACAGTTGTCTTACTTGACGCTTGTTCTACACGAGGTCTCTCTCCCAATGATTTGACAATTCTAACATCAGAACATTGATGGAAAGCAGCTGGTTCCTCAGGCTTGTGAGACACATACCGAACTTGAATGACACAGTGATCACATTGAGCAAAGTCTCTTGGAATAGTCACATCAAGTGTGTAATTGGTTTGAACCCATTGACGAACAGGGTAATAGTCTGTTACGAAGGCCATTGGAGTAAAGCTAAGTGAAAACAAATAAAATCACATCGTGAGTTAACTAAGATTAAATGCACTGAAGTAGTCGAAGACAACATACTCTGATTGTTGAGTTGGTTCAGTGTTTCTAGAGATGGAAACAGACAAGTATCCAGTGTTACCAATCGAATAATGATTCAAGTTTTGTTGGAAAGAGATTTTAAATGGCTTGGAAGAATCAATCTCAGCTGCAACGTTACCATCAAAAGCTTTGCCACCACACTATACAAGCAACAACAATTTTAGTGTCAACCAAACACCATATTTTTCACACACAAAATAGGCAGCAAAAAAAGATAACAAACAACCACATACTGGCACTTTTGGTCTAAAACACTCGTTTTGTGCAATGTCGCCGTTGAAAAAAGCTCCTCTTTGTCTTGGAGCATACACGCACAAGTGAGCATTGACATGGGTTGTCAGAGCGAATATGGTCGCTAACAGAGCTGCAACGAGCAGAGAAGAAGAAACAAATGACATGTTTTTTGTGTTAGTTGTTTTTGTTGAGTTCAGAAATCGCATTTCACATTTCCATTTTCGGAGTTTGAGGAGTTGTTGCAGCCAAATAGAAGGCAAGCTCCATTACGGTGAAACAAATGTGAAATGCGAGTTCATGTGTGGATTTCCTCGTTTCCTGTGAACCTTGTGTTGGTGGTCCTACCATGGCCATCATTGCCTCACACAACCCATCTATTCAAGTGTACATTTTTGATTCCGAAACTTCCGTGGATGATGTTGCTGACGATGTTGAGTGGAACGAAGAGAAAATCAGAATTGAACATCCAAGATACACTCGTCACAATGTCTCATGTCATTTACTCTTATCCACACAACCCACATGTCACTATCGCCAAGATCACTGGAAAGTTTGGAGGTGTGACCAACATTGAAGAAAGTGACCTTCAATTCGGTTTTACCAATAGGACCCAAGAATTCTTGTCCTTGAATCCCTTTGGGTGGGTTCCCACTCTGAAAACAGTCGATGGCAATGGTGTTTTCGAGAGTCTTGCTATTTCCAGATATATTGCCAGAATTGGAAGTGATACCGAAGGTCTCTTGGGTGCTACCCCAATTGAACAAGCAAGAGTTGATCAATGGACCGATGTAGTCTTTACTGAATTGTTTCCTCATGTCTCTGCATTGTATGAATTCAAGTTAGGGTATGGCACGTACGATGAGACTAAGTTCAACAACTCCAGTGATGCTATCTCCAAGGTGTTTGTCATTCTGGAGAAATTTATCTCCAACGATTACCTATTGGGTGACAGAGTCACTTTGGCTGATATTGTGTTGGGTGTCGCTGTTCTTTATCCATTGAAGTTGGGTTTGGATGCCGAATGGAGAAAGCCATTCCCAAAGACTGTGTCTTATCTAACCAGACTTTACTCGAGTCCTAATGTTCAAGAAATTGTTGGTGTGACTCAATTTTGTTGAGAGAGATTTGGCAATGTTGGTGCTACCAGTGAAGATCAATATGTTTTCATCTGACTCATGAATGTTGCGTCAGCACAACCGAAAGTGCGCACTCCATAGGTTTGATTTGCAGTTGGATAATGAGCTTCTTCCAACACAACAAGATCGATGTGAAATAAAGAGAGGGTACAGCGGACTGGTACTTACGATTTTGTTAATCCTCCTAACAGAGTGATCCCCTAGGTCGCCCATTCCCAAAAATTAGTATTGCTGATATTTCCTTTTCTCAATGATTCGAGGAATCATCGATGCTCCAATATTCTGTTAAAAGATCGACCCTATTTTTGAGTGTTTATGACCTCCCATGTTGTCAGGGTTGGCTCTGTAAGACAAAGACAGCGTCCATCACCTGAACAACCTCATCACACCAACTTTGAACTACACAGAGTTCACAGATATCCTTTTTAGAAAAATCTATTCATTTGAGGGAGCTCCCTTACTTGATCTGGAAATGATTATCACAGTATTCTGAGTTGTTGTGCCATGCTTGCATTACCGGTCGTTTTGCAGCCGTGTTGAGTAATCGAGATCACAAATATTGACTAGTGCTACCGTAGCGACATTACTCTGAACGTTGTATTTATCTCTAGTGGGATAGCTGTATCTGTGATTGATTACTGTCGAGATATGAGTAGTTGACAAGGCATTGTCGATAGAGCCATCTTCAACCAGCAGATGAATGATGGTCTCGGGGCTTTTGCCACAAAGAGAACATGTAGTATCACCTAGGGCATTATACAGCTTCTGCATGACCTGGTGGTAGAACTACATTTCCTTCTATCTAGTCCAAAAGTACGTTTCAAGAAATAGTGCCGATGAAAAAACGAACACACCCCCTGTTGTTCGTGAGTATGAGAACCCACGCTATGCTGTGTGGACCACAACCCCAAGAGGTACTGCACCAAGCAGTTTCTCTTCAAGTGACTTTTGAGTACTACTCGTTTCACTGAGTGGAGTCCACCGAACAACATTGATTATGTATTTGAAGCAATTTCGCTCATGCTTCAAATAAAGTGAATGCTCTACATTCTGAAATGTTACTCTAACTGTGTCCATTGACATCTATAACCTGTACAATCAAGAGATAGTCTGTCAGATGATTGGAACACCACGTCTTCACCAATATATACTAAAACTAATTCTATTCTCCTTACTTGAGTGTACGCAATCAGATTCGTACTTAAAGTGCAGGTCGCAAGAACCAACTGAGAAACTTCCTCTGAACAGCATCTTTGGTTTCGCACCTGGAATGAACATCTCGATATGAACTAGTCTATCAATGTCTGTGATTGTGACTGTTAGAAAATTTACACCTTCTTGTACGCACTTCTTTGGCACAGTCATATCATTGGTAGATATAATTTTCATTGCATGTACTGGCACCAAGATTGTTCCATCCAGAAGTGAGTTTCTGCCGTTCTTTCCTAAATAATCTGCACAACTGCTGAGTAGTTTGCTTCATCTGAATTGATGAAGCACTAATGACAAATATATTTCCTTTGTCTCTACTTACTGTTAAGTTGACCTGTAGATCTACCGAGTCTATCATTAGGGTCCAACAATTTGGAAACTTATCAAGGTTACGACTCAGCTCTGAGCACAGATGAATATATTGATCATAGACTCCTGTTTCTGTTATCATTGATCGACGTTGTTGCTCTTATAAACTGACAGGTAGTATGTCATTAATCTTCTGCAGCCGTCTTCCTTCTCTTTCACACCCAAAAGCATCTGATGCTTTGACTTACCCATATAATTGAGCAACCAATGAGCATAGAGTGTGACATCCTCATTGTAACGGAATTGATGTTTGTTTGTTTGATTCATATTTTCCAAATCATTAACGAGTCTAGACATCTTGAATGCTCCTTCCCATCTTCCCTCTGATATAATCTGGTTTAAAAAATAACTCTACTATCAGAATTCAAATCAGATGGTGTCGGATCGCATTTTAGTGATTGAATCTTATCTTCGCACATTCTCAGACACCACTCATAAAGTTTTTTGAACACTCTTTAGTCTTTGCATGTTGTGATTTTCTTTCTCGTAGAACAACACAGCAGAGTTGAGCATGGGGCTTGTATACATCAAAATACCTGTAAGCAATACTTGATTTAAATGCCTTTAAGGCTGTGTCTGACTAACTGATCGTTCAACAAGTATATTGAATCTGTTACTTGTGAGGCAGCAAACACCTTGCTGAGATGTATCTACTCATAGCTCTCTCTGAACAAAGATGTATCTATATACAAAACTAAGATCAATGTACTTCTTAATTTTTAGGCCTTGATTGGAAGCAATGCGCTTGTTATCGAGCAATAATGTATTGAGAGCGGCTGGTCAAGTACTCTTGATACACACCCAATTTCAAACTCTTGTCAAATGGATGTTTCAGTAAGGTTTTGCTAAATTGTTGCTTGTGTGTTCAATTTTTTTCATTTTTTTCATGTTGACCGATGGAGGCCCGTTGTGTCCGACTGTTTCAGAGAAGTTCTCAAATTGATAGACTTACTTGCTGTTCCTTCTTACGATTTAGGTTGAGGACTAACGCACGAAAATGCACTTCGGTTTTTTTTGCTGGGACTCTCGTATTGGCAACAATAATGTCGTGATCTTCGATTCTCTCTCCGGACAGTCTCACGCAAATCAAACTAGACAGGGCTCTATTCATGTCGTGCTATTCTCTCAACATCCTCTTTTGATTCAGCAACACAATGTTCTTACCTTGTGTGGTATTGGCTGTTGTCAATCTGACTTCAATTGGCAGATAGTCTCCTCTTATTCCATTTTGGGTAGCACCGACTCCCATGCTTTCTATATCGCCTGTCGGTTCCAAAACACCGAGTCGAGTCTGGATGATCCTTGACTGCAGAATGTGTGGAACCTTGTCAAGCCTAGCACTTCCTGTACATCAAGTAATCCGGTCGCCTAGACCAATTTTGAATTTAGTCCAGCTTACCGGATGTCCTGTCCTACTTCAGCAACCTTTCTCACACTAGCCAATCTGGGAGGTGTCTTTCTTGTTTTCTTGATTGTGTATCTTGAAAGCCAATCATATCTTGCTACTCTTACCGTTTTTGTTTTTAGGTGTCAGTGCTTTTCAAGTGTACTCTTCAAAACGTTGGTGATGAATCTTTCCCTCTGGGCTGAGTCTGCTCTCAGCCGCACCAACTCCTTGCTTCTCCTAGTTGGTGTGGAAGGTTCCGCGTCATTGCTTAAATCCATGGTTGATCCTTGCATTCCTCTTGCTTTTCAAGGTCATTTTTACTTGAACCACGCTTGCCTTTCTTGTGTCTGTCACTGGATAGTTCCTTAAATGTTTCTTCCAGAGTGCTGACTTTTCTCTTCAGGCTCCCGATCATTTCCATAAGTTCGTCTTTCATCATGTACATTCTCTTTCTGAATGGTCTGTTGACCATTTGTGTGTCAATAAACTTTCTTGATACTTGCTAACAAATCCATTCTTTTTATCCTTTGTCTCCATGACGGCTTGAGCATATTATGGCGACTGCATTTGTTTCCGCTGCCACCTTCTTTGTTGAACATTTCAACAAATTCATACAACTCTTTGACATTTGCCCAAACGATAAATCTCTCCTTGCCCCTCTTGTGACTTGCACTCTCATCAACCATCCTTCGAATTTCATTGCAATTGCCTTGTACCGGCTGTCCTTGCTCTCTCAGACCCGGGCTTTGGCTCCTCGAGGAAATTTTTTTTCCATACAACACTGCAGTGAGTCATGATTCCGATCAGTCCTGTCAGGTAGCATTAATCTATCCAATTTATTATCTCTTCTACGAGTTTCTTTCTAGCTATAATGGCATCGTCACACTCCACCAACAAATGTAATATGCTCTCCGGTGCAGCACCACAGTTTACTTTTCATCTAAACTGGTATTGTACAATATCCTCATCATCATCTTAGTGTGAAGTGTACCACTCCTGAATTGATGATAGAACCAAAGTTCTTTCCTTTCTAGGCCGAATGGACTCAAAAAGTGGTTCCATTCCTTTTCCTTCGACATTTCAGATTCCAACCAATTCTTATTTGCAATTGCCTCAACTCTAGCCTTCTTAAACTTTCTGTTAGGATTGTCAATTCTAGCATCCTTCACCGTTACAACCAATTCTCTCTGCACTCTTCGTCTTGCAAGAAATGTCTCATCACACGGCTTGCCGAGAAGTTCCATATAGGCCCGTATTCTCATCTACTTGACTCGTCCGATTCCTTTCATTTTGAACCTTTTCTTCACCTCTTCGTATGTTATTGCCATGACACCATCGTCATCAAACAGTGAGTTCCTGGTTATCCCAGAACGGAGGAGAAACCTCGCAGATACATATACAGTGACATGACTGCTATTAGGATCCATATTCTTGAGCTTATGTCCACTGATGTTGAAACCGTGTTGTGGTCTCCTCCTAATACAAACTTTCCTTGGCATTCCACTCCTCTATGAACTTCAATCAGATTCTTGTAATGGACAACTCCTTCAGTGCCTTTGTGAGGACCATAGTGGTTCACCAAGATGATCCCTAATTCATTACAAGCGATTTGAATCACCTGTGTTCTTTCGTCATTGTACAAAACTCTATGCTCCTTCACTCTCTCAATTTTGATGATGGACAAAACCCTGTCCTCGGGCTTATTGTTCACCAGAAGACATCCATTCATCTCAAGTTGTCTCCTGAAGGACTCAATAATTGATGCGTTCGAACACTCAGTTTCCTGTAGCATTAGAACGTCGACTTAGGGGCAAGATTGGAGTAAAGCAATGATGTCATTGCGCTTTCTCCTTATGCCCCGAATGTTGTACCACATTACTGCGATACTCATTCAAAGTCACTGTCGCTCTCGTGTTCTATGATCACTGCCGGTACAGTTTTGTGAACATGAACTGTGCCCTTTGGTGTAGCAGATACATGAATGAACTCTGTTGGGTTCCTCTTCCCTCTCATTTTCTTCGGCGTCCCTCTTCTTACCTCGCCTTTCAGGAGTCTTCAAATTAGGGAACATCTTAGTGATTGCTGTCTGACGACTCTTCTTGAATCCCCTCAATCGGTGAGAACACTCTGTCCGGATCTCGGTTTCTCCAATATCTTCACTCTGTTGAATTGGTGGTTCAATTTGCTGTATTGGTTCACTCTGTTGAACTATTGGTTCACTCTGGCGAGCTGGTAGTTCATTTCTAGCTGTTGAGCTCTTTGCTAACCCTTTGAACAACCCGTTCAACTTAGAGACTTCTCTCTTAAGTGCATGGATGTCCTTCATACACATTCTGTACCTGTCAGTCATGTCGTTGAGTTGCTGCTGAAGTGATGCCATAGAGTGTTTCATCTGTAGCGCTCTATCAGGCTCTCGGTGAACAAATGGTCTTACTCTTGTGTTCTCCAAGGGCTGCTTCTCCATCATCACCTGTGCATAAGTCGGACCCTTGGTGGATACAATCGCAGAGTTTCCGCGCATCTCTACTCCATTTATGTTCTCTTTTCCCGCCCATTTTTCGATTTCCGCAAGCGCCGACTTGGCTCCTCCAACAATCACAACATCATTTTTTGCTCTAGGAATCTCTCTCCAATTCTGTTGACTTGCGCTCTTGAATGACCGTTGCAGTTGCCACTAATGACAATTTCATTGGTCTTTGCAGCTGCTTCTTTCTGATAAGCGACCACACTGAACAGTGGTTGCGACGTATCACCACCGCCTGTACTTGTGTGTTTGACATCGTTTTTTCTTTCGATATGCCTTTTTTTTTTTTTTTAATACAACCAGCTGGTTGCTCTGTTTTATTATCTGAATATTTACAATGGATAACGCTCAAAGAGCGTTATCTCCTCCATTACTTCTTAATTCTAACAATGGTGCCCGCAGGGCATCATTGTTTTGTTCCTTCCTTATAGGAGGTGTACAATTGGTGAAGGGTTTCGACGCACCTCCTTTTCACCTTGTTCACAAATGTTCTGGCTCTCTTTTCCGCAATATCTTTCTTGATTCCGTTCTTCCTCATCCCTCTCATAATTTGATCCACTGCTTCCTTCTCTACACCCATCATACCTAGGAGGAACTCTTTGCTCGATTTTCGGTTTGGTTGCACACTCATCTTACCTCCTTTCCAACACACCGAGTCGAACCATAGGTCTATCTTGTGTTTTGGGTGGACTCCCAGACCACTCAGTTCATCACCCACCGACATAGCCAGTCTTCTTCTAGTCAATATGGCTCGTGGACAGCGAATGAGACAATGTAGAATAGTCTCCGACTCCTTGTTACATCTTTCACACACGGTTGGAGCTTCATTTTTTCCATACAATACTCTCATGACTTCTCGAGTGTGCAAAGTACCACTGCGCACTTGTGCATAGAACCACTCCAGCTTTCTGTCAATCTTGTGGGGGTACTTTAGAAAACTAAAGTCCACCCCACCATCCATCGCTTCAACTTGTAACCACCACAGACCATCAATCTCTTTAATCCTGCAAAGTCTCTGATGCTCCATTCGCAACTGTATTTGCTCTCTGCTCTCGACGGGATATTGTCCTATCATCAAAGTTTGCTCTACAGAGACTCTGGCGTTAGTCTCTAACGTCGAAATGCACTCACATTCATTCATTTGTGACACCATTATTGTCAACAACTCATGAGACCTTGGTCCAATCTTGCATCCTGGGAACTTGTTTTTGATCTCCTTTAAACTCATGACTCTCACACCAACCATCAGCTGATTTCTGTTAGTGATTCCACCCTTGAACAGCTTCTTGAGAATAGTTGTTGGAACATACCGGGCAATGTTACAATCGTCACAATTGCGGTGGATGCACCCATTGTTAAGTGTAATGCCTTGGGTGTGCATCCTTTGTGCACACCACTTAAGGTAAGTGTTCTTGACGTACTCGAGGCGGTTGCTTGACTGGAAGACATTCTCATTTTGGAATGTTTGTGTGTGCTTGATTTCCTCAAGCGTGTCAAGCAGCAACTGCTTCGCTTCCGTGTCCCTCTTACCAGACACCATTGATCCAATAAACCAGGCGGTTTGTGCGGTTATAGTTTCCTCTATGTCATTGAGACCCACTGATCCACGATCGCTACTGACCGACAGTAACTCGGAAGGAAACTGTGACATCGCTCTTGAGCCATGTTTGACCAGCATCCTTCCCAGTCTGTTCACTCTGAGAAGTCCCCCAGCAGTCCAGTCGGTGAATTCTGACGAGTACTTGAAGATAGGGTGTATACAGGTGTTTACGATCCTTGCCACCTGTCGCGGTGTCAGCTTCATCATCTTCAGTCGGTTCACTACTCTTTGTGATTTGTTCCACGCTTGAACCACTTGTTGTTTCGTGTCACCTTTCAGGTTGGTGAAGAGACCCAGTGCTCTGAACCCATGACCACTGTTTCGGGCCTGGACAACAGTACCATCTACCTCTATATCGTGGGCTCCATCCTCATCAAATTGTCGAACATAGAGTTCAAGTTTATCGGGGTGCATCGACATGCGAAGAAACGATAGCACCTCTGACATCGCCTTGGCTGCTCACGTCGCTGAGCACGATGTTGTCCGGGAACTCGAAAAATTCATAGACAGACCGGATTGCGTTGTGAGGAACCGAGTCGAAGGCTTTTGATATATCTGTCAGCAACAGAAACAGTTGTCTGTTGTTCCGATTGGCGTGATCAATGACACCTCTGATTATAGAAAGCTTTTCCCTAATGTCCCTGAACCTTCTGCCTCCGCCTTGCACGTTTGAGAAGATTCCACCGGTCTCTGCAGCCTTGGAGATCCTGCTGTTGATTAACTTGGTGTACAGCTTTGATACGGTACTCAACAGACAGATTGGTCTGTAGTTGGCAGGATTAGAAGTATCTCCCTTCTTGAATGCTGGGATAATTATCCCCTCTTTCCACATTTTGGGAAAGATCCCTTGTCTGGTGATATTGTTAAAGAAATCAGCAAGGATCTCTGAGAGATCATACCTGTAGTCACGTTCTTTTGTGATGGGGACTTTCAGCATTTCATTATGTATTTTGTCAACACCGGGACATTTACGGTTTCTTAGCCAACCAATGGCTTTGCTAACTTCCTCTGTAGTGATAGGGGTGAATGCTTCGTGTATTGTTGCTCTGTGCCCATCACTTTTTAACGCTCTTAGATAATCCATGTTGGCAACCTCAGAGGAGAAGGCACCTTCAAAGTACTCCGCAGCCAAGTTACCCACTGTGACCTCATCTGTGTACTCTATTCCATTCTTCTTCACTCTAGAAAGCCTTACTCGAGAGCTCTTCTTCGCGGTAGATGCCGAGAAGAAGGTGGACGGATCAATGAACTCGGATGTTCTTGCCTTCCATTCCCACTTTCTAAACTTTTGATTGGCTTTGCGTACTCTCTCTCTGTGCAAGGACTCGCTAGTAAGTTTCATCGCAGCCCATGCTCTGTCATTGCGAGAGCCGACAATTTCCCATCCACACACTGCTTCTAATGCACTGCTCCATCTTCGATCCGACAGGTATCGAATCAGCACTTCTCTGTTTTTCAACAACCTCTTGACTTTTCGATTGTTGCTCCACATCTTCACTGTTCTTTCCACTTCAAACACTTTAGCATGTTTGATGATAGAGGATGTTATAATTTGACACTGCTCATTTACATCCTCTATTGCACTTACACTACTCCCTTCTAGCTCCCTGATGAGCTCCTTACCATAATGGACCCATCTAGGGTCTTTCTTGTCCTTGGGGAACTTAAACATCGTTCCACTATACACAGTATTTGTGCCAGTTCTGGCTTTTATCGTGACTAAAGTAGGGACATGATCGCTATGTACACCATTGGATGTGAACATTTCTACCTTGTCAATTGCTTCTATTATTGCTTGGTTGCACCATACTGAATCTATTCTCGACGAGGACTTCCTGCGGAAGAATGTATGGAATCTTTCTACTCCCATTACCTCATTGGTGTCACACAGGTTGTTCTCCTTCAACATTTGCAGCAGTAATGGCGTGTTTTCGTCTACTCTGTTCGAGGACCGGTCAGTAGCAGCTGTAACGGCATTATGATCACCTCCTAAAATGAACTTTCCTTGGACAGCGTATTTGCTAATCGTAGCCCCGATTGATTTGTAATGTTGGCTATCTGAGAGTGCGCGCTCCCGTCTCTTCTCTCTTCTCGCTCTCACTAACATTTTCCTCCTCTCCTCAAGCAGCTGGGCTTCAGTGTTCTCATTTTCACCCATAGGTATTGGATCCTGAACTATCGTAGTGCCCTCCCCTATTACTTCAACACTTAGTGGCTCTATTTCCGGAGTTGTGAGTACCATTGGCTCGTCAACATTCATTTCTTCTACCAACTCGGGTGGTGCAACGCTAGTAGTTTGTTCTCCAGCGTCTGAGCCATCTTGTTCAGAGATTGTTTCATCTTCTAGCATTGCAATGTCATCGTCTGGTGACTCAACAGATACTTCATCTACTCTTTGAAGCTCTCCTCTCCTTGGTTTATGTACTTTTCCACTCCTTTTTTTGTTCATAACCTTCTTCAGGCTCGTTTCCAGTTGTGCAACTCTTCTCTTTAGCTCGTCCATCTGCTTGTTTAAGGAATCTGTGATCCTTTGCATCTTCTTGGACATTAGTTTCATTGGATCTTGATTTCTCTGGACATATGGGCTAATCTCTGCTCCAATCCGCTTGTTTCCAATGACAGCATGAGCATATGACTGGGATGTCATCGTGACAAATGCTGTGCTGCCCTTAACTTCCACGTGATGTACTCTATCCTCTCCAATGAGTTTAGCGATGTCGTCCTTTGACCTGCCGAGGACCTTGTGAACCACAAGTTTTTTCTCCGAGTCAAGACCTCTCTTGATGGATGCATGAGCGTTTGCGATTCTTCTTGACTCATTGAACATCTCAGCAAACTCATAGAGTTTATCGTCCTTCACGTTCACCCACGCAATAAACTGGCCTTTCTCCCATCTTCTGACATGTGCACGAGTAACCCACTCCTTGTACCTTGAGCCAATCATTCTTGCAATTGTTGGTGCTGTGTTATGGCACTGTGTACCCTTGATCACGACTTCTTTTTTGTTGATGCTACTTCCAATGTTCTGTACTGTCCATACTGCGTACCCGTCACGCGAGTACTCCCTTGCCCCCGGAGAGGATGGAATGTTTGCATTTGTTTCCATTTTTTTTTTTTTTTTCTTTTTTCTTTCGATATGCCTTGCGAATCTGATATATCCCCTAAGGTGAATCTAATATATCCCATATAGTCTAGTTGGTTAGGATACATGGCTCTCACCCATGAGACCCGGGTTCGAGTCCCGGTATGGGAGTTTTTGTTCCGGAACGTTAATTGCATTTCTTTTTTTACCTGTTCTCTGTATTCATTGACGAAACTCATGGGGATAGCCAATATGGCCGAATGAATTTGGGCACTATCTAGAACATCAAAGTGATAAGACCTCAATTACTCTAGAATCAACTTCTTATGAGTCGCTATTTTCAAGCTTTACTAGTCACACCCAAAAAAATCACCTATTCCCCTTAACTAATCAATGTAGCCGGTACCTTCTATTGTTGGTTAGAGTCAAGTTTTTTCACACAAATTAGAACACCAAATGTCCTTCGTCGAGGTACTTGATATTATTCATTCCATACTTCTTCACCAATTCAGGCATACCTCTGACGTGATTAAACCATCTATCCACATTCTGCACAGTATACTTTAACTTTTGTTTGTACTCGACATTCTTGAACCCCCATCCCAGACTTTGATAGAATCTGCAAATTGTGAATGTACTCACATTTGGTTCCTGTAAGCTTTTGAAGCACAGTTGCTATTGATTGTAATGATGACTGTGTGTACAGTTTTCCAAGCATGTACAGATGAGCTTTGTCTTGACTTGTCAACTTACACCATCTAAATCCACCATGCCTGCCTGAATGAAAAGTTGGATCCTTTAGCTTCCTCATCCAATTCTTTACCTGCCCAACACTAACTTTGAAGATATCAACAACTTCATTCATTGGCATCCCTCTCATGAATGAACGTGTTGCTGCGAATCGTAGTTTGTAGTAGTCAACAGTTGTTTTCAGTTGTTCAGGTGACTTCCTCCTATGTGGCCCTCTCGACATGTTTTGTTTATTGAACACTGCACAATTGAACCGCCAAAAAGAAAGTCGTATTGAAAAAACAACAAGACAACTCATGGCAACTCATTTTAGATTTCAGGACTGCACTGGTCAGCTCAACATCAACCACTGACTAATCAATCATCACATAGTAAAACAACTATTACTCAATCTTCTACTCCATCACCAGCTACTTCTTCATCTCATTCATCAACACAATCACAAACTCAACCACCTCAATCACCACTACAATCACCAACTCAATCATCATCGACAGCAGATAATAATTCACAAAAAAACAAGATGATAACAGTTTAGTCTCAAACGGTTCAAGATTCTGCAGTAAATGCCACAAACCGCAAGCCGTTGGTCATTCGAAAATCTGTGTACCAATAAAATGTGATGGTAAGTGTGAATGGCAACGATGCCCAGTAAAGAAGGAGCAACATGTTCAACTGAAAGAAAGTGTGAAGAGTTAAGTCCAACAAGCCTGGTATCACTCTTCACAATGTTGCAAACAAGAGAGTCGCAGTGGAAGAGTTCAAGCAAGTTTACATCTCCCAGATTGCAGATGAGCTCAAGCTTCTCGAACAAGAGTGTCAAGCCAAGGAACAATCAGCCTCCAAAGTATCAAGTTCTGTATTACATGCAAGTCCTATCAAGCGATTAAGAGAAGATGAAGATAGTGGAGACTCGTCTGCAAAGAAGGCTAGAACAGAGCTTGATGAATCTCTGGTGATTCTTGATGGCGAATTGGATGATGATAATATACCAGAAATTATTCAGAACCTTTCTTTTTCTGGTTCGTGTGTCACAGGCAACCAAGACGTTATGAAGGAGCTGCAAGAGATTCAAGATGATGCGGATGTAAAGCACTTTAATGTTCTCGAGTGACCCGGATAGAGCTTTATTTCAAAGCATTTCTTGATACTTCTACCAAGAAAAAGGGTACCCAGGGCATCCACTGCAACCGTAATCACAGACATGTAAACAGGTTTCAATTCCATTCTATCCAAGATAGAGGAACAAAAACTCCCATACCGGGACTCGAACCCGGGTCTCATGGGTGAGAGCCATGTATCCTAACCAACTAGACTATATGGGATATATTAGATTCACCTTAGGGGATATATCAGATTCGCAGTGCACGAAGGAATTCAATGTGTGGACCACAGCACCAAGAGGAACTGCGCCAAGCAACAAGGAGGTCATCATCACTGGAAAGTGTGATGACTCCCCCAAGGCTGCCTTGGCCAAGAAGATTGGCTTGGATTTTGGTGATTTCCTCACCAGGGTCCAAGTCATCAAGAAGGGCCCCAAGAGGTTTGTTGCGTGGGTAACTGTTGTTGATGACAACATTTAAAGACAACAAGTCAGTGTGTTAAAAGATATGGCTTCCGTCAACCGGATTCCCCTCGCATCCCCGTCTCCAAGGACGCCGGAGCGAATCTCCGAATTCGAACCTTCGACTCCGTCTACGACCGATGACTGGGAGTCGATCATGCCGGAGTCCCATCCCGCCACTCCAACTACGGTCACCCAAGAGCCAACCAACAACACCATTGATGAGGATGCTCGTAACAGAGCAATCCTCGAGCTAGTATTGAACACCTCCGAGGTGTTCAAGAAAGTCAAGAAAGAGATTGCTGCCCGAGCAATCATGGTGGACCGTGCAAGAAGCACAACCACCGACGTTGGCGGGCAGCAAACAATAGTGGTACAGATTTTAGCTTCCTCAAATACCCTCATGGTATAGACAGGAAGTTGGAATGTTTTCATGCACAGGTACGCAGTGGAACACTCCACATAGCAGAAGTTGTACGATCTATACAACACTGGTGAGGTGCAGGTCATGTGTTGTTGGTGTCAGATTGAGCCAGAGAGTGTGCTCCATTGTTTGATCAGGTGTCCAAGGGCAATAATGATCAGAAGGCAATTGGCAGTGAAAGTGGGGCATGATCTCAAGAATATGGGAATTCAGCCTACGTGGATACTTGGTTTGATGAAATGCGACTGAAGGAAGGAAAGGTTGTGAGGCGACGGCTCAAAAAGTCTAGCCGTGAATTGCTGCAAGGAATGATGGGCATAGAAATAGACGCCATCATGGAGGTCGCTGAGGGTCTGGAATGAAGAAGTCACTGGCACAGAAGAAAGCCAAAACAGTGTAAAGAGGAGATGTCTTAAGACTCTCCACCACCTGTTCACTACATCGAAATATAAATGTAATCAACAGTAATGACTCTCTCTGGGCGTCATTGCCTACCAACCGGTAACTCACCGGGGCAAGTGAATAAGCAAGACAATAAAAAGAGCAACCGAAATGGGTTGTATTGAAAAAAATTGAGGATAATTGTTCGACGGAATCGGATAAACAACCGAAAAAACGGAGTCACATGTCTGGTGATTCAACAAAATTGATTAAGGAATACGGGAACAGTCGTTATGCAGTGTTGTACAGAAAGCTCTTCGCCAAGTGACAGAGAGGTTGTCATTCCTGTGTCTCTCAGTCATCTTTGGCAAGAAAGATAGGAGAGGAGTTTGGTGACTGGCTCAACCGAGTCCAAATCATCAAGAGGAAAGGTCAGCTACGCTCTTTGTATGGATGACGGTCAGGGATGACCCCATCTATGAGTTTGTGGAGTTCTTCAACATAGAGAGGAGGACTTGCAACAGCACTGCTGCATCCTAGCGCAGTGTTGATTGCACAAGAAAGGTGGTCGTCCATGGCATGAAAAACATGTCAGTGGACGACATCAAGAAGTTACTGGGACCTGAGAAGGTTGTCAGTGTGCTCAAGAAGTGTGACACTGCTATCGTGGCTCATGGGTGATGAAACCTATGTACGAGCAGTGTTCATGCCGGAACAAAAAGTTGCCCAAGTCAGCTTGTTGAGACTACTCCTGAGCCAGTGTTGGTAGAAGAAGAAAGAGCTGTAGCAACACCACTGCCAACAGTGACTGTTCTATAGTTCAATGCTGGGAACCGGCAAATCCTGGAGCAAGTGAATTCCACTTCTTCAATGTTCGCAAATAAACAAGCACACATGGTTGTATGGAAAAAATAGTCGACAATCAGAGAAATTCTCAGAAGAAGTAACGAAACCCAGTCGCCAAATCTTCTTTGTTTCCATCAACGAGATCAATCAATGAAGATACTAATGGTACTAGAACTATCACTCGTAAAATTAAACGAATGAGGAGGTTAGTGGGGAAGGATGTGCATATATGTACCATTGATTTCCTTCAAACAAGAAAACTTGCTCCAGCAGCGCTGAAACCAAATATTTTAACCTCTTCCTTTTAGTCCAGAATCAGTGTAACATACAAGCCTGTGTCGAGAATTAATTGTTACTTTGGAGTCATGAACACAAGCTTCATTGAGTGTATCAACGATGAATGACTCGTAAATTCCTGTTTTGTTGCTCATGACGCCTATCATGATTACCAGTAGTCTCACACTTGGTTGGTATATCCTTGATGACAGAAGGAGTGTAAAGCTATTGTTCACTTGAACATAAAATCGTCGAAATTCTGATCTATCGAACATAGACTGAAGGACAGGACCAATACAAAAGGAAGGGAAAATATTGGTCACAATTTTCATCGAACTATAAAAAATGAAAAGTCGATGGAAGCTGATTGATTTTTTTGGCTGAATAAACGACAAGGTTTGTTATCTTCAAAAGAAGTCTCCGGTGAGTTCTCTTGACCGTAGTTCCTTCGCCCAATTGTGTATGAACAGGAGTATGATTACCCCAAGGAGGATGAAGTCATATCCATGTCTCCGTGGTATTAAGAACATGTCAGTGGGTTATATCTGCTGGGTCCTGAGAAGGTTGCCAGTATGAGTAATATGAAATATCTGTTTCTCTGAAATATTGGTCGCAAAATTTTTGTGGTGTGATAGTTACACGAATCTTTTCTCATGGCGTTCAACAAACCCATCGCTTGTATCTGTGAGTCCATTGGACCATGAGCCCACACGTTCAACATTAATTAAATAAGTCTCGCGAGTGCTAATTCTTTTCTTGGCTTGCTTAGACATGGATGTTTGGTGATATTATTTGTTCATGCTCTGATGTGTTAATTCGAATTTTTCAGCCATCGACCAAGAACGTTAATTTTTTCGCCCTCAAGGATCAAAATGTCATGTTCATCAACTGCATGTTCGAATAACGTTACAAAACAGACCTCAATATCTTCCTAACGACTCGTAGTTGTTGCAACAACCAAACCAACAAATTAGTCCGCTTCTTGATTTTTGCGTATTATTGTTTGTGAAAACCAACCAACGCATCAACCAAACCCACAGAAGAAGAATCGCTCTCCTTCTCCTTTGATGCAAACACATAAAACTTTTTCCTCCCAAAAAAAATAGGCTGATGATGACTATGAACCACAGTATCAACCGGAGAAACGTAGCACCAGGAGGTGGAGCCACCAGTGTCGCCTACCGTCCAGGCACATTTGACAATCTGATCCAACTTCATTACCGCCAAAAAAAACGCTCTACAGTCGAACAATGTGTCATTGTCGACGATGACAGTGACGACAGTGATGATGTGATCGTTACACAATCACCACAATCACATTTACGAAACTCCTCCTCTTCACATTCTCCGACCCACAAAAAAAATACCGCGCCACAAATCACCGCCACCACTACAGCTACAGCTTTAGTGGTCAATCACACCAGCGACGATAGTGATGATGTGATTTGTATTGATGAGGACAACAATGATGACAAGAGCTCATCCTCATCATCATCACAACAACAACCATCATCATCATCAAGTAGTCCCATTCGTGTGAGTACTCGTCGTTACATTCGAAAAGTAGCTCCTAGCACTTCCAACACCACTAACACCAACACCACCATCACTAAACCCACTATTATCATGTCTCCCACAAAATCCAATTCTAACAACAACAACAACAACAACCTTCATCATATGAACAACAAAATTTCATCATCATCTCCATCAGCTACATTCCCATCATCAACTTTATTGAATAATGGATTCAACAAGATTTCATATCATCCTCGGTCATCCATCTCATCATCATCATCATCATCATCCACTAATCAACAACAAAAATCATCAACTAATAATCGAAAACGATCGAGAGCAGTGAGTGATGATGATGAAGAAGAAGAAGAAGATGGTGTATCAGTGATTCGAATCGTAGATCAACTCGACAGAGTTCCATTACCATTATGGAACAGCAGTAGTAGTGATGATGAAAACGACAATGATGAAAATTTTGAGAATGACGAGAATAATCGAATGATGATGACGATGGATGATCAAAACGAAGAAGCGATCAAGAATGAAAAGTACATGTTTCCGAGTGTAAGACAATTATTGTTGTTGCAGCGACAAGGACGACAACGACGAAAACAATTAATGACGCAAAACAAGACGACGAAAAAACAGAAACGAGACGCATCGACAAAACAAACATGTGAAGAAGAATTCGAGAAAAACGAGCAACAACAACAAGAACAACAAGAACAACAAGTGTTGTATCGAAATGATCATTGGAATATGGAGTACATGGTGCATCCAAGTGTCATGGACCGTTCTCTCGTTTCATTATCTGATCAAACAACGAATACGATGATGATGATGATGAATAGTAGCGTAGATTTTCTCACGAGTTCGTCATCACCTCAGAGAAAAAAGTCACCTCAAGCCAAGCAAATTATACAATCGCTGTCACCGTCACCATCGCCGTCATCTTTCTCATCTCCCTTGTCTTCGTCAATCTTGTCGAATGCATCTTCTGCGTCTTCTCTTTGCTCTTCTCACTCTTCGTCTTCATTATTGGAGATGAATGATAGTTTGAGAGCGTACAGAAAATTCAATAAGCGAATGCCGAGGGAGAGCAAGAAGCCGGATGAGCAATCTCCGTTGCTTCACATGGGTGAGTCAGGTGTTTCCGTTTATTGTGAAGTTTCTGATCATGCAAAGCAAATGAATTCAAAGCTATCAACGCTTCGAGTTGTTCCTCCACTGCACAAGGGCATTCATTTGCCAACTCATGGTAAATTCTTGAGAAGACACCAGAGACTAAAGTGCGGTGACGCAGAATCTACGTCGACGCATTTGGAAGAAATTATGAAGGCACACCGGTTCGAGAGTTCAGCACTGATTAAACAGATTAGGAATCCAGAGCTGTTCTGTCAGAGAAACATGCACAACCAGTATGTGGTTTGCAATGCGCTTTGGTCGATTGATCCCAAATTCAAATCGATTGCTCAACAATCGTCCGTGTTTTCCAAGGATGACATGAGTAAGATTCTAGTGAATTTGGAAGAGTCAACCAATAAACAGGCAACCGCTTAGCGCTCCCATCTAACAATTATTTACATGATGTCAAAGCGGTCGTTTATTTCTTGTTGGCCAACTTTCTGTATCTCTTCTTAATATGTTTTGGAACCTTGTTTTCCCTCTTTTGTCTCTTGAGCTCCTTTACAAAGGCTTTCCGCTCCTTCTTTGGCATTGCTGACAAGTCTGGTAGACCGCCCTTCTTCTCTTCTCCATCTTCTCCCTCGTCTCCTGACTCTTCATCTCCTGATTCAGATCCATCTTCTTCCTCATCACTCGATTCTTCCTTTTCTACATCGTTTGGATATTCTTCCTTTTCGACATCGTTTGGATACTCTTCCAGTTCTTGAACTTCCTCTTGACTATCAGCCAAGATAGCAGGTCTGTCTGCAGCACCTGTCAGATCCATGTTCAAACCAGTGACAGTTCTATAAAAAACTGTGTCAGAGTTTGTCCCCTCATGCTCCTTCTCATAATCAACAACTTCGGTCAATGTTCTTGGAATGAAAACACGCTTAAACACTTCTTCATCGATTTGCTCTTGAGCGCTCATATCTGCTGGTCTACTCTCAATAATCTCCATCATCTTTGTCAAATACTCTTCAATATTTTTCTGATTGATCGTAATGTCGGTAATAAACTCAAACAGTTCCTTTGTGGTCATCACTTTCACCAATCCCTTCTTTCTGAAAAAGTCTCTAATATTAGAGCAATCCTTTCTCAAGAATTCAAGTGCATGAGGGTGATCATGCTCCACAGATTGCGACACATCAATAATGTAAACAGTGCCCTTAAAGTACAACATATTGTACTCGCTCAGATCCGCATGGACCAACTTTGCTTCCTGGTACATTCTTCTCATTGTCTTAATAATCTCGAGATAAATCTCCCGAATCTTGCTTGACTTCAATTCAACATCCTTCAATCGAGGTGCTGGCCAACCATTCTTTCCAATAAATGTCATGACGAGAACGTGTTGACGAAGAAGAACTGGTTTTGGCACGGGGATTCCAATCGCTTCCAATCTCTTCAAGTTTCTCATTTCCTTTTCGGCCCAGACACGCACCATTTTTCTTGGATTGTGCTTACTGTAGCCAGTCTTGAAACGGAACTCACCACTCACATAACGATCACGATCCTTGAACACGAGAATACTCGTTTTGAACACCTTGATCGCAAAACCACCGTCCAACTCATCACTACCACTCACATCACTGGACAATGTCTTTAGTGATTCATCTACGCTTTCACCAGGTGATGCATAGTACACATTGGCTTCCTTTCCAGTACTTACACAACCATCAATCGAATAGAGTGTTCCATTGTTGATCATCTTGTACAGAATCATTCTTGTTCTTGGATCGAGCACTTGTTCAACAGTGGCTCTGTCTTGCTTTCCATGAACACGAATTCTTTGACTTTCTCCCTTTCTCTCAGACTGCCGTATCACATTTTTGACAGAGTTTGACATTTGAGGCAAATGAGCGTCTTGTTTCTGTTGTTGTTGTTGTTGTTCGAATCCACCGAGATGAATTCTAGAGTTGAATTTGGCAAGTGAGGCACTACCACTCATGGACGATGATTCCACATCAATGATTTTTCCATTTTCATCAACAATGACACCACTCAATTCATCATCATCATTTTCATCATCATCAAACTCGTCATCTTCATCATCATCATATTCATCTTCATTGAAATTATTTGAAATTTCATAGTCGTCCATACCTCTGAGAACAGGTCTGTTGGTCGTAGCAGAGGACAGCACTGAGAATTTTTGATACTTTCCAACCTTGGCAGAAGCAACAGCAGCCTTCAATTGAGAGTCTTGTGACCGACTGAGTTGTATTGCAAGCTTTGCGTCTTCTTGTTCTTGCAAAAGCTTTGCAATGGCAGAGTCTGTCATGTCATGATGAATCAACTTTGCCAAGTCTTCATCGACGTCATAGCTAGCATTTGCTTGCTGTTGTTGTTGTAGCACCACATTTTCTGTCGCAGCAGCAGTTGGTTGTCGCAACTGTAGTGACGACGAGGCGGAGGATTGAGTTTTGGCGGGAGCCAAATTTATTTTTTCCGACTCCGACGAACGGAGTTGTTGAAGAATGCGGGCTTGTTCTTCAACGTCAATTTGGTTCAAATCAACATCGATAGCGGCAGCGTCATGCATTTGATCTTCTTCAAGTAAATCGTAAACTTCATCATGTTCATCGTTATCGCTCTCTTGTGCAAACGTTTGTGTGAATGCACCAAGAGACATTTTCATATTCTTTTTTGCTTGTTGTTGTTTTGGGCGAGTCATTTTTGTTGTTGTTTGATGACTGTTGTGTGGTTGTTTTTTTTGTCGGTGGTTGTTGCGTTTTGTGCGCGCTTTTTGGCTGCAAGAGTCAAGACTATTTGCTTGTCGTGTGTTGCTGAGTGTTCGAGTAAGCTTGTTCGACAGTCAATCTCGAAGGCGAAAGTTTGTTTGATCAATTTGGAGAATCACATTCAACAAAACGGTTGATCTTCAATGATTCAGCAGTCGGAGAAAATAGAAAGAATCTGGTGAATTATTTACAGAGAGTGCAAGACAACAAAGGGAGCCTTTTGTTCCACAATGGTGAACAAAGTTTTGACATAGGACCTCATATCGTCACTGCACACCACAAGAGGAAAGCATGTCTTCATGTCCAATCTTTGTAGTTCGTCCCACTCGGGCAGAGAGTTGAAGAATTGATCGATTGATTCTGTTGTCCAATCAGAGAACTCACGAAGACTGAATTGCTGCAATTGAGATCTTGGTGGCCCTTCTGTTGTTACAAGAGCAGTAACAAGCTCCGATATATTTAGTGCTCGTTTCATCTCTAACAGTTCCAATCTCTTCAAGAACTTCAATGAACGAAGTGAGTCAATGAATGTTGGAATATAGCCAATATCTGGAATCTCACAACACCGTATCGTAAGGTCTTCCAGATTGACGGCATGGAAGCAAATAGACGCAATAATGTCTAAACGTTTACGATCGATATCTAACACCTTGAGTGACAGCGAGTTCTGAGCGAGCACAGAGTAGAAGCTAGCCGGTGCTGCCTTGACTGAGAGTCTTAGACACTGGAGATTAGCCGCAGAAGCTGCCCAATTCGATTGATCTGTTTGATCGTGGGTAATGGAGGGTAATTCATGCAGCTGTAGAGATGTCAAGAGTGGTAGATGCTTGAAAATTAAATCAGCATTTGAAAATGTCGTGAAAGATGACGACAAGTTAAGTTCTTGCAGGTCTGAATCCAGTGTTTTGAGCATATTCTCCAGATTTAGATAACAAGGACTCAACTCATCTCTATGAATGGTCAATGATGTTAGTGATGGAAATATTTTTCCAATAGCAGAACATATCCTGCCGTCTACTGATCCGTTGAGTACAAGTCTCTTGATACCTGGACATACATCCTCAAGATCGATAAAAGGATCAGCACCAATTTTAACATACGGACAGTGAATGGTTAGAGTAGTTAACCTGGGACATTTGTCTATCAATTGTTTGAGACCTTGCCAACCAACCGATGAATCGACGTGTAATTCTCTCAGTGTGTCATTTGATTGACTTTTACACAATGCGGATACCAAATTATCAAAACCATATTTGTTGATGCTCGTACCAATCAGGTTCAGTCTTCTCAAGTTTTCGAACGAACCCAAAACAAAACAACATTTGTTGTTAATATTGTAACATGCATTCAAATTGAGGGCAACTACTCTGGGACAAAATTCTCTAATCTGTTGCAAGTGAGAGATATCAATCTGATCCCCAAACAAGTACTTTGAAGAGGCATGGGGAGAGTCCTTTGAGACTGCCATCGTCCTTAACACTTCCGAGACGTTTCTCGAAATAGCAAAACTTACTTCATAAAACCAGTGAGACCACTCAGAATTACACAATGCATCCACAACCATCTTAAGTGTGACACTACTACTACCATTGTCCAGAGACAGGACTGGCGCGGATGCTGATCCATCCTCGCGATATCTCTCCAGAGACAAAATGGACAAACTCAACGGAGACACATGAAACTTTCTGTTGCACATTTTTGACATGAAAAACAGTGAACGAGAAGATGTCGCAACTGAGAAGAGCAATGTCTTACGATCCGTAAAGCTAAAAATGTGCATTAACAGATCATATGGTAAATCTTGCACACCATAAATGTCATTATCATCACCATCATCACCACTACCACCTCTTTCATTCACCACTTCGCTCCATGGTTTCGTGGCATCACCGCTCGACTTGGTCTTGTCCTCAAACAACTTTTTGAGTCGTTTTTTTTGCTTTTTTGCATGTAATTTTGAGCGTTGGAACTCTTCTTCCCTTGAATGAAAGAGACCCATACTTGTTGGTGCGGTGGTGTTTGCTTGTTGGTTTGTTGTTGAGTTCCAAAAAAAAGAAACTGGAAAAATTAACCTTGATATCCCGCTTTGCAACAGACGAGAAATTTCTGTCCAATCTCTGATTAGATTGTTTCTGGTAGTGCATGTCTCAATTTTGCACGGGTCCAAAACACTGGCTGATGCCCTGCCAAACAATTGTTGATGATTTTCGAGTGATGATTTCAAGTCGTCTTCAAACAGTTGAGAATCCTTTTGGAGGATGAGCTCAAATTCATCAGTCAATTAGGCATGGGGATCAATAGGACATGATGATGATGTTTGGATGTTTGGAGTCAAATACAATTCATCGAACAGTGAATCCACAAAAACCCGCACAACAAAAAAATGGAAGAGCTCAAGCACAAGGAACAAGGAAACAAAAGCTTTAGTGATGCAGATTACAAACAGGCATGGCATCACTATACGATGGCCATTGAATCCGCATCATCTTTATCTTCACCCAATCTCTATGTTCACTATTCGAACAGATCATTGCTCTATATGAAGATGGGTCGCTTAGAGGAAGCTCTTGTAGATGCGAGTGAGTGCACGCGCATCAAACCTGACTGGTGGAAGGGTTATGATCGTCATTGTCGTGCACTGTTAGCTCTCAATCGTTTCAATGAAGCGCTCAGTGTGTGCGATCAAGGAATTTCTCATGTGCAGAGTGGCGCCAATCATGCCACTTTGCCGCCACTACGGAAATTGCGCCAAGAAATATTGGAGCGAAAGAATGAAGCGGAGAATCATGAGTCCGCCAATGAGGTTGTGGCGGGGTTAAAAGGACTCGATCAGGTAAAGGAGTTTGTGGATCAAGTTTTAAAGGATTTGGACAATGGAAATCAAGTGGGGAAGCAAGCTTTGTTGTTGGCAGCTCTTAGACACTCGAATGCTTGTTCTTTGACTGAAACTGATCAAGTATTGACATCACAGGATGCATTGAGTTTGATTGTTGACACGTTTGGTGACGTAGAGGTACAAACCGACACTTGTGACTTGCCTGTGACTGATCAGATTCAAGTATTGTTTGCGTTGATGGACATGGCAGGCTCAAGCGAAGAAATTGCGACTCAATTGTCCACTTACTACACAAAGTTTAATCATAAGCTCGTTACACTGATGATGAACTGTAAGGCTGCATTGTCAGATGAAAGAACATTAGAATTGGTGAATCGTATGCTGCAAGTACTCTTAAACATTTATCATGGGCAAATTTCTCATTTGTTTGGCACAAGTTCAAAGTTTGACGCTCAGACATTGGTAGATATCGTGATTCATTTACTACGAAGTGGTGATTTGGAGAAGAAACTAGTAGCTTCACAGGTACTGTTCCTGTGCTATGATTTGTTGTCTGAGAAGACAGATTCTCGGTTTGAGGACAAATTGATTGCCGCTGGATGCTTGAGGATCCTCATTCAGCTATCTCTGGATGAAATATCTGACGATATGGCGTATCCAATCTTGCATTCCATCGTATATCTTTCATTTACTCATTCAAAACAAGTGATAGATTCTGGTGCGCTGGATTGTTGTATGAAGTGGCTCGATGCGAGCTATGCACAGACACCAACCTTGTTGTACGCAATTGAGCTTGTGTCAAGTCTCATCGATACTATTGATGGGCAATTGATGACCAAAGTGGGTCAAGATCTCTCGCTGCAATTATTAAACGTGTTTTCATGGGTTCCGGATGTGCAAGTGAGAGAAAGTGCAGCCAAGTGCTTGATAAGAATGGCTTCTAAATCGTCTGATCGTTCATTCCTGGACGATCTTTTCCTCTATGAGGTGGCAACACAGGCAAGACTGTTGGTGGAGTCAGGTTTAGAAGCTGACTTTAGCAAGAATGAAGAATTAGCAACATTGATCCAGACAAGCTGCACATTAATCATGGTTCTGTGTGGAGAAGATGCAAACAATTATGAACAGGTGACAGAAGCATTACCAATGGTTCTTCAATTGATACCAAAGGCCGAACAAACCGATATGAGGTTGAACCTGTTGGCACTCGTACACAAGTACTTCACAGTTCTTTCGCCAGAATCACTTGCCAACTGTGGTTCAGAAATTGCAGATTTTATGCCTGATTTTCTTGAATGGGCGATGCAATTGCCAGAAGATGCGCCAGAGTATGTAACTTTGCTAATTGATGTCATAATATTTTCCTCTGTGACTGACTGTTGTTTTCTATTTTATAGGCAAGTAAAACATAATGTGGATATGGCTGTTAAGGCAATTCGAAACTCATTTGGTGAAATGATCAATCAATGATAAAATCATATTTATTGAAGTGCTGGATAAGCAGCAGGATAGTTGACCAATTGTTGTCTTGCAAGGTACTCTTCCCAATGATGCCATCCGAGTGAGGCAACAATAGAACGTAATTTCTCAAACGTTTCCTTCTCGGCCTTCGCATCAGATGCCTTATTCTCTGAAAGGGCTTTTCTAATGGTTTGGATCAACTTGCCGTAATGTTTCTTCTTGATGAGAACGGCCAAGTGCAGATTGAGGTGTTTGAAATCAGATGTGATATCAGCCCACTTGTTTAGCTCCTTAACGGTTTGATTCAACAATTCAGCATTCTCTTCTGTAGCGTGATCGGCCAAGGCCTTAGCTTTGTTGTACAGAGCGTCAATTAAGAAGGCCTTCTTCTTGTTCATTTCTTCATCCTTCTTCAACCATTCATAGTCTTCCTTGGTGGTGTCCTTGTTCTTTGGTGTTGTGCCAATGTGAATTGCAAGTTCAGCTCGATCAATGAGGGAAACAATTGTGTCTGCAGAGGTAACAATTTCGTTGATATTGACATTCTTTTTCTTGCTTAGTTCCTTCATCAAGTAAGCGAGCTTCAGTTTTAACATGGACAAGTTGTTTGGATATTGACCAAGCAAGTCACGGAATAAGGGTTCAAATTCCTCAGGCTTGTCCATTATGGCTTCCAAAAACTTGACTGCAGCCTCCACGACAGCATCTTCAAACTTTTCTTTGCTAGATCTGGTGTCCAACTTCTCCAGTTCCTTCTTTTCAGTAGTTTTATCCTCAGTCTTGCTCGTTCTGGAAGGAACACTGTAAGTGACAGTAATACTAGCATGTGTACACTTCTCAAAGAGTGTCACCTTGCTGAAGAGAGTATCACCCAATTTGGCCTTCTTTGGTAGATCTTTGGATTCTGGTGCGGCAATGTAAAGGGCGGAGGCAGTTCCAAGACTGATATTCAACTTTTCTATCTTGCCTGTTCTTTGGATCACCTTGTTGGGATCCGGGAACATTGAAATAGCGATTGGCTTTTCTAATGTCTGGTCGACATTCAACACAGATTCCTTCAAGCTCTCCAACAAGCTCAAGTTCTCATGTCTAAAAAGTACTCTGACGGTAATTTCACCCTTTGGTAGTTTGAAGGCGGTTGGCCAAGCATCAAACACCTTCAATAACTGCTTGTTGCGAGTGAACAACATGATCATCTGTGCCTCCAAAATTGATTCATACAACATTGAGGAGATAGTAGGAATTCTACACATAACCTTTGCTGACTCCTCCATTGGGAAGGTATATGTCAACACCATACTGTGTACTGGATCTCCGTTCAATTGTCTATCTCTTGGATCAGTGAGCGTTTTGATCTCGGAAGACTTTGGTCTGATGTGACGTGTCCATGTGTTAAACTCTGCCTTGAGCTTTAGCTCTTCGTTCTTCAATTCTGATTTAAGAATGATCTTGCCACAAATGTCTCCAGCATCAATGTGTACATGATTTGCTGAGGGTGTAACTCCTCTAAACTCTACATTACAAGTAACTTCTGAGTCTCCCAGAGAGCTCCAGAATTGAGCAAGACAAATCTCCATTGTGGTTCCAGGAATTGTCTTCACATAGTGAACTTCCTTGTCGTCTTGCTTTAGGAACATGTACTTCTTATACTCGTGAACACTGAAGGCTGTCTTTGGCATCAATTGAATACAGTGAAGCAAGTATGTTTGCTTTGTGTCAATCCTTAGACCAGACACAGTAATTTCTGCAAATTCACTTCCAGTAGGCACAACAACAAAGTTCCTTGTGATCGACCCTGGTTTGCATACGATGCGACCAATGCTAAGCACAGGCTTTTCAACCTTTTGTGGCTTGATAACTGTGACAGGAAGTCTGAACAATGGTCCTGCGGCAACATTATCAGCATCTACTGCTAGAACCTCGCCATGATAGGCCTTATTGGCTACCAAGTGTGTTGGATCGACCCGAACAACAAATGATTGTGTTTCATTTAAACTTACAAAGTAGGATGGTACTTGGATCCAATCTTGTGTGCTCTCCAAATACACTCTTTTGTGATAATTGATCTTATCATCATTAGGTGCGTTCTCAACGAATTTAGTCTGGACGTTGATAGTATGATCAGTCACAGTATGAGTCATCACAGCAGATCTCAAATAAATACCTCTATTGCCATCAGCTGTTTTCACAATATACTTCAAGTTCTCCGTTGTGTTGTATGGATGTTTGTCCATGTATGCATATGCATCAGCAATCTGCAGCAATCCTTTTCCAAGAGCAAATGGATCAACGCTTTCAATAGAACGAGCACTGTTCTCAATTGCTCTCTTAATGTAGTGAGCATTCCATGGCTTGTCAGATTGCTTCAATCCCGACAACAGGCAAGCAATACCACCACACACGCTGGGAGAGCTCATGCTCGTTCCATTCATTCTTTGCATTTTTTGCAATTCGTACGCTGGAACCGAGGTGATCGCAGCTCCGGGACCAGAAATTGTAGTTGTCCAACCATCCAATGAAGGTCCCCTGCTACTCCAGGTGTAAAGATTCTCAGGTACCTTATCACGCAAACTGTACTGTACCTCACCCATGTCTTCACTAACGTACGCTCCTACACTGATCACATCAGAGTTATCGCCAGGTGTTCCCGCAGTACTGAGCGCAGGTCCACTGTTGCCTGCTGAGGTCACGAATACTACATTATGCTTATCAACGAGTTCAGAAATCATTGAGGCAAATCGACCCTGATTCGGCATGAATGTTGATTCACCATAACTCATGTTAATCAAGTTACAATTGTTCTCCTTTGTAGCAACAATTCCTCTGCAGACTCCAGTGTTTGTCTCCATTGTTCCCAAATATGAATCACCAATCTTAATAGACACGATTTGACATCCTGGTGCAACTCCATTGTAGTTTGGTTCCTCCTTGTGATAGGCACCGACGATTCCAGCAACATGGGTACCGTGCGATCCACCTGCTGTCACAATAGAAAGGATTTTACCATCTTCATAGAACTTGACCGAATAATTCAATTTGTCTGCATTGGTAAATGTGCTGTACTGTTGTTCCTTTCGGTAATCAGTCAACAATGTGTACCTGGACAAATCAATAATGAATTCTGCTTCTTCCTTTTTCTCCTGATCATTTGAAGCTCGTGATGGTTGTTGATCATCTGGATAGATGCACACTCTCCAATCTTGACCATCAAAGAACGAAATGCAGTCATAAATAGGTCCTGGATCATCATAATTCTTGTACATGTCATTCATCTGTTCAATCTGTAGCTCTAAATCCTTTTTATCACTCGCAGACAGCTCGGAATTGCCCTCTAATTGCTTTCTAACCTTTGAAATGGCTTCAAAATGATCCCTCTCAAACACCTTCTTTCTCTCTTCCTTGATGCGTGTGGTCAAGGTGGAGGAAAACAGTTCATAAGCTCTCTTGACACCAAAATGATAGGTTCCATTGGCACTCTTCTTCTCCCAACTTCCCAACTTGAATTTTCTGCCCGTTAGTGGCGATACAACCACAGAGCTATCTGCTTCCTTCTGTTCAGAGGATGTTGTAATGCTCTCCTCGCTATTCTTATCTTCAGTTTTCTCCGATGTCGGGATAACACTCACCCTTTGTTCCATACTGACATCGCCACTGCATGTGCAATCGACGAGATCGACAATCTTTGGTTTGCCGTCTGAGGTCCATTGAAGTCCAGAAGCACCTGGATCTACGCCAGTGTCAAAGATGGCGACACAAATGCCTCTTCCATCGAATTTTGGATTCACCGCAAGGAATTGATCGCATTGAGTCTCCGATTTTGGTAATAGAACATGAGAGGGGAAGGGTGAGGAACGCTGTTGTTGATCCGTCAATGATGTCGCTGTTGTTGATGCCATTCCAACCGAGAGAGTGTGTTTATTGAGGCTCCTTTTGTCTTTGTTTGTTGAAGGTTCGAAACAATGCCAAAGATCTCTCAAATTATTTTTAGACCGAAATTTGCGATGTTTTCTCCTTCTGCGCCATCATCCTTGTGTTTCAACAATCTTTGCAAAAGACAACCAAGTCGAAACAGTCAGATGGCCAAACGCAAAAAGAGTCCCACCCCCAATGAAGAGGATCAGCACCTTCAAGATGCCACAGATGTAACCATATCTGCACAAAGCAAAAACAAGGACAAAGTTGATCAACAAGAACCAACAAAGGATAACATCAAGCCTACCTTGCTAGAAAAAGTTTTTAATCTGGTGGGTCGAGTGATACAGATGCTCATTGCACTTATTCTGGTCGGTTTTCTCACCAACTTGCTGTTCCTGCGTGTTCAGAGACAAAATGTTCAATTTGACCAAGATTCTCGCATGTTGATCACACTAAGTGACAATAAGACCGTGTTTAGTACTTATTGTGTGTCCAAGAATGAACCTCAAACAAGTTTTCATTACACTGTGTTGATTGAAGGATCAATCGGTTCATTCCATCAGGGAATGGAAAGAGTGGCAGTTCACTTAGTGCACAACGAACAAACAAATCCAAAGTCAAGAATTCAAGTCTGTTCGTATGATCGATTGGGTGTTGGACTGTTTAGCTCTGCTGACAAGACAGTATCAACCACTCACAACGAAACGGTACAATACTTGAAGGAGATTGAGGAGTTCTATGAAAAGTTTGTGTCGCAGAGTGAATCACCTGTTGTTGTTGTGGGTCACGGATATGGAGCCAATTTGTTTTCTAGAGTGTTTTTCTCTCCAGAGAGAAGCAAAACTACTGCACAAAAGTGGAGACACCTTGTGAAGAACGTTATTTTGATTGATCCAATCTTGTTGAATTCTCAATGGGATCAATTGTCTGTGCAAAACACAGTTCAACAATTCTTGGCCTTGTCCGGATTGAGAAGATTAATGGGTAAGGTATTGTTCGATACTCAATCTGGTATCCAGTTCTTTAGAAGTGGTCTGTTCAATGTTCATAGCTTGTTGCCAGGTCCTTATGATCTATCCAAGAAGTCTCTCAAACTTAAGTTGGAGCGCAAAGTCATTCTGAATGATCAAAATATTTATGAACAAGCCAATAAGAATCTGAAGAGATTGAAGGACAATGGCTTCTTGAAGCCAGTGTCATCCTCTCCCTCCACGACTCATGTTCGAGTATTATTGACAGGAGCACTCAAGGACAGTTCTGTAACATTGTTGGAAGACAAAATGTGGTGGAAGAGTCAAGCTCAATCACACAAGATTGATGTGATTGAGGCTTATGGTGAAGCCACTGTGTTTAACCGTCTATCTACCCTTATCTCAAGTGCCATAAACAACAGCAACCAATAACAGCAAATGTACTATCGTTCATTTTCTAATCTCATCCTACCCATTGTATTCCTCAATGTTCCTCAGGTTTTCTGTAGTGGACGTTTCTCCGCACTCACCCGAAAAACTTCTTCAGATGGGCGAACATAGCAAGAACTTCACCCACTGCCCGAACTCTCACATACGGACAAAATGAGTCTTTCCGTCGAATGAAAACGAGTCAACCCCGTTGTTACACCGTTCACACAACACGATGACACTCTCCTCTCATGTAGTCCACTCGCTCTATTCATTTTTTTCTTCGCCGTCCTCGTCATCCGATTGTTCTCTTTCAGAGTCCAGTGTCGCTGCGACGAGAGATGTCAGTTTCTCTGAAGTTGATTTCCTTCAAAACAACAGTACGGATCAACAACAATCGATGGGACCGACAATGACTCAAAAGAATAGACGACTGTCAATGAAGAATGCTGTCTATAACAATAAGGATGACCAAAGGAGTCAAGTTGTGGTTCAAAGCTTCAAAGCTCCTCCAACCAAAAACCAAACAACAATACTTCAAGAAAGTAACAACCAACAAAATAAGAAGAAGCTCAACAATTACAAACCATCGTTTGTGAAGAAGCAAGTAACTGTGAACATTCTTTGGCTAACGGCAGAGATATGGCTCATTATTTTTGCATTTTTAGATCAAAATGAAATTGAAACGATTCAATACCGCGTTTCGAGTCAGTTGGCCGATTTACTGTATCGCGACCTGTCTGTTCGGAATAATATCAATAGACAAAGAGTTGTGTTTCTTGGGGATGATTCGAGCTTGATTCCAGCTTCATCCTATTCTCTAGTGGACACAAGCACGACGGATATCACAACTGCAAAGATGACTGTAAACTGTGCGATTGATGACATTCCCTATTGTTCTAGTCAGCATCATGGTTACCAACCTTATGATCATAGCTTGGCGATACAACCAGTAGCTAACAACAGTGTTGCTACAGAACCTCTTGCACAACACAGTAAGGAATACATGTTGTGGCAGAGCGAGAAGATTGTCAAGAACAATGGAGTGACAATTGAAGAACAGATGCAAACGGAGGATGATGAAATGAGCTCGAGTAGTGTTGCCAGTTTTTCGGGAAACAATGGTTTCTGTTCGAATGTGCTGAGTGATGACAATGATTCTGATGTGAGCTGTTCTAGTCAAATTGACAGTGAACATGGTCATGGAGCAAGTAAAACGAATGACCATCAATCCAGTTGGCGAAAAGTGGAACAAACTCTATCACATAGGAAAAAATTACAGGATGGATTCGAACGAAAAGATTTGGAACATCAGATATGGAACACGTATTCGATTATAATTGTGGGAGACAAGAACGTGGGTAAAACTAGTTTATGCAAGCGATTTATTGCTCGATCATTGTTGGAAGACAGTTTGGAACCATCATCATCTGTGGTTGACTCATCACTGACTCATAACAACACTGATTTTGAACTAGAAAAGGTTCACAGTACGTACATTGCCCAGAGTTATAAGCTGATGAAGAAGAAGTTTATGGATCCATTCAAAGTTATTATAGAAGATGTGGAGTTATCGACTTTGACGAAACAGACGATGAATCATCAAGTCAATTATGGAAGCTATGGAAGTCACCAAAACAGTACTTCTTTGTTGGATGAACCATTGTTCGGTTCTCCAACGAGTGATTATTTTCGATCTCAAATGTCAAACACAAACACGACTCATTCAAACTCACATTTGCAATCTGATTTTGATGCAGTCATGCTTGTCTTTAGTCTTCAGGATCGAGCAAGCTTTGATAGTTTGTATCCATTGTTTAAGAGAATGTTAGCTGGACGAAAGGGTAAAATGTTCCCCGTGGTACTTGTAGCAAACAAAGCTGATGTGGCGGGTGAGAGGAGTGTCTCTACAGCAGATGTGGACAAAATGATGCTGAAACTGGAAAAGAGAACCGGTTACACACTGTACAAGGAATGCTCAACCAAGAATCAGCGAGATGTCGATGTTTTGTTCAGCAGTACGCTCCATCTGATGCAACGGTTCAGAACCTCTGATCAGAACACGAACGAAACTAATGAGAATAAAAGCTCATGTGTCATCTGTTGACACTAACCTTTCGCGCACATGACTGTTTCCCAATCAGACATCGTAAATCGGAACAAAATACCGCCGACGCGCTAAAAAGGGAAGAAAGCGCGAAACAAAAACACGGAAAAGAAACAAAGAGCAAACAAAATGAGTACTACTCACAATGTGTCAAGCTCTCCGAAACTAACAGAGTTTTCACTGACTCCCATTCCAACCTCTAGGTCACTCTTTGTCAATCCATTCAAGTATGTTTTTCACTATACACCTATACACTCTACTATCCATGTTGTTTTCACCCAATTTGTGACTCACACACCACTCGTTTTTTTTTACACATGACGCAGACGCTTTCAAAATCATCCAACAACCAACAACACTCCATCACCTACAACAACAACAACATCAATATCAAACACGACAAATGACTCAACAGTCGATGACAATCAATATTATTATTTTTATGAACACAATGATGTCATCAACTCTACCACACCAACAACATCAACCACCACCATGAACAAAAATACTAATAATACTAATAATAATAACAATAATAATAGTAACGTAGTGAATGGAGCATCACCATCCGTGTTCATTAGCTCAACTGTACAATCACTCATGAGCAGTGATGTAGAACGATATTTGGAAGTCAAGCAACGAATGAGAGAATCAAGTGCCATGGGATTGCGTCGTGGATCCTCAATCACCTCAAACAAGCAAAAAAAGAAAAATGGGTCGGCGCAACAAAAGAATGGAAATGATGAAAATTGGAAAAATGAATTTTTGGACAGTCAAGCTCGAGTAAAAAATTTGAAGCATGTGAGACAAATCAATGCTCATCCTTCTTCATCAAACAATAATAATAATAATAATAATAACCACATAACGATACCATCTAAAAAGAATAGTCATCATCGTAATCATAATAATAATAATAAAAATGATGGTCATGGTGAATCAAATACGAATAGTAGTAATAGCAGTGGTGATCATTTTGAATACTTGTCCATGAGTCATCCGAATCATGATGATCATCAGTCATGGACGAGTAAAAGAGTGAAATCATCATTGATGAGACATTCATCTTCACCATCAGTCATTGACAATAACAATAATAATAACAACAGTAGTGATGAACATGGTAAGACGTATCATACGAGAAAACGATCATTTTCATCAGTTGTACCAGATAAGAATTCATTGCTCATGGATGATGATGATGATGATGATGATAATAAGCAAGACAATAATGATGAAAATCGAAACAACAATAATGATGATGATGATGATGGAGAATCATCCAATCACAACAATAATAATCATAACAATAGTAATAATAATGCTAATAGTGCTCTTCTGTTGGGTTCTTCCTATACGGGATACAGTAGTCTGCTACACAGTCGAAAAGAACACTTAAAGTTGGAGAATCGATTACATCGAAGTGATTCAGGTGCTGGTGGTATGGGTGGTCCACCACTGCCACTACCTCATCACATTCGAATGCATGGAGATAGAGAACGATCCGGTAGCTTGTTGAAACGATCGAGGTCGGACAATTCGTTGAGTCTCAAGGGCAATGGAGAGAATGAGGAAAATGACGGTGGCTCAAACGTGGTCAAGGACAATAATTTAAGGATGGATTCAGAGAATCACAATGGAGAGGATAATCATAATGAGCAGGAAGCGTCTAATCGAGCGCAACGGTATCAATCGAGACGTCTATCATTGCAAAGGAATTATCAACCAGTGACGAATCAATCGTTTATGAATGCGCCTTACTCGGGTCCCGCATCTCCTGTGAACGCTACGGCAGCAAACAATGCTGTTGCAAACAATAGAAGGCAAGAACATTTGTTGGCAAGGACGTTGATGCGCCGAACCAGTTCCAAACAATTCTGGATGCCTGATAATCGAGTTTCTACGTGTTATCAATGTGAGGCTCCCTTCTCTGTCGTGAAGCGAAAGCATCATTGTCGTGTCTGTGGTCAAATTTTCTGTTGGAAGTGCAGCAATAATTTTGTCGAGGGTTCACAGTACGGGTACTCTGGCAAGGTGAGAGTTTGTGGTCACTGTTTGAACATTTTGACCAATCAAATACGTTCGCCAACGCATGAGAGCATGCAGTACATTGATTTGAATCCTAATCCTTCCACAGAATCAATCAAAAAGCTGTACACGTCACAGAATGTTGTGGGAAACTATTCTACAATGGATACTGAAGTTTCGAACAACAACAGTGATCCATCCAAGCAAAGTTCTTCTGAATCTACGGTGCCTATGCCCATCAAGTCCAGTCCATCGAAAACACAGGAATCCTATCTATCTGAAAGTGTGGATGACATGGTGATCATTACGCAACACGAGACAAACAAACAACCTCTGGATGGTGACTCCTCTCCGATTTCTCCCAATTCTGAAATCTGTTTACATCCATCAAGTATATCTGGTGAAGAGTTTGAACAAAAGTTTGATGATCACCTCAAATCAATCGAAGACATTTCTCAGCAACACCTTCGAAAGGTGATTACTCAACTGTTGCAAGAGGATAATGTAGACATGGCATGGAAAGATGTGATTGTTGGTCTTGCCCTGCGCACAGTCAACTGCATCAATCCACAACCAAACCTAGGTGATAAAATGGACATTAGGCACTATGTGAAAATCAAGAAGATACCAGGATCCAAGTTTGAGTCAGAGTATGTGGACGGTGTAGTGTTCAAGAAGAATGTAGTGCACAAGAAGATGAGAACGAACGCTGCCAATCCTCGACTGTTGCTCTTTGGTTGCCCTATTGAATTTCATCGTGTTGAGAATCAAATGGCCAACTTTAATATCTTGATGGGACAAGAGGAAGAATTCTTTAAGCTCCTCCTCAAGAGAATCGAATTGAAAAAGCCTGATTTGGTGATTGTACAAAAACCTGTGAGTGGCATCTTCCAAGAGATGCTCGTTCAACAAAAGATATCTCTGCTGGTGAATGTGAAGAGAGGTGTGATGGAAAGAATATCGAGATGCACGGGTTATCCTATATTGAACTCTGTTGATGAGATTGAATTGGTGAGAGATGATTTGGGTGCATGTACTAGCATGCAAGTGAGTCGAGCTTTTGGTAGTTGGGCCAACAAGACACTATTTATTATTAAGGGTGCGAACCCTGAGACAGGCTGTACAATTGCTTTGAGAGGAGAAAACCTAAACGAGCTGAAACTAGTGAAGAAGATTATGCGTTTTGCTGTTTATGTTGCATACAATTTGAGATTGGAGGCAGAATTATTCTTTGATGAGTGTGGTACCTTTGTAGGTCAATCACAGCGTCGCAGAGCGCCTTCCATCGCGACCGATAAACGGACTTCAATCGAGTCACACGAGTTAAATAACAGTACAATGGATGACGAAACAACTTCACTAGTGAGCGCTCAATCAAGTGAATCATCAGCAAAACTTGAAGAAAAGGTTCTGTCTGTCTCACCCTATGTGACTATTCCACTACGATTCGAAGAATGGACAGATGAAATTATGGACAATGGTGAATATGAGTACTCGAAAAAGAGCAGCGCTCTCGACAAGTCCCTCTTGTCTTCCAAAATGCTATCACCATTAAGTCACCAAAATATTGTTGTTCTATTCACAAAGATTTTGAAGCATGACTCTGCAATGAAAGAGAGCGTCAATGACTTCTCTCATCAAGACTATGGCGTTCCCGAAATTATTGTGATTGCATACTATACGGAGAATGATATGGCACTTGGACAGTTTTTGGAGACAAAGTGCTTCAATCCCGCGCTGCTCAAAGAGAACCTTAGTATTATTCGAACGTACACGCACGACGAAGGAAGGATAAAAGTGACCATAGAAAAAGCTGACCATATCACTTATTCCAACAACGATGACTGTATCTCAATGTGGAGCTTCTGTAAATTGTGCCAGAAGCATGTGACACCCGTTGTGCCAATGTCCGAAGGAACGTACAAGTATTCTTTCGGAAAATTCTTGGAAACTGGTCTCTATAATCATACATTGGTATGTCGAACGGGTAACTGTAAACATTCCATCCATGAGTATCATGTCAGATGCTTTGGTTACAAGGACTTTATAGCGAAGTTTGAGTATGAACCTGTCACTGTGTACAAGATTACTGTACCATCTAATGAGCTTTGCTACAGCTCAACAAAGCAACAAAAATGCTTTGACAAGTTTGTGACAGAAGTGTCTGAGGCTTGTGGCAAGTTGTACGGTGATTTGTTCCTGTGTGCCAGCAACATGGAGAGCAATGTAGACTTTGTTGAGATGGAAGACCAGATAGAGTTGTTTAGAACATCGTTGGAACAACAGTATGAGAACCTGAAAGTTGCTATTGAATCAATCAGGCAGGAAGTGAACATGTATAGATTGAATCACATGATTAAGAACATTTATATCACTGCAAAAACTTGGAATACTGTCATTGAAGATCTAATTGATGAGAGCAAACATCCAAACAGCATCAAGGTGAACAACAAACTTGCCCGAGAGAACAAGCGACTCCAATCAAGAAGAGCCAACGTCACTATGAATGATGCAACCACTCCTCCGAAACCAGCAAGAAGTGATAGCAATGATTCTGTTGCTAGTACGAACCTTATTCACTCTGACTACATTATTATCACTCTGACTGCTAGCAATGACGCCCAACGACCGATTAAGAGTGTGATTTTAACATCGAAATCTTTGGGCTCCCCCATTCCGCATTTATCTCCTTCAAACTCGATCGTGACGAATGTTGATAGCTCCTTCGCTGTTCCAAAGCTCACGCTCTCTGCGAACACTCCTACCTCCATGGACCAGGTACCATATTTGGTGAGTCCTACTGGCAGATCTCCACCTTCTCCCTTCGAGTTGTCCAACGGTTCTAAATTACCTCACTCTATGAGTCTAACTGCTTTGAGCACGTCTGTAGAGTCAGCCAAGTCCCCAGCGTTTGGCAATTCAGCAATACTCGCCTCTCTCTACAACAAAAACAACAAGGTTGTACCTGTAGAGATACCAAAGCTAATCAGCAGTGTTGCTCCGTACATGAACTTACAAAGCAACCAATCAGACTCTAATATTATTGTTTATAATGATGAACCATCCACCATTATTGCGTACACCCTATGCTCGAATGATTATCACAATGCAGTTCAAGACGATGGTGACTTTGATGCATACAGTGATGATACGAGAGATTACGACATTACAGATGATGAAGATACTGATTCAGTCGATGAACGATATGCTTCTTCCGCAGTTGAGCAACACATGACATCAAAGGAAAACAATCACTTTAAATTCGTATTCAACACCAACTCAAGCGAGACTGTTAGTGACTCAGAAACTGGCAACGCACCAACTAGAGGCGAGAGGAAGGGAAAGAATGATTTTTATTGCACATGCTACTTTGCAAAGCAATTTGCAGCACTCAGAAGGGCATACTGCAGTGGTGATGTTCAATTTGTTCACTCTTTATCTCGTTGCAAACAATGGACTCCCACAGGAGGAAAATCAAAGTCGACTTTTACGAAGACATGGGACGATCGATTCGTCATCAAACAGATCTCGCGTGTGGAACTACTTACATTCTTGGAGACTGGACCTGCATACTTTGATTACATGGTCAATGCTTTGTTCCATGAACTCCCTACAGTCTTATGTAAGATCATTGGTGTGTATCGTATCGGTTACTATCACAAGGGAAAGCTCACCAAGCAAGATGTCATCATTATGGACAACTTGTTTTATGATAGAAACGTTGACCGAACGTATGATTTGAAGGGTAGTGAACGTAACAGATACCAGAAGGAGATGGGAGCTGTACTATTGGACGAAAATTTACTGAAGAGCATGTATGCTGGATCTCCTCCACTCATCACTCGGCAATTGTCCAAGGGAGTTCTATCGACGAGCATTCACAATGACACTCTGTTCCTCAGCAAACTTAATGTCATGGATTACAGCTTGCTTGTTGGTGTTGATGATCAAAGTCAAGAATTAATCGTTGGTATCATTGATTACGTGAGACAGTACACGTGGGATAAGCACTTGGAAACATGGGTCAAATCCGCTGGTATCATCAGCAGTAAGGGCAAGGTGCCAACAGTCATCTCCCCCAAGAACTACAAGGGTAGATTCAGAGAAGCCATGGAGCGATACTTTTTGCTCACTCCAGACAAGTTCACTGGCCTGTTGCAACTCCTGTCCAAGTAATCCTGTTATTGTATTCATATCCAGTAGGAGTAAACAATTCTCCGTCTTTCTCCGCTGCGACAAAAAAATTTCATTTCCCGCAAATAAATCGCGACAACAAGAACAAGCACAACAACAGAGAAAAATGTTCTACTTCAAATGCATTGACCCAGAATACGTTTGCTACTTGGGAAAAGACAAGGAAGAAAACGAAGAGCTCATCAAATACTCTTGGCCAGAAGATGTTTGGTTCCACGTGGATAAGCACTCTAGTGCTCATTTGTACTTGCGATTGAAGCCAAATGAGACGATTCATTCGATACCACCTGCCGTATTGGAAGACATGGCACAATACACGAAAGAAAACTCTATTGAAGGTAAAAAGCTAAACAATATTCGCATTGTTTACACAATGGCAAGTAATTTGAAGAAGACTGGTGATATGGCCACGGGAGCAGTTGGTTATCATGACCCAAGCAAGGCCTATTATACCATGGTGCTCAAGAAGAATCGTGATATTGTGAATCGCATCAAGAAGACCAAGGTGGAAGACACGAATCCCAATCTCCAAGCGTTGCGCGACGAGAGAGACAAGCAAGAAAGAGAATCCAAAAAAAAGGATACACGCGAAAAAAAATTACAGGAAAAGCGCGAAATTGAGCAAAAGAGGAAAGAGGCTGAAGCAAAGAGCTATGACAGTTTGTTTAGCTCTGATCGCATGCGATCAAACAAGGGAGCTAGCAATAGCAAGGCCAAGGCAAGTAGCAGCAGTGGCAACAAGAAGACATCAAACAAGACTGGAGCAAACAACTTGGATGATGTGTTTGGTGATGGAGATGAGTATGATGGCTCAATGGACATGGATGACTTGTTCTAAGCTGTTCAGAGAAAGATTAAGTATTTTCTTACAGAGTAAAAATCTTCTTGCTGATCTGAAGATCTGATTTCGATATCTGCTGCAAGTTCTGTTCCCAGTTCCTCCGATGGCAAACAAAGAAATAGAAGGAGAACATGCATACTTTATTCGCGTTTTGGGCAGACAACACGTTGTCAACAACCAAAGAAACAAAAGATGGAAGAACCAACAGATGTTAGGCTAAACCTTGGAAGTTCAGCAGATGCTGCTTCAAACAACCACACATTTCCCGTTTTTAAAGCAAGAGGCACATTTACACTGACTGGTAGTGTTCCTGTACGATGTTCCATGCAAAACACAAAGATTCAAGTCCATTTCAAGCTATTTACTCCACATGGGAATGTGCAAGAAGAGGGTTCTTTATCGGAAATGTTGCTGTTGCGTGAGGAAACTTTTTCCTTGAGTGCCACCAAGCGATCATTCACTCATCGTTTCACTGCCCACTGCAAGGATTCGTTTGTCCAAGTAGAGGTGAACTGTGATGGAAAGAGACTGGTTGCTCTGAATCAGATTGTACTGGATTTGAACTTGAAACAGAATACTTGTCATTTTCATCATGACAATAGCACCGCGGAGGATCAACAAGAAGAATTTTCATTCCTAGCGAACCACAACGATATTGAGATTGAACTGAGAGAGAATAGTGCTCACTTTCTGGTGCTTAGTCATGGAAACAATGGAACAGATTTGGACATGTTTTATATGAGTGAAAGGATTCGATTTCTATTCGAAAAGAACTGTCCTAACGTCGACTTTTTCATATTATGTGTACGATCGAACTCTTCTGATACTTGGAACGGAATCCATGTCGGTGGAGAACGTATTTCGAATGAAGTCACTGAATTCTATATCAAATATTTGACCAGATACGATCATATCTATCTGTCTTTGGTTGGTCATTCTCTAGGAGGCTTGTACATGAGATTCGCAGCTCCATTGATCCTTGATCATGAAGTATTGGTTAATCGTGTCATTCCTGTGAGTTACATGTCAATAAGTACTCCACACTTGGGTGCTCGAAAGCCATCTGGAAGTTCCTGGCTCCATAAGGGGCTCAAGGCCGGCGCTGAGTTGTACATGAAACATATCATTGGAGAAACTGGAAAACAACTCTGTTTGGAGGATAGTGGATATGGAGGAAGAAAGGAACCGATTCTGTTGCAAATGAGTGAACCAGACTCCAAATTCATTCACGCACTACGCAAATTCAAGTACTGTACATTGAGTGGTGCCACACATTTTGATATGATTGTGCCTCACGCAACATCAATGATATCATATTCGCACTCATACACAGAACCTCTGTTTCGAAATCAGTTGTCATTTGCTGTTGTGGGACACTCTAGATTCTTCAATACGGATACAACCAACACTGACACGTATTATCGTAGACTGCTTCCCCTGGATAAGTGCATAGACAACGAACCAGATGTATCAGATATGCTAGTTCAAGCATCAGAACGGAAGTTCCTATCTGATCAGGCTCAAGAGATTGAATTTATACCTTCGATCATGCACAACCTACAATGCCATAGTAATGTGCAATGGAGAAGAATTCATTTACAATTTGAAATTATGAACAAACTTGAAGTCTTCAACGGTACTGCGCACGGTATTGTAATCAACAAAGCGTCGCCCGTTCCAATCAGCACGAAGGGTCACTCTCCAGCTGCTTCATCCTGTGTGAAAATATTGTCATCAGTGTTACTCATCGATCACATGACTATAAATTTTAGCTCTCCTTAAACTCACAATCAGAATCACGGGAATAGATTGTAGTAAATTTATTGATCGACTTCATCGAACCAGATATCCACATGACTTGAATCCGGTACTCCCATTTGCACTCGCTCGTGTTCCCTTTCACTGCCAGCTGCCTTCTGCTGAGTTCGCAAATTTTTCCATACCTACAGGCTTTTTTTTTTTTTTTTTTTTTTTAATACAACCATTTCGGTTGCTCCGATTTTATTTTCTGACTATTTACACTGGATAACGCTCGAAGAGCGTTATCTCCTCCGTTACTTTTCATTTCTCACAATGACGCTCGTAGAGCGTCATTGTTATGTGTCTTCCTTGTGGGAGATGAATAGGCGATGAAGGGTGTCGACGCACCTCCTCTTCACCCTGTTCACGAATGATTTCGCTTTCTTTTCCGCCATGACCTTCTTCACACCGTTCATCCTCAAACCTTTTGTTACTTGTTCCACTGCTGAATTTTCAACCCCCATCATACCAGATAGGAACTCCTTGCTTGTCTTACGATTTTCTCTCACAGAGATTTTACCATCCTTCCACACAACATTATCAAACCATATATTGATTTGCTGCTTATGATGAATACCCAGCTTGTCAAGGTCTTTACCTACTGACAATGCCAGTCTTCTTCGGCGCACGATGGCCCTTGGACAACGTATGAGACAGTGTTGTATCGTCTCTGGCTCTTTGAGACATCGCTCACATCTTTCCATCACTTCATCCTTGCCATATAGACAGCGCTTTGTCTCTTTTGTGTGAAGAGTACCGCTACGCACTTGAGCATAGAACCACTCCACTTGCCTATTGATCTTGTGTGGGTACTTCAGAAAGCTGAAGTCAGCTCCGCTTCGTATTGCATCAGCTTGCAGCCAGTAGAGCCCCATTCCCGAGATTCTTTCGGTCCTTTGTTGATCCATCATTGACTGTAGCTGCTCTCTGCTCTCGATACGGGAGTCCCCCATCATGAGGGATTCTGCGTTACTGCTGGAGGGATCCTCCCTTTGTGATTGACACTCACAACCGTTCATTTGTGACACCATGATTTTCAGCATCTCATGAGATCTTGTCCCGATCTTGCACCCCGGGAATTCAATTCTGATGTCCTTCAGACTTTTGAGCTTGTTGTCCAGGACCAATTGGTCCCTGTTTGTAATACCACCAAGGTAGAGCCTTTTGAGGATAACTGATGGCACATATCGTGCGATATTGCAGTCATCACAGTTGTTGTAGACCCGTTCCTTCCCTAGTTTGATATTATATCTGTGCATTCTTAGCGCACACCACTTCAGGTAAGAGTGCTTAGCGTGTTCCAGCCTGTTGCTTGACTGAAATACATTCTCTGATTGGAATGTTTGTTTTTGCTTGATCTCCTCAAGCGTGTCAAGCAACAGCTGTTTCGCTTCGGTATCTCTCTTACCAGACACCATGGTACTGACAAACCAGGCGGTTTGCGTCGTGATAGTTTCTTCTATATCGTTCAGACCGATCGATCCATGATCACTGCTGACCGGGAGCAGTTCGGAGGGGAAGCGTTTCATTGCTACCGATCCGTGCTTGACCAGCATCCTACCCAGTCTGTTCACCTTGAGTATCCATCCATCAGTCCAATCAGTGAACTCAGATGCATACTTGAAAATAGGGTGAATACATGTGTTCACTACTCTTGCCACCTGTCTGGGAGTAAGCTTCATCATTTTCAACATAGTCACCACTCTTTGGGACTTGTTCCATGCCTGCTCAATTTGTTGTTTTGTATTCCCCTTTAGGTTGGTGAAAAGACCCAGTGCTCGAAAGACTCGAGAACTGTCTCTCGCGGGAACAACTGTTCCATCCACCTCTATGTCATACCCTGTGTCCTTCTCCATTTGTCGCACATACAGTTCAAGCTTGTCAGGGTGCATCGACATCCGTAGTGACGATAGAACCTCCGACATCGCCTGTGCAGCACGCTCAATATCTGCCCTGGATTCGGCGAACAAATTGCAATCGTCGATGTAGGCCGCGTTCCACAATCCTTGAGACATAGCTCGGTAACCTAGTACCTTCCTGTCAACATACATCAACACCGTTTGGTGCACTAGAATGTATGTGGTAGGTGATAAAGAGTCACCTTGCCTTGTTCCCTTTCCGATAGGGAACCTTCTTGAGACAGCTCTCGTCAGAACACCAGCAAAATTGTTCTCCACCATTCCACTCACCAATCTGACAACATTCCATACCTACAGGCCTTCGGCCAAAAACAATTACAAATTGAATCTTGTGTCTACGTTCATACAATGGTGGAACCACCTCTTCCCATTTCGAATAGAGAAGTTAAGCACCATCTGGCTGAGTTAGTATTGAGATAGGAGACTACTCGAGAACCCTCAGTAATGTAGGCTTTTGCCAACTGAGCCCGAAAATAGTTGGCTCAAACTTGAAGAACCAGGAAAACCATACTTTCTTGAGCCAGAAGTTGCACGGTTTTCCTCTTTATCTTCACCCGAGGAGAACTAGATTTTATATCCGAGCAGTTCCAAGCACATTTGAAAGCCTTCACTGTCCAAAGTCACAAAGTGGCTTGTGGGATCGCGCTCTATTCCGAGTTGCTGTCCCATTTCATTTACCACAAACAACAGAACCAAGAAAATGCATTTTAATCACAGTTGACCCACAACAATGCACGAACTTTGACAGAAAAATCAAATTCTTGGTTGAGCACTTGATTACTCCTGAGGAAACTTCCAGAGGCTCTGTGCTCAATCTTGTCAAGTCTCAGTGAGTCCTTCTCAAAGGGAAGTTCCTCACAGAGATATGATCGCGTAGTTTGTTGCACTTAGAACTCTCCATCTTCAAATCATTGCAACCCAATGGTCACTTGTTCACCGCTTGAATGTCTCTCAGATCCTCCTCTTTAGGGTCAAGAACGGGACTTCGTCACCTTTGAGTTTGTGAAGACTTGGCCACCCCTGTTTCGACACCTGAATTGGATCATCCACTCAAAACAGAATTTGTTTTTCCATACAACACAGAGAAGCAATTTCTCTTTCTCTTCGGTAACTCTGTTTGCAGTCCTTCGAGAGTGTGATCATCGAACTGATACAACCACTCTTCCTCCTGTGTCATCCCATTCCCAATCATTGCACCTAGTATTTCATCCATCCTCTTAAAAACGGGAAGATAGTACTAGTGGAGTGTCTACATCCCATCTTGCAACCACGAAAAACGCGGAGATTCCCACCACTTCGTTTGCCTTTTTTTTCTTTTTTTTAATACAACCATGGCAGTTGCCCTTGTTATTGTCTTTCGTTTACATTAGCCAACGCTCGCGGAGCGTTGGCCCTGGTTATATGTACCTTATTTCCCAATGAGGCTCGTAGATGGTCATTGCTTCTGTTTCTCTTAGGTGGACGTGAACACTTGAGGGTCGTGGCTTTCTTTGCGGCTACTGACTTCTTCATCCCGATCCACTTCGTCCGCCTTCGGCACCAGAAACTATTACAAATTGAATCTTGTGTCTACGTTCATACAATGGTGGAACCACCTCTTCCCATTTCGAATAGAGAAGTTAAGCACCATCTGGCTGAGTTAGTATTGAGATAGGAGACTACTCGAGAACCCTCAGTAATGTAGGCTTTTAACTATTGCTGGCTGGGTTCTGCTTTCCGCACTGACCAAGAGGATTTAAAACTCACACCCGCTCTGTACTTTGGATAATCATTGAGTTTTATGAATTTGCCAGCCGATACGAAAGCTTATAAAATTTTGATTTACAAGAGAAGTTACTTCAATTGAACCACTTTTCCATAACTGCACTTGTAGAGATACTTGTCGAAGCAAACGCCGTTGCAACAAGCATCACGGATTCCACAGAGACAATTGTACGATGGATTGTATAGATCAGCGTTGCAACCGTGAGTGGCGGTAGAATAGCAGACATCCCTATACGCACCAATAATGTTGTTGTGGCAGCATGAATCAGAAGTGGCACATTGGAAGGTTCCGCACTGATTTGGGTTGGAGTATGTAGTTTTTCGAGAAACCTTTGTCGAATAGAGTCGTTTCTTGATGGTACCTGTTTTCAAGTCACAAAAGAATTTGGCAGTGTCGTAACACACGCCATTGCAACATTTATCATACTTTGCACAGAGACAGTTCTGTTTTGGCTTGTACTTGTCAGAATAGCACGAATGGGTGGAAGGGTTGTAACACTGTTGTCGACTTCCAATCACATTGTATCTGCAGCACAAGTTACTTGCTGGACATTGGTACTTTCCACAGTACAGAGTTTGGACAGAGCCAGTCGTGTATCCAAAGAAAGCAATTACAATTGCAATTAATACAAGGAAGTTGGTTTTCATTCTCAATTATTTGTTGTGTTCTTGTTGTGTTTTGATTGTGATGCATTCCCGGGCACTTGATTGTCACATTTTATACAACAAACAAACTCCTTTGATTTTGAATCATTGTATTGATAGTTCTTGTCCGATTCCTTTTCGGAGTTTTCGTCCATAAATGAATCAACTCCTTCAACAGTCCAACATAATGGAAGAGACAAGAATACCCAGTCCCTAAACCTTGACCTGTACAGAAACCTCAAGGTATGATTCTTGATTTGAATCAAAAAACATAGAACTTTGGAGTGTTCGACATTGCAAGAATGACACAGTATGTCTTGAATTACTTCTGTTTTATTGGAAAGAGGAAATGGATCAGAAACTCGGAATAGAGCTCTGATCCACCAGTGGCTTTGCCACCGTGCACTATGAGGTCTTCAAACTGGTGTGTTATCTGAGTTGGATTGGTGCTCAAACCCTATTGGTACCTCCATCGCTTGCAGATTAAAACGCGAAAGAAGCCCGTCAAAGACCACCAGATCGATGTGGTTTCGAGGATCGTGCAAAAAAAGTTCCTCTGTGAAAGTTCCTTGATCTACAAAAGAATGGAAATGAAAAAATTATCTGGAAATGAAAAATGCGATATTTATGTTGAGCAATTTTGTCTGTTTGCCACAAGAAAAAACAACCTCCAGAAGTAACAACAAGAACCAACTCAATCTCACAAAATACAATAACACAATGGCCAGCTCAAGAAGAAACATTATCAAGAAGTGCTCCCTCAAGGAACCAAGCACACTCTCGCCAAAGAATATCATCGCAAAGGGAACAAGAACGCGAAGAAATATCAATTACAATGAAACTGCATTGTCAAGAGCAGCTCTATCTGGTGTGATGAGCAAGAAGAAGGGAAGAACTAGCTCAAAGAACACGCTGGAGAAGAGAACTACTTCTCATTGAGTTGAGAACCTTTCACTTGTAAATATGTAATAAACGCCACTTGCTAGGAATCCAGGATGTTTCAAATGATTGCTAACTTCTGTTGTTTGGGAAAGAAAATGGGATCACAACTCGGAATAGAGCGTAATCCCACGAGCCACTTTGTGACTCTGAACTGTGAGGCAGTTACGAAGAAATAATCAGTAAATTGGTTGCTTTTGTTGTTTGAAAAGAAGATTTAGCCATTCTTGCTGCTCATTTATCTTCTTGTTTTACTCTTGCAGGAAAGGTTTCAATGTGGGATGAAGGTTTCTTCTTGTTCTGTAAATCTAGTTCCACGGACAGAACCGATCGGTTGGAAGTAAAGTTTGTTTTCCTTACATGCTATTCAACTCCTTTGTCACCCCCGCTCCTGCACTCAATAATTGGAAGCAAAATGACATGTCATTCCTTTGCTGAGAAAAGGCCATCGTGGCACTATTCATCTCATTTTCAACTGCATAATGTATCTCACGATAGCAATTCTGTGGCACTCTGTTTCACAGAAACCGATGAAAAGTCAGTGTTACCCAGAGAGGCAGACACGGATAACGTGTTCATTCTATGGTGACCCAACGGAAAAAAATTGTCCTCGGGTTCCAAGATATCAACAGCACCTGGACATTCGATCGTTTTCGAGAGATATTCACCAGTGAGTGCATGGAATTCCTCTTCATGATGTCATTGGCCGAAATGTGGGCAGTTCTCTGAGGTGCACCTTCATTTGCTCAACAACATCACTGCTCATTGCTCGAATCGCTGATGCGGCCTTCATCCAACTATCGTGCACGGGAGAAGTTGTCACGGCAGTTGTGTCCTCTTCCAAGGAGTGTTCCCACATGCCAGCCGAAACTAAGAAGAGAATGATGGAACACTGGGACAAGTGCAAAAGAATGCATGGATGAACAACATGTACACAATTTAGCGAGAAAAACAAGAACTCGAAATTAAGGTTAGACTTGTACATGTGCATCCAGCACACGGACAACAAGATTTATAGAAACAAAAAAGCGTTTATCTTCTGTTTGGAGTCTTCTTGGCAACGGAAGCCTTTTGGACCTTGATTGCGCTAGTCTTCTTGGACTTCAATTCAGCGGACTTCTTGAATTGATCTTGTCTGACCTTCTCGTCGCTCTTCTTGGCAGCAACCTTCTTTCTTTGCTCCTTCTCAGCAGTCTTGGTGGCAGCTCTGATTTGGTTTCTTTGAGCAACAGATTGGTTCTTTTGGGCTCTAATAGCTTCCAAAGAAACACCAGCAATACCTCTTTCGATCTTCTTTGCTCTACGCTTTCTGGATCTCTTGGATTGTTCTTCTGATCCCTTCTTGTGTTGCTTTCTGTAAAGGACGGTCCATGAGATAACTCTTGGGTTTCTCTTCTTGTGGAACAAGTATCTAGCCTTTGAGGAGACAAAGTAGAAAACTGGCTTGGTGGTTTGGACAGTCACGCAAGGGACATATCTCATACCGTGACCTGGGAAGATCTTCAATCCACTGAATGCACAAGTATCAGTCCTTTATGAAAAAAATAGAGTGTTAATTGTCCGTTTTCGTAATAAATTGTTTCGCATTTGAGAAAAACAACGAGCATAAAGAGGGGAGTATGTAGTTTTGGGCGATGATGAAATAAGTGATTCATGGTTGATGGTGCAATGAGATCACAAAGAGTAGAAAGTGTTGCTCGCTTCAAAAATAGTCATTTCATTCAAGAAAACTTACTTGATAACCATTGTTAATGTGTAGTATAGGTTTTGACAAAGAGTTGGTTGGTGTTTTTTTGTTCAAATTTTCTTGATAATTTTGCTTTTCCTTGGGTTGACTTGCTGAGGTTGACTGAAGGATGCACGAAAAATTATTGGCCGACACACAAAAAATATGATCTCGCATGAATGTGGACTGACCAAAGTCACCTTTGGTATGAATGGTGGAATAAAAAGCTTTCCATCATTCCAATCTCTGATTCTTATGACTCTTTTTGACTCTTCGTTCATCAGTTGAAACCAAAGTTTGTGCTTCTCGTTCGTCATCTTGAGTTGCTGCAAAGAAAACCATCACAGGGCAAGTGAAGAGCACACCCACTATTTCTTTCCTTCTCTTCTCTTCGACGAAAATGAGTCTCCCAACGCGACCAGTCACATTTACTTCTTTCCGAAAAAGACTAAAAAATTGAACGAGTCCGAGCGTTGCTGCGCCACACTACAGCAAATAACCAACGCCTAACTTGCCCAAATCGCCTCTCCCAACACCCACCAACCGACACAAAATTTTTCCTGGGGAGAGACACGAACAAAATCAAGAGCTTCACTGGTTGTCGCTCTGCGCTTTCGTTTTATTACTGAGAGGAGGAATAACTCTATAGGAGAGAGAAATTTTCAATCAGAGATAAACACTAAGCACTCATCAAGCATGACTGTTGTTCATCAACGAGCTCATCTTCGTCGTCATCATTCACCTTATGATGTCAAGATTGTTGATGAAGAAGAGAGTGATGATCCATTGTTGATACTACTACTATCATTGGATCAGAAGAATAGGGAGAGTCAAGCTCTACACAAGCTCAGAAGAGAGAATCGGTACCTTGCTAGGAAACAACAACAAAAACAGTTCTATTCTGTTGTTGTTGTTGATGGTGATGATGATGATGATGATGACAAGAAGGATTTTCATCATGTGAGTCATAGGGGAGGTCGTAGGACAATCAAAGGAGTGTTAGAGCTAACTCTGATGGGTGATAACTTGTTAGAGCAAGTGGATACCACGACAGAGTCCAAGGCGATTCATTCGCTCCAGCAAAAGAAGAATTCTATTTATCGTAATCTTTGTTACAATATGAAAATTTTATCACACATCTTCTCTTTTTGTTGTCCAGAGAGTTTATCGATGGTTCATTCGACGTGCAAGTTTTGGCAACGAATCTTGGTTAGGTATTCGTTGTATGAACAGTGCTGTAAGAATTATTGGTGGAATCATGTGTTGGATGTGAGTCGGTATCAGAATGATTGGACTCAGCTGTTGTTGGATCAGAATGAGTTGAATTTGAAGTATCCTCGATGCTTTTTGGATATTAATATAGATGGGGAACCCATTGGCAAAATTGTAATAGAGTTAGATACTTATGCTGCACCGAGAATTGCAGAGAATTTTAGGTCACTTTGCACGGGGCAGTGTGGACTATCAAGGAGAAAGAATATTCTCCATTATCGATCATCGTTCTTTCATCGGATTGTTCCCGGATTGGTCTGCCAGGGAGGTGATCTTGTTTCACTCAATGGAGAAGGGGTGGATTGTATTTATGATAGTCAGTGCTTTGAAGATCCTGAAGAACATGCTCTGAGTCACAAGAAGGGAACAATAAGTATGAGCAATAAGGGTCCTAACACCAATGGATGCCAGTTCTTTATCTGTATGAGAGATTGTCCTAGTTTAGATCGGCAGTACTATGCGTTTGGAAGTGTGGTAAAGGGATGGGATGTCGTTTTGAAAATGAATTCCATGGGTGATAAGGATGGAGTTCCAACAGGAAGGGTAATGATAGAGGATTGTGGGCAAATTGGGTGGTATCCAAGTTTGTTGTGTCCAAAGAAGAGGGCAGCCGTGATGGATAGGAACCTTTCACCTCCGCAACACCTCTTTGAAGACTCTATCAGTGTCAAAAAACACCATTCAAAAACTTGCCAAATTCTCTAACTTAACTCGAAACGAAACGTTAAATATAAAACTGTAATTATTTCATGATTGTTTTAGAATTGGAAATCACCAGAGAAGGAAGCTTGAGAACCAAATTTTGTGACACTGTCACTAGCAACAATATTGGACATTGGGATAGCATCTTGTAATCGAATGTTCTTAGATAAGAAGTAGGCTAGTGAACCGACGAAAGCATCTCCAGCTCCTGTCGTATCTACAACAACCTTCTTTTCGGTTAGTGGAAAATGTGCTAAAATACGCTCTCCTTGATCTCTATTACTCAAGCTAAAGTTTTCATTCATGTAGGCAACAGCTCCTTTCTCACCAAGTGTAACCACGATTTGAACATGTGAGCAAGCACTGTTCTCTTTCACATACTTTTCATACAGAGTCTTGGCAATGTGTTGTCCATCTTCCACAGTCAATTCTTGCTTCTCAGCAAACTCTGAGTGACCAATAATGGAAATTGCTTCCGTTTCATTCGGACACAGCACATCAACATACTGAATCACGTCACCATGCAGGTCAGAAGGCTTTGGTGCAGGAGCAGTATTGAATACTGTCAACAGTTGACTTTCTTTGGCTCTCTTCAGTGCATGCACTGTCGTTTCAAATGGAATTTCATTCTGTGTCACGAGAACACGTGTGCTTTGCTCAATCAGCGACCAACACTGATCAACGTGAGTCTTGGACAACAGTTCATTTGCACCACGGATCAAGACAATGCTGTTTCGGCCTTGATCATCCACATTGATCATTGCTCTTCCAGTGGTTGTCTCCTTGAATTGAAACACAGTTTGATCGACTGAGTCAAAGTGCTTATGGAAGCTTTCGAGCATGGATTGAGAGAATCCATCACCTCCCACTCCCGTAATAAACAAGCATTTGGAATCTTGTGCACCATTAGAGCTAGCATGCATCAACTTGGATACCATCGCAGCTTGATTGTTGCCTTTCCCGCCCAAACCCTCTACGTATTGACGGGCAAATATAGTTTCTCCGGATTTCGGAAGATTATGAACCATGTGAACGAGATCCATGAAAGAAGATCCAACAACAGCAACTCCACTCTCCATCTATATTCTATTTTGCAGAAAAATAATAATCGACTCCCTTGGAACAATTTGTTTTTGTTTGTTGGGAATTTAAGCGGAAAAATTCACGGGGTATTTCAATCGCGGTGTCACAAAATTGGTCTTTTATTTCATTGTTTAGAGAGGATAGTGTTACCATTTGACACTTGACTTCATGATGTGCACCGATAGGTACATTGGTTTGGATTGATCCATAATTATTGTTGCCGTGTGGATTCATTTGTGAACTGCAAAGAGAGTAGGTGTCTCTTTCATCCAGTTGTATTTCATACATCTTCAAATGAACAACAAGAGGAAGTTTCATTCAAAGACACTAACTTAAATAAATTATCATTTTGCATTCGCGATGCATAATCAATTGACAGGAGAGTTTCCATTGAATACGCACGGTTCAATTCATTCGAATTTGGTGCGAAATACGATCTTCAATCATCTCTCATCACAATACCCTAACGAAAACTAACTATTTAAGAAACTTCTTGTTTCTCTCACGGTCGCGTAAGAAATTATCATTCACATACTTCTTCTTATCTTACCCGGAATAGTATTTCGTGTCTTCAAAGATTGATTGCGTTCCAGAGTCCTCCTCCGAATCAGAATACTCGTCGCTGTATTCATAATTGTCCAAATATGTCTGCGAAAATGGTGTCGGCTTATAATCGTAATCAACATCGAGATACTTTGGATCATAGTACATTGGATTCACATTTGCATTAATGAAGGCGCTCTCCGAGTTTTGTGACGGTTTTCGACAAAATAGTCTTCCAATCGCGTTCAATATCAATCTCGGTGTCAACACTAACAACAGTACTAGATTTGCCGATATTTCAATCAAGCTGTTTACACCACACATATGAATTTTCATTCGCACGCACACACATAGATTTACACACACACACACACACACACATGCAATCATCAATTGTTCGCCAAGATTGATTTGTTTTTTAAATCAACATTAAAGTGTCAATTTTTTGGACGTCCAATGCACAACAACAACAACAACAAACAATGACTCGCAAACACTCACCTAAACACATTGAAAAAGATCCAAGAGTATCGAAACATTCCATACACTTCAAACAGTGGCGTCGTCACCACATTTGACACAACCAACACAAAATAACAACTTCCACAATACAGTGTAATATAAGCGACTTTTGATAAATTTCTCTGCGTTGAAAAACTGTTTCTAAAGTGCATGTACACTCTCCCGCCATAAACCAACAGACCCAAACAAACTCCCGTAGACAACAAAACGCGCGCACTCATTCGGGAATATTGATATGCCGCCGTAGAAAATGAAAATTTTCCATTGGGAATGGACCAGACGAGCACAATGAGCACGAGCACGATTCCATAGGCCAAAACTTGAAAGAGCCAAAAGAGCACATTGATGCGACGACGAATTTTTTCCAATGAAAAATCAGAGCTATGATTTCTCAACAGGAAAAACATGGAATGAAAACCACCATTCTCTCTTCGCATCCCATAGTACTTTTCAGCCCAGAATGACACTAGAATGGAATAAATGGTAAAATTAAGTGCACTTGACAATAGATCCAGTGTCATGCTCACACGATCCATGTAATAGCAATAAGAGGGACGATTGTCCAGGTCTCTAAAGCAAAATTGATGCAAAATGGCTTGTTGAACACCTCGTGCTTCAATCAAAAAAACAACAAACAAATTCATAAAATGTTAATAAAATGAAGCTTGCAATTTTCAAACAGACAAGCGAACAAACAATAAGAACTCAAAACAACAACATGATGTAAAAAAAGCGCTTGTTGACTGACGTACATAAAAAATGAAGGCACAAGAACATAAAGAGCTGTCTCTGCAACAAAATTTGATTTTTAAAGACTCCTCTGAGTGAAACAAGCCACACGAATGCCATCAATGACAAGGATAGAAAAATGACACCCATTGGAAATTGTTCCCAATTGATTTTGGCAACTAGATTGTGTGCATAATAAATGGTTTGATTCTTCATCATCATCATATCATGATCACTATTATTATTGTTATTGTTAATATGACTATTGAATGTTGTGGTTGCTGTTGTGACGATGAGTGATGATGATATCATGTGATGATAATAACTTGATATCGTTTCTATCATTTTTTTTGTCTCTCTCAACTCTCAATCAGCACTATTGTCTTTGGTTTTTGAGCTCTAATTTGGTTTTTGACTTTCGAAGTTTGTTTTCTCCGATGAGGAAAAGACTGTGTTGTGGAATTTGCGAACTCCCCATTCGGGAGGTGTTTTTGTTTATTTCTCCTCCTCCTCGTTTACAATATGCAGAAGTTGTTAGCTGTTTAAAACAACTGGCCCAGCGTTGTTAGCTGGCGATCACTTCGGTGAGCTCGACAAGAGTTTGGGGAGAACTGGTTGGTCGAGAAGAAGGAGGAGAAGGAGAAATTGAGATGATGTAAGGAGTAGATCGAGTTGATGAACATTCTAGTTGGGTTTCAGTCTGATGTGAGTGTTCGGAAGTGGTTTCCTGGGCCTGTTCTGCAATGTGGTCCGATGTCAAACTACCACGACTATGACTGGATACTCGATCAAATGAAACATCAGTAATCTTTCGAGCTCGAATTCTTCGTTTCCTTGGAGGTCTTGATTTCGATTTGATTCGAATAACACATACGATGCAAGTGATAAGACAGCACGATATCAATACACCTACAGCTAAAATGCAGAGAGACACCCATAAACCAACCAAGTTTTTCTTTTCCACCTTCTTCTTTTCCGATGAATTAATACTCTCAGGTTCCGATGATGCACTATTCAAGACTCTCTCAATGAAAATTGCGAATGCTGTGTTGTGTGTTGCGTGGCATTCAACATGAGATGAGGAATACGATGCGACGGATAACCCATCCTTCTTCCAAGTTCTGAGATCTTCATTCCAGTATCTACACACTGGAATGAGTCTGAATTCGGAATTGGGATCACTAACATTGAAATCGAAAATGCCCCTCACAACCATAGTCATGGGATAGATCAAGGAAGCCTTGATAGGAACTCCATCCATTTCAAAATCAACAAACCAGATATCAGATGCTAGGGTGCTGTTGATTAGGTTCACATACGGGTACGGGTTGGTACCAAAAGAGTAAACTTTTACACCGATTAGAGAATTGAGAGTTCCATCAATGTCCAACAGAGATTTTGAGAAATGGATAGGAATGAGTAATGCAATATTTCCTTGAGTACCGTTACGATAATCTGGTAACACTATCGAGCTCGAGTCAATCATATACACATAGTCTGTCATAATCGCAACCCTGAGGTATTCGTGAAGATACTGTTCTGGAGGTTGACCCGGAAGTAAAGAGCCTAGACGGCGAGATAACAGTTCACTTACAATCGATTGAACAGATTCAACTGAATATTTAGCTTCGCTTTCCTCCAAGTATCTAGAAAGGAAAGCAGAACGAATCATCAATCTATCCAGTAGGGAAATAATTGAATAAAACACCGATTCATCCAAGGAGAATGTAGTTCCTGCCAAAGTGGTGTTTAGGTACGATGTAATTCGATGAAATAAACTAAAATCAATTTCTACCGAGTATGCACCAATTTGATTCAATGCATTCATTCTTGAATCCAGTTGACTTCTCGTTGTTGGTGGAGACAAACCTTGGAGTCCATCAATCATACTTTCTCTCAGTCTTACTCTATCTTCTAGTTGTTTCGCTTTCAGTGAGCAATCAACTCCGACGTAAGGGGTCACACATTCACAGTGGTTGTCAATACATTTCCCTTGACTATTCTGCTGATGGCATTGGTTGGGACAGAATTGTTCGTTGTCAACATCATCGGCTTCCAGTAGCAGAGGCCTGTTTAATTGTGTTGCATGGACTAGGATTGTTCTCGCGATATTCAATTCCGTTGGAATCTGATCAAGAAACATAGTCGTCATTGAGGTTGATACATATCTTGTAATTGTATCATATGATAACACATCTATATTCGGAGGAAGAACTATCACTTTGATAAATTGTTCTCTGTATCCTCCGGTCTGTAAATCCGTTATGGTTATCTTAATAGATAACGAGTCTTCTCTTAGACTTGGTTGAGGCAATACTGTACTTATCCATGGTTGAGAAGTAGGTATCGAGGTGAGATCTATCGTTCTATTTCTTCCTCGATGGTCGAAAATGGCAAAAGAATATTGATAGTTCTTCGAGGGATTGTAACAACTCAAACAGGATAGAGTAAATTTTGTTGAGAGTGCGTAGCCTATTGAAGGAGTTGTTGTCCAAACTACTTCATCAGGTTTGTTTGCGATAGATATTGTTACGTTTGCAGTTGTGGGTAAATCATTGTAATTCTCTCCTCTCATACGAGTTGTAAGTTGAAAGGTATAGTCTCTCCCTGATTCGAGCGAGTTTGGTCGCAGTTGTATCGCTGGTTTACTAACATCCTCAACATTACTAAGGTAGTGTGAAATATTATCTTCCAATATACTCCACCGAAAATTAACAATCGTTTGGGCAAAGTTGGTGACTCCTCCTTGAAGTTGCAGTGCTTGCTGAGAATCTATCATATTGTTATCAGGTATCTTTGATATAAGTGTGGATGGAGCTCTTCCCTGAGGATTAATGATGTTGATGGTTACAGTTCGTGAGATAGAACGGTCTCCCTTTGAGAAAGCAACTCCAAATACATACTTCCCGGGACTAAGGGACGAAGCAGGTAAAGATAACTTTGATTCATTTCTGATATCGGGAAACCGATAGTTTGAACTGCTATTCTGAACAGAGAACCAGTAGAAAGTTCCCGGTTCACTGGATAGTTCTGTGTCAGACGTTATAGTTGATAGGCATAACTCTCTGTCAAAAAGATGGTCTCTATCTCCGCCATTGATAACTAACTTGAGCTCTTCCTGCGGAACGTGTATCACAAAGGTGAAAAGGTTGCTTGTTGAAACACTTCCTCTCACCGACGCAGTTAGACTCAGGTAGTATTTCTCATTCGCTTTTGGAAAAGTGAATGGCTCAATGACATAGTGCGATAGACCATTGTTCCCTACGTTGAAGTTTGGTCCTTGAGTCCTTATCCATGTGAGTTCGACTGGAAATTCACCGCATGAAGTGGACACTTCGACATCTGCCTCGATAAGGTACTGTTCATTTCGTCGAACAGAAATGTCACTGTATCGCGAAGAAATTCGAGGTTGAGGAACATTAAAGTATGTAACCATAGTCGTTTGTGTCGAACTATACCCCAAAAACGAAGTTATCTCTACTTTAAACTGATAAGGGGTTCCTGAAACCAATTGAGCTGGTGGGATGATCACTGAAGGAGAACCAGAGTATCCCTGTAGAAACTGATTCATTCTTTGTTGGACATCTAAGTTAGAATGAATGGCTGAGTATTGGAAATCGATGATATGTCGCAGATCTGGTGAGGAAGATTGGCTCGCATCTAAGGTTACAGGCAGACAATTGAAGGCAAACTTTCCACTTGAACTGGTTAGAACTGCAGTCGGTTTCTTGGGGCTGGCGCTTTCATGCACGATCAATTCAACATAGAATTGTTCAGAGGTGGGATAATTGATGTTCACGTTGGCTATTGTGGGATAGAGCTTGACCTGAACTACATGGCCAAGGTTGAGATTTGTTCTGGGGGAAAATCGCACCAAGAGAACCGAATCGGAAAAGGTACATGAACTATCGGCCAATAGAACTAGGGATGAATTTGAGAAGAATGGTTCACAACTGACCTCGTCTTGAGCCAACAGATTATGAGGGCTAGCAATTGTGGCAGTCATTGAATTACCACTAGGAGACAATGTAAAATTCGATACTTGAATTTCACATAGTAGGCCATGATACGAGGTGTCACAAGCACAGGTATCAGTGGCATTACACACTCCATGACCGCTACATACCTCTTCTGACGAAACATTGAAGCAAGTAGTATTGCTCTGACCGTGAATAAACACATCAAAGGTGAACAGACACAGGAAACAGATCAATGTGATCGTCAGAGCTTTGAACTTAAGATCGATGATTCGTTTCGCCATATTCTCTTCTCTATTTTCTTGGATTCAGGGAAACAAAATTCTTGTGCACTTGCCCAATGGAGTTATTTCCCAAACACCCCAACTGTACAGCTAGCGTTACTACATAGGAGGATTTTAGGCTCTCTTGGAATTATCCGCCCTACTACGGCAACAAAATTCCATCTTTCTGTTTTTGAAGAGCTCAATTTTTTACTGTGGGACTTCCGGAGGGTGATGGGATCGAGCGAGGAGTAGTTGTATTATCCTTCTTCTCAGTTTCAGGATTTGAATTCTGGAAATCGCACTTTGAGAATAGATTGGTTCCTCTTTTTGCTGTGACAGCACTGGAATCAAAATTGCATCTCCTAAACAAAGAGCCATTCACTCCTTTCTTGTACTTGCGAACATCTATGCGACCTCCCGTGAAGGTGGTGCTCTCAACACATAGTTCCGCATTGTCAACAATAGTTAAAACGCAATCATCGAGTAGACAAAACTCATAGTTCACATAGCAGTGACTCAGACTGCATTCACATCTTGTTATTCGACAATTTCTGAATGTATGAGTTGCCTCCTTAAATGAAGTATGTTGCCCAAGAGAGAACTTTCCCTTCGAGAATCTGCAGCTATCGAAAGTAACTTCGTGTGTATTGAACTTTGCCATAATGTTATGACCAGCAGGGAATCTGACATTGGTGAATGACACTCTTCCTTGTTCGACGATTAAATTCTTAAATTGTAGGTACAAGGTAGTAAAGAAAACGAATGGAGATACAATTCTCAAGTTTTCAACAAACATATAGACTCCTCTCTCTCCTTCTATCCATAGGTTGGGTCGTTGGATTTTCTTCAGATTTTTCTCTTCGAAGTATTGTCCTCTTGAGATCTTTATATGGACATTGATGGTCATTGAAATGTCACATGCTGTTTGGATGGCCTCATGTACTGTTGTAAAAGTAAGGAAGTTTCTCGATATGGGTTTGAGTCCACCGGCATCGGGTCTTTCATCAGTTTCAGCTGTTTCTGATAAACTAACGCTTGGATGAATCACAAACAATGTAACTGTGTTGTTATCCGAAGCTGCGACCTCTCCCCAGTCAATTTCTCCCTTTCTCACTAAGCTGGGTAGTACTTGTTGATTTGTTGATGATTTTCGTTGTTCCTTGAGAGAATTGACCTCTGATACTTGTTTACTTTGGTTCAACAAAGAAGCAACATTGTTTCTTACTGACGGGCTTATATCATCGGGATTCAGAATTTGGTTTCTTGGACTTGGAGTTGAATTATTCTTTGGAGAGTTTACTCCCCAATCCACATTTGCCAACAACGTTTTTCTGCTGAACATTTTGTTCCGAGGCGATACCATCATGTTAGTTGGAGTTTCTGGTTGACCTTTGGGGCTGCTAATAGGACTTGATGTGAGCATAATTTGAGTTAGATCCACTGTGGAGCGATTTAGGACGCTACCCTTGTTCCTCCGCAGATCTCGATTATTCTTCGGCGAGAGTTGTTCTTTTGGATGTCCAACATCATGACTTGCGTTGTTCCTTCGGGTATCTATAGATGGACCAAGTATGGGTGGTGCTAAAAAATCAATTGGAGGTTGATTAGCCCCATCTTCTGGATCAAACGGATTCGGTATTGAAGGAGGTTCTGTTCCTCTGACATCCTCTTGTATGGAATTGTTTGTTGAATTAATAGCATTCTTGGTTTGGTTTTCTTCCACTACAGCAAAATAATCATTGGCTGCTTGGGTGAATCGGATAAAGTCGTCGTCATCTCCCACATCCGTGTGTTTACTTTTCTCAAGCTCTAAGTACTTGGGTAGACAAGACTTGAATCGTTTGTTCATCTTTAGGTTCTCTGTTCAGTTCGAATCTACAAAGAGACTGAAAGATAGTGTCGATTTGAACTAGTTGGCTCTTTTCTCTCGATTCAAAGCAATGGTCGAGAGTTTGTTCCTTTCAGAGGTTTAGCGCCATTTTGATCTTTCCATTTTATTCTACGATTTCGTGTTGCGAGAGTTCTCGGTCTGCTTGAGTCTTTGACAGTAATTGAGCTGCAGTAAAATACACAATAGGGAACTTTGGGAATTGTTTCTCAGTGTACGGAACTTCATGCTCACAACCATCGGAATCAAACCAGTCGTCAATCCTTGGCTCCCCGTACCACATGATGTTATCCTCTGTATCGAAGAAAAAGGATGCATCAAAATCATCATGTGATGTTCTGATGAACCTTTCTGACTCTTCATGGTGCTCATCTTCATCAGAAGGGTACATGGTTGTCACCTCTTGCTCTTTGTTGTTGTGGTTTATTGGTTGAGAGACAGTACTTGAACTTGTTTCTAACAAGTTATGTATCATATAGCTCTCTTGAGATTCCTTGTACGAGTATCCATAGTTTGATCTTTTTGGAATTTTTTCATGACTTTCACTGGAGTTTACAGAAAGCTTTGAAGTTGTTGCACTTTGATTTCCAACGGTTGTTTCTTGTAATTGTTGTATTGGTACTGCTGTTTCTTGAGGAAGAGAAACTTGCTCTGGATTTTCAGTTTCGTTTTCCAAAATGACGCATGGTTCATTGGTCTTTTGTCTCTGGATGGACGTTCTTTCTTCTTCTTGATTCTTTACTTCTCTCTTGCTCTTTGAAGCTTTGGGAGCTTTTGTTTTAGCTTTTAGAGCTGGTTTGGAAGTCCTAGTTTTCTTGTTTGATGGTTCTCTTGGCATTGTATCAATGTTGAAGTATGTAGAATTATGATGAGTAGGAAATTTTTTTGTATCAGTAGTGTGTTGGGTGTGGTGTTGATTTTCGTGTTTTTTCTTGGATGTGGGGTGTATTCCTTGTCAGCAGGGGAAATACAACGAGGGAAAATTCAGGGGGAACATATGCACGTCAGGGATTACAGCGATAGAAAATTAGAGCTAGTCTGACACAATAGTAAAAGCAGTGGTTGCTTCTCAAATGTCTGTAGAAAAAGAAAAGCTTAGCTCTACCACCGATTCTGAGAGTATCGACCATTTCATAAGGACTGTTGTGTCAAATCTAGTTGTACAAGAAGGTTTCGTGTATGGTTCAAGTTTGTCAGACACCGAGTCTTCTCCTTCAATTGAACAAGGCAATGAGTTGTTGCTACAAGAAGAATTGTCCAAGATTGACGAAATTATGGTAGACACATCTAATGGACAACAGATTTCTCTCAGAAGAGTAAAGATTTACACTCAAGAGCAGGTCAATTTGGTGTTAGAAGCGTATCAAGATAAGTTACATCATTTTAGCTCAACCTTTGAGTTACAGGAGAAGAGAGTGAAAGCACTAGTGCAGAGGATCGACCATATGTCAGCTTCTACCAACGAAGAATAAAACAAACCTTCATGAATGTAGACCAATAAAACAAGAGATTTCTCACTTCGAGTCAGCCAATGCCACAAACTTGGCCAGAGACCGAGCACGGAATTAAAAGCCTACATTACGGAGGGTTCTCGAGTAGTCTCCTATCTCAATACTAACTCCGCCAGATGGTGCTTAAATTCTCTATTCGAAGTGGGAAGAGGTGGTTCCACCATTGTATGAACGTAGACATTCAGAAGGCAAAACTGAACAACTTCCTCCATTTTAGAGTCTGATATCGAGGTCCAAAAATAAGGTTGTAGGTGAATCTGAACCTGTGTTTTACAATGGAGCTTGCAGATAGAGCGTAGGAAGCATCTACAATTGGTTCTCGATCAAGGGAGGACCGGAAGAGTGCACGTATGTGAACTATGGTAGTTGCAGCGAGCAGCAAACAACAGTGGGGTCGACATCGTTTTCATGAAGTAACCATGTTGTCGACCGAAAACTGGAATAGTTCCAAGAACAGCTCCGAAGTGGCACATTTCACTCAGAGGTCGTACATTACCTTTACAACACATCTGAGAAGCCGAAAAAGTGTTTATGGCGTCAATTTGAAACGGAAATTGTCCTTCACAGTCTTATTCGCTGCCCCAGAGCAGTTAAAAGTCGAAGGTTACTTGCGATGACAGTAGGAAACGAGTTAGTGGAGCTAGGAGTGGCACGAGATAGTTTTATTGATATCTGGTTTGACAATTTGGGACTGAGGGAAGGCAAATTGACGCGAAGACCAATCAAGAAGTTGTTCTTCAGAAAGTTCAGCAAAGAATACCTTCAAGGAATGATGGGCATCGAGGTAGATGCCATCGAACGAGGGACTGGTGCTTAAAGGGATTACATTTGTGAACAGTAAAGTGAGTCTCTTAGAACTGGCTTCCCTCAAAGAATACTTAATTAATTGGAAGTCCGTGTTCAGATTAAAAATTTCAAAACAGCTGTAACAGCGGGATATTTCTTGAACATTGAACAAGGAAAATTGCAACAGTGGTTGTTAGATCGAAAGGCTTCTCCAGGCATGTAGATGAACCATGAATTCAAGTCCATGTTCAAAGATTGGACTAGACCATTTCCGTGCTTTTTCCTTTTTTTCCAACCGGAGTTTTTGCAAACATCAACAACAGAATACCAAATGTTTGTGACAACTCGAAATGGATCACTTTTTTGCCTTCTGGTTCTCATTTTATTCTTCTTGTCAGTACCGACTGTAGAATGCAAAAGAAGGAGAAGAATTGAATCTTCTGTTGTTTACTCATGGACCAACAACAACGACAATTTAAGTGTTGCCCCAGAGGTCAAGGCCATGGATTTGGCGAGGTCATTCTTTCATGAGACCAATTTAACCATGATCACTGCAGGGAAATTCCATTCTGCAGCAGTGGATTCTCAAGGTGAGTTAAGCACTGTTTACACTTGGGGTGCCAACGATGTTGGTCAATTGGGAGATGAGACAACTGTGGATCGAACGGTACCCACTCCTATTTATTTTCGCAAAGAAGGAAATCCTTCCTCTGTGAAACAGTTGGTGTCCGGTCACAACCACATGGTCATGTTGAGAAGTGATGGAAAGTTATACACCTGGGGCGCCAACAATGTAGGGCAGTTGGGTGATGATTCATCAATCAGATTTAGCAACATCCCTGTTATGGTTAAGATGGATGGTGTGTTGAATGGCAAAGTGATTACTCAAATGGCAGCAGGTGAAGCTCATTCACTTGTATTGACAAGCGATGGCAGGATCTTTGGATGGGGGCAGAGTCTTTATGGCCAACTGGGACATGGAGTCTTATCGGCGGCAGAATCTGTACCTGTTGCTGTCAATATGAGTGCGTTTGATGGTAAGGTGGTTGCTCAAATTGTTGCCAGTTATTATAGCTCAATGGCTCTCACGAGTGATGGAACAGTGTTTTTCTGGGGATCAACTGACCGTAGAGAAACCTTCATAAGTTCACGGGTTCCAATTACTCTCAATCTCAGCAATGTGTTGCAGGGAAACATTGTCACTCAAATTACTATTGGATATTTGCACACGGTGATACTAACAAATGACTCCAAGATATACGGTTGGGGTTCGAGTGTGTATGGGCAGCTGGGAAATCCAAATGCGAAGGATATTGTACCACTCAAGGATATTATTGCAGTGGACATGAGTGGTCAAATATCTGGAAAAAGAGTGGTTCAAATTGCAGCTGGAGGATATCACAGTCTGGCTTTGACGAGTGATGGTCTGTTGTATGGTTGGGGTAAAAATCAGGAAGGTCAACTTGATAGTACATTGGAGAATCACTTCACTCCTGCTCTTCTTGAGATTAATACATTGATCAATGCTTTGAATGACTCAATTATTCAAGTCGTAGCTGGTGAAGATCACACATTGATATTGACAAGGAAGGGCAAGAGTTATTCGTGGGGAAAGAATGAAGAAGGTCAGTTGGGAAATGGAAGGAAAGAATTTAGCTCTAATTCAGTGGCAGTTGGTATGACTGGTGTATTGAACAATAAGACGATAACCAACATTGTTGCAAGAGCGGGGGTACAGGGGATAACTGCAACAGAACACTTCGTTGCTTTGACGGGCGATGGAAATGTATATTCTTGGGGAACAAATGTAATGGGGGAGGTTGGAGATGGAACAGTGATCACAAAACAATTTCCTGTGAGTGTTGATGCGAGTGGTGTGTTGAAAGACAGGGTTATCACACAAGTTGCGCTAGGCGACTTCTTTACTGTTGCAACAGCAGATGATGGAACTGTATACTCCTGGGGTGCAAATAATTACGGCCAAATGGGAGATCTTTCATCCCTGAGCAGACGTCAACCTGTGGCAGTTTTCATGAATGGTGTGTTGAGTGGTAAGACAGTTACTCAAGTTGCCGCAGGGAGGTGGCATGTTGTTTCAATCGCGAGTGATGGTAAGATGTACTCTTGGGGATACAATTTAGATGGTGAACTGGGTGATGAAACAACCCAAGTCAGAAAGCTCCCAGTTGCTGTCGTAACGAAAGGTCATTTGAATGATAAGAGAGTTGTACAAGTTGCAGCAGGCTCTCGCCACACAGTTGCATTGACAAGTGATGGAGCGCTTTACCTTTGGGGTTTCGATGTTGGCATGCTTAATATTGATATATTAGGGCGTATAACGTTTCCAATCGAAGTTGAAAAGAATGAGATTTTGAAAGATAAAAACATAACACATTTGACTGCAGGATACCGTCACACAACGATACTGACAAGTGACAATCAGGTATACTCTTGGGGTTTGAGTGATTTTGGTGTTTATATACCGTTTGAGAATCGACCTGTGAGATTGAGCATGAATGGATTGTTGAATGGGAAAGCAGTATCTCAGTTCGTTGTGAATGATGAGTGTATGATCGCTCTGACCAAGGATGGCAAGGTTGGTTATTGGAACTTTGGAGGAAACTATTCAACTTGGATCAGAACGAGTAACGTAAATCCAGATCATGGAATATCGAGTCTATTCCTTGGTGCGGGCACAATGGGATTCCTTGGAGTGACATGTGAGCGAGGATACCACGGTCAAGATTGCGAACTTTTCGAATGTTATGGCATTGAACCCAAGAATGAGAAAAGAGTTTGTTCTGGAAAGGGATCATGTGTTGATTTGGATACTTGTGAATGCATTTCAGGATACTCTGGATTGAACTGTTCCTATCCGCTTTGCAATGGACGTTTGAGCAATGACAAAAACGTTTGTTCATCCAATGGAGTATGTCACAGTCCAAACAAGTGTATTTGTAAGCACGGATATCATGGTGAAACATGTGCTTCAAACTTGAGACCCCTTTGGACATTGCCAATTTTAGGAATGCTTTTGTTCATTGCACTCATCATTGTTTTTATCGTGCTTGGATTACATGTCAGAAGGAGAAGAAGAGAAGAACAAATGAAATCCGAACTGAAAGCATGTTTATTGGAGGAAATGGGTGAATATGATGTTGACAACGATTTTGAAAGAGGAGACTTTTACATTGACATGAAAGAGATCAAATTGATCAATCGTATTTCAGAAGGAGCATTCGGAGTTGTATTCAAGGGAGAGTGGAAGAGTAACATGGTTGCTGTGAAGAAGATGAAAGTATCAGATGATGAATCATTCATCAGGGAAGTTTCCATTCTCCAGAGCTTGAGACATCCCAATATTCTCTACTTGTATGGGTATTCTTCAAATGACAGTGGAGACAAATTCTTGATCACTGAATATGCTGTGAATGGAAGTTTGGACAAATTGATTCACAAGGGAAATCAATCTCTCAAAGACTTTGATCAAAAGATGAACGTGCTATGTCAGATTGCTGATACAATGGCTTATTTGCATGGAAGGAATCCTCGAATTGTTCACAGAGACTTGAAACCTCAGAATATTTTGCTGGGTGAGAATAATCATGTCAGAATATGTGACTTTGGTCTCAGCAAGATCACTGATTCTTCGTTTACAATGGGAAGATCTTATGGAACAATTGAGTACTGTGCCCCAGAGCTCTTGACACATCAAGGACATGATGAAAGTGTTGATATTTTCAGTTTTGGCATCATCATGCATGAAATGTTCATCTTGGCACCTCCTTATTCTCAACATGAATACTCATCAGTGTTTACACTTGGATTGGATATAGTGAAAGGAATGAGACCTCCTCTGCAGTTCGATCCATTCAATTCTGAATCAAATGATTCTAAAGTTCTTGTGGATTTCTTTTTGCAGAGCAACACAACGAACATGCTTCCTTCTGTTATTCCCCTTGTTGTCCAAGACTTTTACAGTCTTGTCACACGGTGTTGGGATGCAGATGTCAGCAAGAGACCATCGTTTGAAGAAATAACAACAGAGTTGGACGCAATCAAAAAGAGTTAGATATAATTACAGTGATTACCTATCCTGGAAGGGAAACCATCCATCACAAGATGGAAAGTTTGTTGGGCTTTTCTGACAAATTGATGTACAACCATTGCCCACGAAAAGCAATGAATCATCGAAAGACAGCCTTTGGAAACTCTTTACACATAAAATGAACACATCATTGAATTACTTTGTATATTATACAGAGCAAGAAACACAACCGTAAGCAAGTTCACCAGGGTATAATAAATGCTCATTGTCCTCTCCACAGACGCCATGTCGTGCATCGAGTCTGGAAGCCGAGGTCTGAACCGCGTTTCACTAATGATGAAGCCTGGAAAACCAGATTGACATCAGCGACATGACCAGATTGAACTCAACTCAACCATCTGCAGTAAACATCACACAAGACCATTTCTTGGATGTCACATATCTCAAACAAAGAACAGAGGCAAAAACGTACGTACAACATGAAATGTTGTACGTCACCAGCAGCGTTGAAGAAATGCATGATTGGTATGTACCTACATGAAGTACAGCTATACTGTCATTCCTATTAACAAAAATTTCAAGAAGGAAGTTGACACCGAGGAAGAGGAAAAGGAGTCACTCAGAGCTCATATTATACTTCTAAGCAACTAAAGTGGTTAAAGTACGATGGGAAGTCAATCCAAACACTTCTCCAGCAACTCGGGAGGCCACTTATGGACCTTGCCACTCCATCAATAGAAATAACACAGTCAATCATTTTCACAACAAAACAACAAAATACACAAGTAACAAGTGATTATGTTTTGGGAGGACGGTTAAGTTGTGATTTATTGCTTCTATAGGACATCGGTTTTCTTGTGAGAACTTTTGCAATAGTAAATAAAGAAAACAGTAATAAATCTGCCATCTCGAGGATCTAAATCAATTTCAGTTCTAGGCTATCTCGTCATGTGAAGAAGAAAAAAAGTAGTAGACACTAAAGTGAATAGAGTTGCGCCAAAAGTTAACAAAAACAATTTTATTTTTTCCGTTCGGCGATTACCATTCCATCCTGGCGAGAGATCTGGCGAACAGATTATCAGAGAAAAAGGCCTTGTCAGCACTCTTAAATAAAAAATGTTTATACTTTTTCTTCCATTGTCTCCTCTAAGAATATCATGGGTACCAGAACCAGGAAATGGACCAGTGAAACTCATTATTTCACCAGTAGCCACAGAAACAAGAATATTTTATTTCAATGCATGAAATTTTTTCTTTCCAGAATAAAAGACTCGTTGTTCATATTTCCCAATTGGGGGTGATCCTAATTTGTGGAGTGGAATTCCATGGAATCAATTCCATCGAATTCCATCGAATTCCACTCCGGAACATTACCTCCAAAATTAACGGTTTAACGGTTTCTGGTCTGGTCTCAACAAAACAGAAACAAAAACAAGACACAATACCTTCTTTCATTAATCTAGGCAACGCTGGTAGATTCTCACTCGCAAAAGCTGCAGAACTTTTAACCTTAGACTACGAAGAAGGACACGCTCTGACAAGACAGCTCCTCATCACAGACTTTTCAGACGTCAATAGTGTAGCTTTCATGTTCAAGATGGGGAAAAGGAGAACTTTGCATTATGTGATCCTTTTGGAACTTGGGTCGGAAACTCTTGGGAAAGACTAGATTCGTCCAGTGTGTCTGTCATTGTTAATGGTCAAATGAAAACTTTGGATGTAGAATTGTTCAGATCGTATTGGACAAACTCAGCAGATCGAGAATTCAAGAGACAGATGTATCGTAGGCGAGGTACTGATAGAGTGCTTGTTGTGTGTATTCCTTCTCACAAAATGACCTAAGAATCATTTGTCGGTAATCCTCATGGCAACAGAAAGGATAAGCAGACTCATCAAAGGATGTCCAATGAGAAGAGGAACGAAATCAAACAAAAGATTACTTCGAGCTCTACTCTGCCAAAAGAAAATTATGATTCTTATATTCCATCCATTGACCTGGAGCAAATGGAGAATGACGAAGAAGTAGCCAAACTTACCACTGTGCCTTCATTGAAAGCCATCCAAAATTTGAAATATTCAGTGGACAACAGGAGAGAGCAATATGAAAACATGATCGCTGAGATGAACAAGCAACACAAATCCGCAAGAAAGTTCATTCGTGGAATACATCCAGCTCCTGAAGCGATCAGTGTTGTATTATGTTCAGATTTTCAACTGGAGCTTATGACAAAGTTGTGTGATGCAGTGTGTTACTGTTGAGTACGATACAACGTTTGATCTAGGCGATTTTTATTTTAGTTTTATCTCTCTGCCAAATGTATTCTGCAAAATCAACCTAACTTTTATGGTCCTGCAGTAATTGAACACGAGCAAAACTGGATTTTGTCACTCACAATTTTTCTCGATCCTGAAGTCTTTGGGAGCACGTCTATGCAGTATCGGTACTGATCAAGAAGTGGCAATATGTCAATTGAAAAAGAGTTTCCAATGGCCCTCCATTTGATTTGTTAGAGACAATCTAGAACGCAAACTAAAGCAATTAAAAGTGGGAAATGAAGATACTGAGAGAGTGTTGACCCTTGTGTTTGGTCGAGGTGATGACAAAGGAATTGTTGAGTGTGCATCTCCGAAAGAACTGGAATCGACATGGCCAAAATTTGAAATTGCATTGAACCGAGTGCTGGGCGAGGATGTCGGTACTCAGTTTTCAGAGCAATTCAAGATAAGTCACGTGAAAAACGTTCAAAACAGGTATATGCAAGTGAAGATAGTCAAAGTATATGAAGACCCTGACTCTGGTGTCACATTGCCGAGTACTCCAAGGAGTGGCGACGGAGACAGGCCGAAAATTTTCGTTCCATCCCCCTGGTTGTCTCAATTGGAGTTGGCTTGCTTGTTGGTGAAACTGGAGTGTACGCGAGACAAGCTTAGGCCACAGAACTAAGATGCAGTTTGAACATTTACATTTTCAGAACAATCATTCTACAGCACATTCTTAGAACACCTCCGAGGTGTTAAAGAAAGCTGAGCACCATTTGTTGTCTTAAAAAAAAGCACATTCTTAGAGGTCCACCATCGCCACATTCACAGCAATCATCATCGTTTAAATCTTCTTCCCACTATGGCTCGTCCACATCAGTCATCTGTGACTGTTTTTCCACTAATCTGCTTTATCTCCTGATGGTTTGGCTTTCTGTTGCATGCATCATTTCTGCTGTGAGCATTCACCATCATTGTCTATATCCTCAAGCACTACCATATAATCATCTGGCATTACTGCAGATTCATCATTCTTAATCAAACAATAGAATGATGCTTTAACATGAGAAGGTTGGCACCACACTAAATGATTATAAAGCTTTTCATCAGATGTCGGAACACTCATGTCAACTAAATACTTTGTGCATTCGTGGATTACCTGTGCATCTCCTAGAGCATTATGCTTGTTGTAAGTTTCATTCGGCTTGCATAATTGGAACAGGAACTCGAGCTTCATAGATATACTTTTGCCTAGTGTGTTGTTAAACATGTACCGAGTGTCTGCCAGTTCCAGAGTGACATTCATAGGGATTCCTACCATGTGTATTGCTTTCATTAACTTTGGAAAATCAACCCCTAAACCCCAATGTGCAGCCAGAAGAACCTTGGAAGTTTGGAATTGTTCCATATATTCCACTAGTTCTTTCAACACATGCACCATAGATGGAGCACTCCTCAGCATATCTACAGTTATGTTGTGTACACTTGTTCGACCAGCAGTTTTCTGTCTAACTAAAGAATAGAACTTCCTCTCAGATTCAGCATGATACAATCCTATACTGATAATCTCCTGGTTGTTGTTCCACTCCAAGTCAATCCATAGAACTGTTAAGTCCGATTTAGGTTTATTTACATCTGTACATCTGTCGAACAGTTGTTTTACGTTGGCAGTCAGTTCCACGTTGCCTATTGATAGTGGGGTGATCGCACTTTGAGTGTTTGAGAGTTGCTCAACAGCAAGTGGATATGTATTTGTGGCAGAGATCCTGTGCATCTATCACTTGCTGATCTTCCAGCTCATGGAATTGAATGTAGTGTGATTTCTTCCCTAGAGACATTGCATGCTTTCTATCTGGATGAAGGAAATAACACTCATTCACCAACTTGGTGAGTATGAACTGGAACTGGAAATGAGTGAATCTCCTCATGATCAACCGTGCTCTACCAAAGAGACCTTCCAATCTATTCGTTAAAAGTAATCGTGTGCTGAATTGGAATTGTGAAGGATCCATCTTCGTGTTGATGTAGTTCAGGGGTTTTGTGACACCGTCTACATTGAGCTTGAGTGACTTGTATGTTGCATCTGTAACGCCATACACACCATCCAAATCCTCAGTCAACAATCTCATACTCTCTGCGATATTCAGTGCTGACTTATATCCTATCAATACTTCATCCAATGTCTTGTCTGAAGCAGCACCGTGATATACATGGTTCATCATATCCAGGTACATGATCAGACCTTGGAAATGAGAGTATCTCTTTCTCAGTATCGCCAAATAAGCATCAGAGCAAAGTTCAGACATGTAGGATTCCTTCATCTTGTCGTCACAATGCATTCCTTGCCAAGTTATGATCTTCTGGACTTGTGGATCATGTTCATATGTATTGCGAACAGTATCCATAGACACTTTCTGTATAACATGACCTGTGCATCGAATTGTGGACTTATCTGACGAACTTGAAGGGTAGAGTTTCAAAAGCTTGTTTCCTTCCGTAGATCGAAAACTTCAAGGACATCTTGTCATCTTCATCATGTACTAATCTGTATCCAGTGTCACAGTCATCGTCAAAGTACGGAATACATCCATTTGGTGTAATTCTCGCTTCGAACAAAACCCTACTACTGTTTAGTGATCCCTTGATGATTTGAAAGTTGAACTCTTCAGTGACGTCTGAGATGCATACTTTCAAGAAGTTAACGTGAGGTTGTTTGCATTCAGTAACTGTACATCCAGATCATTCTTAGCACACTCATCAAGTATTTGTCTCAGGAATGTTGATACTTCAGCTGTTGTCTCACTAACGCAGGTGTTACATCCAATAACCATTGAAAAAATATTTGTGTGGTGACATAATAGTGCAACGGTGGCTTTTCTTGCGAGATGTTTCATGGCGTTAAGCTTGTTAAACAGATGGGAGCATGTCATTAATCTTACAAGGATCATAGTCACTAACGGAATCTTTATCTTCCTAATCACCAATTAATATACGGTACTTCGCCTCGCCCATTGTATTTAGTGCGCAATGACCATACAATTTAATATCTGCAGGGTACCTAATTGTTTCTTGTTCGTGTGATTCATATTTTGCAGAGTGCATGTGAGTCTCGACATAAGAAAAGTATCATTCCATCCCCCTTCCTTGATAACTTGCTTTAAATTCATAACGCGCTCATCTGAATCCAGTGATAGATCAGTAATAGTGTCATCATAATAAGACATTTGTCTCTGTGGTGCTTTAATAGGACGAATATATGCATTGAATACAGATTGATCAGTACTTCTTAATGTCACAAACTTGTGCTTTGATGCAACTTCTAATATTGCGAATAAATTATAGATGATACGATATCTTTAGGAGATAATGCAGAATGCGTAACAAAAGGGAGCAATGTATTCCTCTCTGTATACAAAACACTATTCTTCTAATTATGATCAATTCTGAAATACGGGTGTAGGTTCTGCAGTTTACCACGATATCCCTGTATCTTATTCTTCACTTCGTCCATGATATGCGTAATACGCTCTGTACGATCAGAATCAAATATATCAAACGGAATAGGATAAGCTTGCACTGGTAACTCGTATCCTGCAATATGCATGTATGTAAGAATGTATTCAATATGTTCCTTGATGAAGAGCAAGTTCCAACAGTGTGAAAGATGTAACAAGGAGTCAGAGACTATTCTACATTGTCTCATGACGCCCTACGGACACCATTGTTAGAATTAAGAAGTAATGGAGGAGATAACGCTCTTTGAGCGTTATCCATTGTAAATATTCAGAAAAAAAAACAGAGCAACCAGTTGGTTGTATTTTAAAAAAAACCACTAACAAACAACTAAGAAGAAAAAACTAAGAAGACAGTTTGAGCGACAAGTGTTGTTTCCAAAATAATTAAAAAAATATCACTATATCAAATCATTTTCTTCTTACACAGAAGTACAATCGACGATCTGGCAATCTGATAGTTTGATCTGCTGCTCTGAACCGTCAATAACCATCACTATTAGTCTTTCTCTCCATCTAATAGATTCCTTCAACTCTCCTCTTTCAACAGGAATTGAGATTTGGTTTCTGAAATGATTGAAGACAATGTTGAGTGTTTGATGGTTGTATCGGTAGCACCGGGAGATTGAGATCTGAAAATGAACAATGAGATCTTTCAAACAATAATTTCTTCGCATCCACATGAGAAACATCGTCAGTTGCTGTTTGGTGTCCAAGGCACGTGGTCTACCACTTGCCACTTTTTTTGAGCCCTCATTCTTCTCTTTTTGGATTGAGAAACGGACCAGAAGTATCAAATTGATTGATCAATGGTGAGAGAGACGATGCCTCATACGTTGGGCTCGTGCTATTGTCATAGGAACTATTCTGACAGTTATCCATCTATGAAATATTAAAACACAGGTTAGTTCACATGTTGCAAAAATATTTAGCTTCAAAAATGATCTGAACGTCAACAAACTCTTCACGAATCACAAGTGCATCACTCCTTGGCAGGTCCGGGCTACATCATCGATTTCACATCTTAAAACTTAGAACACCACTTCACAAAAATGACGAAGAAAGAATGGAAAAAGTTACAAAAAAACAACACTTTCGGAAATACACAAAACTCTGGTCACTCCATGAAATGGATGGTTCCAAATTTTGTGGGCAGAATGTTAAACAGGGGAATGGACTTTAAACCATTAAAAATTGGCACAGTGTACCGACTCGTGACTTCGCTTCTTGATTTCGTCATAAATGTCAATTTTTTTGTCCTTGTATTCTTGAATTAAAGGGTAACAAAATCGTTTGTTATCAACCTTTACACCGCTCTCAAAAGAGAGAAATCAACTGCTATTTCATGTTAACGGCCCAGCTCAAGAGAAAAAATTATTCGATAAGTTTGCTAACGGCAATGAATACAATGATTTTAATTGCTGGTCCGGCACTGGGGTTACATGGGAGTTAGCTATGCCTTGCCCAGTGCTTCCAAGAAATTGGGACGAACAAACCTGAAGCGGGATATCGAGAAAATTGTTCGCTGCTCTTCATTGCACCTTCCTCAAGGAGAAAAAGAGGAAAGAAGATGTATTAAAAAAACAAGCCATCTATAATGGAAGGGATGACACTGTGTTGAAGATTACCATGAGTGCTCTGGTTGTTTTGAAAAGCAGTAAGAAGTTTCAGGATACATAAGAATACCATGGTTGGCATTGTATTCCTGCATAATAATTGATTTTGAGACGATTTTGATATCAAAATTTGGGAGCTAATATCTCAAAAAATAACCTTGCAATACTTTTTGAATCTGGTTAGGACCAGGGCATGAATTCAGGGAATGGCCGACTACTACTTTCACCCAAATATCCTGAATTCAGTAGACTGTGGAAAAAACAACAAAGTAACTTCATGTTTGTCACTTTCATCAAGAGCTCACAATTGAGCCTGATGAACAATATTGCTCGGATTATCAAACGACACATTGTGCACATTCCGTCGTTGAATTGAATACCAGTTTTGTTCCTTCGCCCAGCCACAGACGAATCAAACCTCGTATTTTTGAAAAATAATCGAGGTGACTTTGTTTTCTCTTCGTTGGTCAAATAATCCTGAATGCGCTCATAATTTGAACAATGAAGACAACATGCAGTAGATAGTATGCATCGTAGCTTCTCGGGCATTGGAAAGACACTATGGATGCTACTCTTCCGAGGAAAAACGGACAAATCTTGATAACTTTTTAAAACAGAGAGAAGCGTTTTCTCAACTATGGGCGAATTCAAAATCTTCCCTTGCTTTGAGAGAAATGCTCGGTGCATTGAAAATATGAATCATTTTAATGATGTCCGGTACTCCTATTTGCTCTCATCAATCAGAAAATTGTGTATTTCGAAGAAGAAATACATCGACCTTCTGGAAAGGATTGGATCTTTCATCTCTTTCACAGTCGAACGAAGTATATACTCGTAGTAATACTTTCGGTAGCAAGAATTGAACTTCTGCCGCGTCATGCATTTCAGTCGGTCAACCATTGTTAAGCTCATTGAGGATCCTAAGAATTGGCATTGTGACAATCCACACAGGTGTTCGTTTTCACAATGCAAAAACACAAGCAATTGATTTTACTCTATTGGTTTTATGGATACTTCGTTGGTTTTATGGATACTTCGTTAGAAGACAATATGCGATCGCAAACTCTTATTGGTGTGAAATCGATCCAATTTTAATACTTGTTCAGTTTGGTTGAGAATTTTTTGGAGAGTGAGTGTGAAGAACCCTGATATATCCAAACTGAAGCAACGAAAGGCGACGAATCGAAGATTCACAACTACAGCAGGTTGATGTTCATGATTTGGATCAGACAGTGTCTTGGATTACTGGAGTAGATGCATCACAAATATATCGATACAACTATTCTTCACTTGTCGGTGATGAAGCAATTCATATTCATTCTCAAGCGTGATGTTAGAGACTCGCATGGAGTACATTGGAGAGGAATTCAAATTAATATCATTGGCGATGGAGTTGAACAGCGTGTGAGGAAATGTTCTGTCAAACTAATTGAACATTTTCAGGTAAGAAATGTAGTCATACTTTTACAAAACTTGCTTTCTGCAGTTCCAATGGATTTTTATACAACTTGTCGCCTAGCTATACTGGAAACAAAACTGATAGTCAATCGATGTCTTTTCCTGAAAATTGAATTGGAGATAACCTCGATGATGATGAATTTATTTGCTTGGGCAAGGGATATCAGGTATACTGGAAGAACACGATACTGCCATACAACAGAATCGCAGCTTCAGCCTGACGAACAACATTGCAACAATCAGTTTAGCACTCATAATCCAAAGTTTTTGCAAGACACAACAGAATGTTAGAAGGTTTCACTCTTTCTTCGTAAGGAAGTTCATTGATCATTGTCAAACAAGGTCAAATTGAAAAGGGAGAGGACTTGAAGACACTCACACCATCACACTCGCTCATGTGATACACTCCTCAATGTTGTATGTCTCGAACTTTCCGTCGCTCATAGTGACCAATTGTTTGAGGGAAAAGGAATGACTTCTATCCAAAATGATAAAAAAGATGTACTATGCATTCTTCAATGAGTGTATCCAAAATGACAGAATAGAATGATGAAACAAGGATAGAAAACTGCTAGATCCATCAAAGCTTCTTACAATTCTTTTACTCTAATTGTATTTCTCTCCAAACACTCAATAACACTGGTACTTACAACATCATGCATCCCTCCTTTTGATTGCGTCCAACTCTGTTGTTATTTCTTCAAACGATGGTCTCTTGCTGACATCTGCATCCCAACATCGTGTGACAAGACTGTAAAAGTCTTGGACAACAAGAGGAATATCAGAAGGAAGCATATTGGTTGTGTTGCTCTGCAAAAAGAAATCCACAAGAACTTTAGAATCATTTGATTCAGAATTGAATGGATCGAACTGCAGAGGAGGTCTCGATCCTCTCACGATATCCACTCCCAATGTGAACACTGATGAGTATTCATGTTGAGAATACGGAGGTGCCAAGATGAACATTTCGTGCATGATGATGCCAAAACTGAAAATATCAACACTTTCATCATGCCCTTGATGTGCCAACAACTCTGGGGCACAATACTCAATTGTTCCATAAGATCTTCCCATTGTAAACGAAGAATCAGTGATCTTGCTGAGACCAAAGTCACATATTCTGACATGATTATTCTCACCCAGCAAAATATTCTGAGGTTTCAAGTCTCTGTGAACAATTCGAGGATTCCTTCCATGCAAATAAGCCATTGTATCAGCAATCTGACATAGCACGTTCATCTTTTGATCAAAGTCTTTGAGAGATTGATTTCCCTTGTGAATCAATTTGTCCAAACTTCCATTCACAGCATATTCAGTGATCAAGAATTTGTCTCCACTGTCATTTGAAGAATATCCATACAAGTAAAGAATATTGGGATGTCGTAAACTCTGGAGAATGGAAACTTCCCTGATGAATGATTCATCATCTGATACTTTCATCTTCTTCACAGCAACCATGTTACTCTTCCACTCTCCTTTGAATACAACTCCGAATGCTCCTTCTGAAATACGATTGATCAGTTTGATCTCTTTCATGTCAATGTAAAAGTCTCCTCTTTCAAAATCGTTGTCAACATCATGTTCACCCATTTCCTCCAATAAACATGCTTTCAGCTCGGATTTCATTTGTTCTTCTCTTCTTCTCCTTCTGACATGTAATCCAAGCACGATAAAAACAATGATGAATGCAATGAACAAAAGCATTCCTAAAATTGGCAATGTCCAAAGGGGTCTCAAGTTTGAAGCACACGTTTCACCATGATATCCGTGGTTACAAATACACTTGTTTGGACTGTGACATACTCCATTGGATGAACAAACATTCTGGTCATTGCTCGAATATCCATTGCAAATTGGATAGGAACAGTTCAATCCAGAGTATCCTGAAATGCATTCACAAGTATCCAAATCAACACATGATCCCTTTCCAGAACAAACTCTTTTCTCATCCTTGGGTTCAATGCCATAACATTCGAAAAGTTCGCAATCTTGACCGTGGTATCCTTGCTCACATGTCACTCCAAGGAATCCCATTGTGCCCGCACCAAGGAATAGACTCGATATTCCATGATCTGGATTTACGTTACTCGTTCTGATCCAAGTTGAATAGTTTCCTTCAATGTCCCAATAACCAACCTTGCCATCTTTGGTGAGAGCGATCATACACTCATCATTCACAATGAACTGAGATACTGCTTTCCCATTCAACAATCCATTCATGCTCAATCTCACAGGTCGATTCTCAAACGGTATATAAACACCAAAATCACTCAAACCCCAAGAGTATATCTGATTGTCACTTGTCAGTATCGTTGTGTGAGTTTTTCCTGCTGTCATATACGTAATGTTTTTATCTTGCAAAATGTCATTCTTATCTACTTCGGTCGGAAACGTTCTAAATTCAAACATGCTATTCTTAAGCATGCCACACGTATTACTACCCCAGAAATACAGTGCCCCATCGCTCGTTAATGCAACCGTGTATGAACTACCTGCTGTAAGTTGAACTACTCTCTTATCTTTCAACCCTCCCTTCATGACGACAGCAACCGGGAGCTTTCTGATTAGAATTGTTCCATCTCCTAGTTGGCCACCGTCATTGAATCCCCAAGAGTACATGTTACCATCATTCGCAATTGACATAACATGCCATTTCCCTGCGACGACTTTAGTAACATTCCTACCACTCAACGCGCCATTCATGAAAACTGCCACAGGTTGACGCCTGGCCCGATACGTTCCATCTCCCAACTGCCCATCATTATTAATTCCCCAAGCATACAAAGTTCCATCATCTGCTGCTGCAACAGTAAAGAAATTTCCGAGAGTGATTTGTGTGATGATCCTGTCTTTCAAAACGCCACTCATGTCAACACTCACAGGAAATCGTTTTGTGATCACTGTTCCATCTCCAACCTCCCCCATTACATTTGTTCCCCAAGAATATACATTTCCATCGCCCGTCAAAGCAACGAAGTGTTCTGTTGCAGTTATCCCCTGTACTCCCGCTCTTGCAACAATGTTGGTTATCGTCTTATTGTTCAATACACCAGTCATACCAACTGCCACAGAATTAGAGCTAAATTCTTTCCTTCCATTTCCCAACTGACCTTCTTCATTCTTTCCCCACGAATAACTCTTGCCCTTCCTTGTCAATATCAATGTGTGATCTTCACCAGCTACGACTTGAATAATTGAGTCATTCAAAGCATTGATCAATGTATTAATCTCAAGAAGAGCAGGAGTGAAGTGATTCTTCAATGTACTATCAAGTTGACCTTCCTGATTTTTACCCCAACCAAACAACAGACCATCACTCGTCAAAGCCAGACTGTGATATCCTCCAGCTGCAATTTGAATCACTATCTTTCCAGATATTTGACCACTCATGTCCACTGCAGCTGGAACCTGGCTCTTTTTTGAGTCCAAATGGCCCAGTTGTCCATACCCGCCGCTACCCCAAGCGTACATCTTGGAGTCATTTGAAAGCACCACCGTGTGCGAGTATCCAACAGCAATTTGAGTGACGAAGTTTCCCTGCAGTACATTGCCGAAATCGATAGCAACTGGAACATATGAACTTATGGCGGCTCCCACGTGGTGGCTCACTCCCCAAAAAAATACTGTGCCGTCACTCGTGAGAGCCAGTGAGAGAGAAGCAGTGGCAACAATTTGAGTAACCACTTTATCATTAAATGCACTCATATTGACAGCAACAGGAACCGTTGCTTCCACTCTTTGGGTTCCATCTCCCAGTTGCCCTTGGAGATTCTTTCCCCATGCAAAGATCCTGCCATCGCTTGCCAATGCAAGTGAATGAGCTTCACTTGCTGCCATCTGGGTAATCACTTTGCCATTCAACACACCATCCATATACACCCGTACGGGAGTACTCTTATCGATTTTTGATGCATCACCAAGCTGTCCTTCCTCGTTCACACCCCAAGCATACATCTTTCCATCGCTTCTCAACATCAACATGTGGTTGTGACCAGACACCAATTGCACAACAGATGAAGGATGTTCATCCTTGAAGAAATAAATGGGAGTGGGTACTGCTCGACCTATGGAACTACCATCGCCCAATTGGCCAACATCGTTGGCTCCCCAAGTGTACACTGTGCTTAACTCATCTTGAGGATCCACTGCTGCAGAATGTGACTTTCCTGCAGTGATCATTGTTAAATTGACCTCTCGAAAGAATGAACTCACCAAATCCACGGCCTTGACTTCAGGAGCTGTCATGGTAATGTTACTCCCATACAAGCCGTAATCTACCGATGGCTTACATGAGTAAACAACAGAAGATGCAATTCTTCTCCTTCTACTGGAGGATTCAACAGAGATTATTGTCACTATTGACAAGAAGAATATTGTGAGAAAAAGTATCTCAAAAAATGACACACGCGTTGTCACAATCCTCATTAGTTCACTTTTCTGCTGACCCGATTTTCCGTGATTTCTTGCATAAAACCAAAAACTCCGAGCAGCTCAAGTGGAAACCTCGAGGTCGGAGACTACAAGAGAACTCTGAGTTTCGTAGATTTTCCTGGCCAAAGAGAAAACAGAATATCCATTTCAGTCATTGGTCGTCATCGAGTGACCATTCGAACAAAGAATCCTCAAACAACCACCTATTGTTCTTTACGAGAAGGTTGTAAGGTAACTATTCCATTCTAAAGATCAATCACAAACTAATGTACGATTACTTACAACAAACAATGTGTTAAGTGCATAAATATTTACAATGATTCTCGCATGTTCTAAGAGTTAGCAGCCATGGACGATACTGTATCTTCACTTTCACCTGATATTTGTGATGTAATTGGACCTTTGTGTTTGTGCTCTCTGGGTGACTTTGGCAATGATGTTGCTCTTGTTGATTCTAACGAAGCAGTCATTGGTTGCTTGAAAGTAAACGCGCGTTCCAAGTTGATCTTTTCGACTTGTTCTTGCTTTAGGTGTTCATTTCGAGATGCCAATTGGAATTGATTCTTCGATATAGAAGCCATTTCATATCGATCGTCATCCTTTGTACTTGCTTGATAGTCATGTCTCGTCTTTAACTCCTGCACTGCTTGCTTATTCCTGCCACTCTCGATCAGCACTTGAACCCACAAGTCCCCTAATACTTCTCTCTGAGCCTGTGATCCACCTAATCCATTGTGTTTATAGTTTGGATTTCCAAGAAAACCAGTATCCAAATTCTGCTCAAACAAATGTCTCATTTGTTGATACGACTCTTCGAATTGCTGAGACAAGTAGTAAATAATTCCTCGAGCAATAGGTATGACCATATCTCTCGTCACATTTCTCTTGTTCTTCATGTATAGATTGTCATTGGAATCAGGAATAGTCTGATTCACCAGCGCTTCATCAAAATCGTGAATGTCCTCTTTGCTGCACAAGCCTCTCAGATAATTTCTGGCCAACAAGTACGCATAATGAAAATCGATATAACCACTCAAATGCTTGTCAATCAATTGTTCGCAGTAACTTGACAAATCGTCCCACAAGATATCCATTGAATGATCAATCAACGAACCCTTTTGAGAAGAATTGTTGTTCATCTGATTGGCAATCTGACAAAAATCCATCTTCCACAGCAAATTCACTGCACCGCACTGCACTCCAGCATCATCCTTCCAACTGTTTTCTCCTGATTGATCAGCATCCTCTCGTTCATCAAAGCTCTGATCAATCCAAATGTGTTGCTTGTACAATTGCATGCACTTGTCCAAGTCTCCGGCATGATTTCGATCCAAATACAACAGTGCCAAGTGCCAATTGTTGTGCGTCTGCAAGAATGCATTGCACGTGTTCCAATCGTTGCGATGCAACTCCATAAAGTCGATTCCCTCGGTGAAGCGACCATTGGTATGAAACACGTGACACAAGCTATGGTGAGCCCATGGTTGAATAAACTCCAAATGATCACTGTCTACTCCAGAAACCGCTTCCTTGTTCCCCGATACAAACTTTGTAAAGTCATTGTAATGTTCCAACGCGTCCCATCCTGTTTTCTCCGCCTTCTCCATTTGGTTCATTTCTTCGAGAACGAAACAGTACATGCCCTTGACATAATAGCCAAACTGAAAATCAATCCAATTTTTCTGGTTGTCCTCCATGGATTGTCGCGTCCAATTTTTCGAGCTCGGAGCATCCAACGAAAAAGCTGGCGCAATGTATTGATCAAACATGTCGCACAACCAACGCAAGCGATACAATACAATCGCATGCTGATACACAAAAAACAAGCAAAACAAATTTCGGGGAAATTTCTGAATGAGCGTTTCGTGAATACAAATGGCGCGCTCCAAATCACCGTACAACCAACCGAACAAACAACCGCTAAATAATTTGTTCTCTTCTGAGAGCTTCCAACTACCGTTTTGTGCGTTGGAAGCTAACACGTCTTCCTCCCTTCCGTTACTACTATTCTTGTTCTTGTTCTTGTTCTTGTTGTTATGATCATGATTTTCATCTTGATCTCTTGTGAGCATCCTCTCGAGCTCTGATGCATGATAATGAGCCTTGTCCAAATTGCCATTCAACAAGTGAACACCAACAAGAATACAGTGATATCTAAACAATAGATTCACATTTTGATTAAAGAGAACATCACTACTACTACTACTACTACTAGCAGTATGATGACTGATTGTTGTTCTTGTTGTGCGATGATCATCACCACCATTCTCATGATGATCAAGGTACTCTGTGAGACACGTCATCTCATTCTCTAGTTGATTCGTGTAATGACAAACGAGAGAAGATTTGGAGTACATGAGTGTGTGATGCAATAGGGCATCTTCTGTGCTCACATGCAGTTTTTGTTGTTCTTGCAGTTGTGATGATGATGATGTTGTTGTTGTTGTTGTTGGTAAAGAATTGTTCATTCTTGTCAGAGTATAATGATTGAACCAATAATTGTTTTTTGATTTTTGGGTGGTGGATTTTTTGATCTTTTCGATCGAATAGATGCTTCCTGCCCGATAGATCGTTGTTTGAACTGTTGTGGAATTTCGTGAGCTACTACTACTTGGCATGATGATATGATGGTTCGGTGCAGCTGTTGTAGTGACCAATGTTTTGGTTGTGGTGAATTCACGCTTTTGAACTGTGTGCACACCATGCCTTTTGCGCATTGGAATCCAAACTCCATTGGACAATACTGTCATGCTGGGTAGTGGTAATGCTCGTTTTTGCATATTGGTAACTTTGTTTCCATCCTGGGACATTCCCAAGTCCATTTATAAAATAAAACCTCATACTTCAGATCAAATAACAGTTTTTTATTCCGATAAGACGCACTACGACCACAGAAGAAACAAGGACCCAAAGAAAAGGCCCAACCAGAGACCACCACACAAAACAAAAAGGAACAAAAGACACGCCAAAACGCGAAAGTACTTACAAAGACATTCTGAGATAGAAAAAGGTCAGTAAAGAAGAGATGCAAGAGCTATAACATATGAAAAAGAAGGTTGATATTTACACACAGTTGTCAATCGTAAACTGGAGGAGTTTTTGTCCACACACTCGTTCACACCTGTTTGTTCATCAAGTCTGTCTGTTCTGTTGAGAATTTGTTTGAAGCATTCTCGAGAAACATGTAAATTGCAAAAAGAATCTTGCACAAAGAGAGTTAGAGGTATCTGGTTGTTGCAACCACAATAACACTACAAAATAACACACATCTCTTATGAATGATTACCACAGATCTTGAGCCAATAGGTAATGGCTATGACTTGGAGTGTGACTAAACAATGAATCATTCTTGTCCATGTTGTTGTTGGACAGGATATCAATCTCATCTTCTTCTTCTGATTGACTGCTTTCTACTGTTGGTTCTTCATGAAACACAATAGCTGTATCATTGTTAGTATAATGGTTTGTGAAATCATCTGAAAAAAAATCTTCAAAATAACAAGTACCTTTTGGTACCATGCTCTGGTAGTCTTCTGATGATTGTTGATGGTCTTCACCAATCATGTATTTTTTCAATGATGCTTCATCTGATGTTGAAGTGTAGTATTCGTGTGATGAATGAGGTATCGATGACGCAGGCAAGTCATCACTAAAATCGAGACAATCCTGCTCAAATGTGGACGCAAGAGGCACATCATGATGATTGTCATTGAGTTGAATCGTTTTGGAGAAATCCACGAGTGCCTTCATGTATTGATCTAGACTGAGTTGATGATTGCCCAACATGATGTGATCAATTGAATGTTCATTTCCACTGTTCATGAGCCATGAATCATTATTCGTATCATGAGTAATAGTAGGATGATTGTCATCTGTGAGAGGTGATGACAATTTGATTCTCTTGTTGACTGCTTGTTCATCATCTGCTTGAGATGATCTCACTCTCTTGGATAATGTGATGGGTGCAGGTGTGTTCATCATGTGGAAAACACTTGATTCACTCAGCAGTGGAGAGGAAGAAGCAGGTGCACAGACGGGAGCAGCAAGAGCAACCTTGTTCTCCTTTTTTGGCTTGTAATTGTTTCTTCTGGCATAGACTTGGAATGGTCTACTCCGAAGAATGACAATAGGGCTTGCAAAATTGTTCAATGGAGCAGCAAATGACAATTGAAGACAAAAGCTCTTCTTGGAGTGATGATAGGACACATCCGTAATCTGCATCTTGGTTGTGGTAGTGAGTAGTTTGGGCAGCACTTGACCACTGGCATCTCCACCGAGTTGATTCACGCTACTACTATTAAAGGAGGAAGAATTTCTCTTCAATTGAATTTTCTTCACATTTTTTGAAGTTTTTGTAGTTGGATTAGGTTGAAGAGCAAGAGAAGACTTACCAGCCAAAATTGTTTCTCCATTTTTGATCACTTCTTCACCGTCTTCATCAACGACTTGAGCATGGCACATGACCATGTCCAATGGTTCCTTACAAGAACACGTAAACGATACCTTTACTTGATATTTAAGAGAGCTATAAAATTTATCAGGAATGACACTACAAGGATCATCAGTTCTGGTATGATAACTGAAATCAATATCATGTACGGTTACACCTACATCGTTTTGAGAAGAATTTTTGATCATTTTCCATCCATTTTGACTTAGTTTTTGTTCCATTGTTGGTTTTTGTATATATTGGTTGTTGGTTGTTGATGGGTGTTGTTTCTCACGTTGTTGTTGGTTTTTTTTGTCTCTTGGTTTGGGTGAGAATCGGTTGGTGATTAGCGTAAAAGAACGATTTTTTCTTGTTGGCGCCAACTTTCCGAACTTCAATCAAAAGAAGGAAGCAGGATGGTTTTTACAATCATGACTACAGGAAACCGATCGGTTCCATGGACGAACTTGACCTGGGAGTAAAACTATCCACTGAAGATTGTCTAGTTGAACATCTGATTCAGTGACACGGCTGAATAGGTCAATCTCCGTTCCTCAGAAAACTCTTCATCACATGAAGTTGTATCACCTCCTTCCTGGCGACTCGAAAAAAAAGCTTTTTGGTTTCATTTCGCCAACAACCACCAACACACAACTTGAGCTGTCACACAATGTCTGATGATGCTATCACCACACCAACAACAACAACAACTCGAAAAAAAACTGTTGTTGTTCTCCCATCATCAGATTCTCCCACAAATGACACCAATAGTAACAACAACAAATCCACCATCACGAAAAAACGTGTAAGCTACAATAACAACAACAACAACAAGAAAAACAACATGAAGATGATGAATGACACATGGTATCAATTATCAAAGGGATGGAGTGACGCCTCCAACATTACTCACTTGTTGAAGCTATTTGCTAAATCACCCAAATTTCAAGTCATTTTCAGGAGTTGTTTCCTATTGAATGGACTCATCTTTGTAGGTAGTATCCTCGTCCTAGACTACATTTTTTCACCACTTTTTTTTCACTTGATTGGTTCAGCCATCACTGCTTCTTCATCATCATCATCATCATCATCTCATAATGATGAAATGACGAGAACAAGAACAACAGGAAGTGGACTATTATCCATACTGTATCTCTCTATAAAAAACATGTTTTGGATGTGGCCAATGTACACGATTAGTTTAGCTCTGTGTACATCATGGTACAATCATGTGGCTGATTTGGCATATCGTTATTCACAAAAAGTGGCTCATCTTCGAAATCACAGAGCTTCCACAAGAAATAGTTTCAATAATAATAGTGATGATTTTTCATCATCATTGAAGAGTAACAATAATAGTGGTAATAGTAATAGTAGTAGTAATAGTAGTAGTAGTAATAGTAGTAGTAGTGGAATGGATGATGTGACGAGAACGAGGACAGTGATTGTGGATAAAGTGTCCGATGGCATCTATCGAAGCATATTGTTGCTCGTATTTTTGTTGCAAATGAATTTATTGGGCAGTTTGCCTAGTTTTATTGGACCAATTGTATCATTGTGTCTAACGAGTTGGCTCTATGCGTTCTATGCGTTCGACTATGTGTGGACATACAAGAATTATAACACGCAACAGAGATTAAACTATTTTGAGAGACATTGGGCGTACATGTTGGGATTTGGAGCACCCAACGCTCTCACAAGTTACTTTTTCCCATTCTTTATTAATGCTGGTGTCTGGGCAATGTTGTTTCCGATTTTTATCGTGTTGGCAATGATGGCCAATCCGCCTCCTGTGGCACCCGATACGAAACCGTTGCCCATTTTTTACTTTGTCAAAAAGTGTTTAAACTATGTGCTTTTGACGATTGGTGATGTCATTGCAAAGAAGATGAAGCAATCTCCTTCGGTCAATAGTGTTGCTTCTCCACCATCAGCATTTTCAATGAACATTGCAAAGGTGTTCCTTCAAGATGATGAAGATGCTGCTGATGATGGTGATGATGATGATGATTCTAAGAGAAAGACGGAGCCAATGAAGGAATAGAACACTGTTTTAACTAATCGTAAGCTCGCACTGTGTATTAAATAAGAACTGCAATGTATGGGTTCGATTGTATATAACAATAGATGTTTTCTTACATTTCTTACATTTTCTTCGACAGGCATGTCAAACTTAAATATAACGGCTAACGTCTATAATTCTCATCAAAAGCGGAGAACAAGAACGATTTTCATTGCCAGAACGTTTTGATTCTATTGTGAACAATTGAAGTTTGTATCCAAATGATCAGAAAGAGATCCAATTCTGCAGCAATTTCCTCTCCAAGATCGCCCAGAACACCAGGAGGCAATGTTCCTCCCAATTATGTGATTAGTATGTTATTGCTATTAATGATTTATCATTTGGAGAACAAGGATCTTACCATTTCATTCGCCGTAGGTTGCTCTCCTTCTTTTGAACCCAATGTCTATGACGAAGATACGACGACTTCCTCAGTCAATAGCTCTAAACTATCCAACAAGAGTCCTTCTCCAAGTAAGTCATCTGCACCTGCATCCTCATTGCACAGCGAGGAACGAGAGTCCTATATTCAAAAGTGTTCCGATCTAGGTGTCGAACCCGTTTTAGAATTCTTGTTAGCATTGAGCAACAGCTCCACTAGGTCATGCATTTTATCAAATAGAAAGAATCCTCTAGTATGTAGTTTTAGTAGGAATATGGTTTATCTTGTCCATTCGTTCAAACAAAGATTCTAACAACATCATGAACAGGAGAGTAATGATTTAGTTGCAATTGGTGATGCAATGAAAAAGAATAGAACAATAACAGAATTAGATTTGACACACAGTATTATTGAGAAACAAGCTGCATTGGAGTTTGTTTCATTCTTTTCTGTGAACACGACACTGACAAAGTTATCGTTGGGTGATTCTGGTTTGGATGACGAGATACTATCAGAGCTTTGTAAAAATCTATTGAGCAGCCCATCGAAAACTGCCCTGACTCAACTGTTCTTGTTCGAGAATGAGATTGGCAAATCATCTGGTAGTCGTTCTCAATTGGCAATGAGCCGGTTGATCGATATCTTGTCCTCCACTCGTATCAAGGTTCTCGATCTTTCTCACAATTATTTGGATGATGCGTGTATTCAGTTACTGGTGGAGGGATTAAAGGATAATTACTATTGTAGTTACTTGAATCTGAAAGAAAACCGAATCGCCGATGATGGAGCAGCTGCTATTGGAGACATGTTGACTCGCAATGTTGCAATGAAAGATTTGGATTTGAGTCGTAACAAAATTTCATCCAAGGGAGCAATTCGCATTGTCCATGGATTACGAACCAACAACTTTCTCTTAAAATTGAACTTAAGGAACAACAGAATCGACGATGAGGGAGCGAAAGAAATTGCGAGAGAGTTCAGTTTGAATCGAAACAACGTACAGGAGCTGTATCTAGGATCTAATTTGATTCGAGTTCAGGGAGCCATGGCTCTCGCAGATATGTTGAAGAAGAATACATCGCTAACAAAGTTTGATATGCAAGGAATATTGCTAGAAATAGATGGAGCTCCACCTACTGTCGAGCAGAAGTCCAAGAGTGTCACAACAGAAACAGAAAACGACACGGATAATTCTCGCGAATATTCAAAGGATCATTTTACTTACAAACTCTATAGCGATAGTCCTAGTAGGTATCACTCCAGAACATCACCTGGACAGCCGCCTTATTTCAATTCTGATTCCGAAGTTAGGGAATATGAAAACATAACGAGAGATCTTAAAAGTTTGTATAGTTCAGGGTTAATTCCCAACAATGACTTAGCTAACGATATAGAGTACCAGAGAATAATTGCAGATCGATTAGAGAAGCAGAGAGTAGTGGCAGAAGAACCGTCAGTCAAAGTCAATGTTTCACAACATCAAGCAGTAAAACAACCCAAGTCTCAACCCTCATCACCTCAACTACACCAGAACCAACTTCGGGACAGCATCGAAGAAACCAAAAGAGATGTGTCATACTCCGTCAACAATCATATAGATTTATCGGGGGTAGAGGCGAGATTGAGTCATCAAATTGCAAAACTGGGTTTAGATATGCAATATGAAATTGATAATGTTAGAGTGTATGCCAAAGGTCTTGTTGAAGAGAGTATGAGACTGGTATCAATTCACGATCACCAATCCATGAACAACAGCATGAACTATCAATCTAATTCACATAGCCATCTTTACTATGACGGTCCTAGTCAGTTGAATCCACCCAGCGCCATAATAAGGGAGTCATCTTCTGCAATCGAGCTTGCAAAAGTTGAGATTGAATCCAAATTGCGCCAAGAAATGCTTAATCTGGAAGAGAGGTTAAATCTTAAGATATCCGAAGTAGATTTCAATACTGGACGAGAGATCAATTCAATGCATCGCATGTTAGAAGATCGATTAGATCAACAACAAAAAGTCATCGCCAAGATGGCAGAGGAGCAAAGATGGGTGGAAGAAGAAGGAATACAGTTGAGGGTGGAACATGAAGCACGGATTCAAGAGCAAATGAAAGCACTTCGGATCGAGTTAACAGACCAAATGAAAACAATTGAAGAGAGATTTAAGAATGGTTTGAATTCTCAAATTTCACAGCAAGAACAGAGCATACACACTCTAGATTCAACATCAACAGAATTGAACACGAAGCTGATTCGATCTCAACAGGTGATCTCATCTCTCACTGATCGCGTCGAGTTCCTAGAGAAACACTTATTGGGATCAGAAGCAGCCAACAGGTATAGGAAGACAGAGCCCGACTTCCGAAACACGACAATGAATCAATCGTCATACTTAGGAAGATCCACTGTACCAAACTCTCCTCCATCGCGTCTGATTTCCAACAGTATGTTGATGAAAAGTAGAGCTGGGGAGAGTTCTGATCCACCAATGAACATTAGCATTAGTGAAAGCGTGAAGAGTTTAAATTTTGGAAACAATAGCACACGAACGGATCATAACTCGTTTGCTCAACGAGAAGAGGAATCGAGAATGAATCGAACAAGCTCATCTTTCCAAAGCAGTCAACAACACGACTATTATCGTGACTCGATCCCAGATGATCGCTCAGAAGCGAGTGTTGGTGATATCTCAGTCGATGAGGCTTCTCTGCGACAGCTTCAAGTGTTGTTGGGCAGAGCTCATTCGAAATTGAAACAAACAACATTTTTAACGAGCGGAAAACATTCTCCTCCTGCATCCCACCAGAATTCTTACAACTAAAGGAAAACACGTCTTAAGGTTCCTAACATTCTTTTATAAAAAGCAAAAATTATAGTCGATAATAAGAATATACAATTCTTACATGTATATCCCGACCGCATTTGTATTTTCCACTATTTACAACTGTGACAGATCACCATCCCAGTATCCAATGGTTACTTGAGATCGCTTCGTAAGACTGACACAAGGCCTAAATTTGTCACTGTGAGAATGACTTCCCTTCAGTGTCCTAGTGCAAATCTCTCTGCCACGATGATAAAAGGAAATGGACTGAGTGGAGTACTTTCCACATCTGACAGTCATTCCGATCCAATCACCTTGCTTAATCTCATTGTCTGGATCGGTTTGATTGTATGTAGGTGTCCGGGTTCCTCCTTGACTAATCTCTCCCGTTCCTACAATGAGTCCACATCCGTGATGTCCTCTCTTCGTGTCATAACCAATGACATCTGTTCTATGGTTTTGTTTTGTCCATGGGAACAATGTACTCTCGACTCCGATGATAATCCACCAAGAATTGCCCATCTTCTTCTCAATGTAGTCACATCGAACTTTCCATGAGAATACTCTCTTCTTGTTGATTGAGAGAGTAGTGTTCATGGGCACAGTTTCCCATGAATTGGTCGAATGTGCACCACGTTGACTTCGCACCATGAGCTTCGTCTCTGAAAAGTGCAATTCCTGGTGATCAACTGGCACCTTTGTATCAAATCGCATGGTCATCATAAACTGTTGAACCTGAGACATGTAGGTCTCCTCTGGTTGAGTCGACCGTATACGACACAGTATTCTTTGTGCCTCTTGCAGTATTCGCTCGCTTCGCTCCACCGAATCCATCATGCTTAGCTTCGAATCGGATACGAGAGATAATTGACCCGCATTTTTGCGTATTAGTTCAGTGGACTCTTCATTGGCCTCTTCAACACTCGAGGTGTTGGAAGCGGAAGAATGAAGGACCACGGCATCTGATGACAAATTTCTCTGACAGCACATGAAAAAGGATAACCAGAGCAACGACTCTTGGTCAGAAATGATCAACGAGTGGCAATGGCGGCTAACACCAGAGAATCGTAATACGTCGGAGAGCGGACAAAATTGCAAAATATGGAGCAGTACTTCGTTCGGAATTTCATCTTCGAGGCTACAGACGAATCCGCAATTTTTGGCCTGTTGGGAAGCAGATAAAGGTGAGCCGGCACCGTATGATGCGACGGAAGATCCGAATAGCCTCTTGATCGGTGTTCTAACGAGAGCTTGAACAGGACTGCCGCTACCACTTCCGCTGCTTGCTGCAGAGATAACTTTGCTCCTCGCATTGGAAATGCTTCCAATTTTGAGCCGGATGATCTTGCTCATTCGCCTCCTGTGCAGCAGAGAGGGAGATGAGGATGATGAGGATGTAGAATGTGATTTTCTGCCTGTGCTTTCACCACTGGTTTCAGCAGCTGCAGTTGGCCGTATCACAAGAGAGCCAGAATTACTATTGCTACGGCTGTAGCTATTGTTATTGCTATCATGGCTTTTGCTATTGGACGCACCCATGCTTGTTCTTTCTTCTTGAGGTTGTTGTTATAGAGTTAATAGAGCAGGACCTAAGTTCTTGTTACTTGGGTGAGATCAGAATAGGCAGGAAGTGTTCTGAAAAGGGATCGTACGATGGCTCAGGAGAGGCAGGCAATAGAACTCTGTTGAAATACCAAGGAGTGTGTTAGGTATAGCTTCTTGGTGCAGCACAAAACTGATGTTGTTGTGTTTGTTTTTGTTACTTGGTGTGTGGTAGTAGCAGAGGTGAATGATATTTTCACCCAGGCCAATTGCCGCAATAAAAGGGATGTTTCTCCACAGCTCCTAATCCCTCGTTAGGAAATCTTTTTTTAGGGACCGTGGCGAAAATTAGCGTATGAGAAAAGCAATCAGGACCATCAGGGTGATGGGAGTATGGCGATGGTAGTTACGCCCTTTTCCTTGAAAGGTTACCTCCAATCTTGCTTCCAAGAAGGAGTTCAATCTGATTATTATAACCTGGGATTATTAGTGTGTGAATTCAGTAGAAGAGTCACCATACGAGGCATCACCTGCTCGCTCTTCTGGGAGAAAGATTTTTGTGCACAAACCAGAATGTCCAGTTTCTCTGATATTTGAGTTGATTGTTGACGATGTGGTATTACCTACATCACACAAACATTTGTTGACGTTGTCAACAGATGTGTGTATCTGTAGACAACGTCCGTGATACCAGCGAGTTTGTGTGTGATAGATATCAGCGTTATTTATTGTACACAAGCTACCAATCACGAGCCTGATTGTCGCCAAATTATCCAGTCATCTTATCACATCTAGATCATTGGATAGTGTCTGAAGTGGGAAACGGGGTAGTGATGTGGTTGATGTTGCTGTTGCACCACTTCTCCATGGCCGTAAATGACCAGTTCTCTGTTACCGCCATTGACATTACGATTCATTTGATTTTCATAATCAAATGGTTGTTGATCGTCGTCATCCATCTGGTTCACTTGTTGATAAGCACCCTTGTCTCTCTTCTTCTTGTCCTTGTTACCACGCAGGAGAGAAAACGACTGTGCGAGTTTTGCTCTCTCGTGTCTTGACTTGTAAACATAGAGAAACATGTAATAGACGCTGACATCACTCAAGATGAACCAAATGAACTCTGGTGTGATCAAGCTGGACCAATAGGGACCCAAAACATTGCAAACATCGTTGCTAATAAAGACAACAGCTGCAAAACCGATACCACCGGACCAACCACACGTGACAAGGCTTCCAACACCTCTCAGTGATTTCATCTTCCATAGAAGAATGATTTGAGTCACAAGGTAAATGGTGCATGTGACACCAACGACTCCAGAGTACAAAATGATAAAAGTGGCCTCTGGTCGATTCGCAATCGCAATACCATAGAAATACGCGACAAAAAGAGCGACGATGCTACCGTAAACTGAAATTTTCGCGGTTCGCGATTTGGCGTCAATTACGAAAATATCAGCCAAACCCGCCCACATGAAAATGGCGGCAATGGAGCTCGTGAGACCAACGTCCACCAACAGAGCAAGCAAATAGCTCAGTGTTCTCCCAGGGACAATAAAGCAATGGAGCACCATTGCACTTGTCATCATGATACCAAACAAGAAAAAGGCCAAACGATAGATCCAACGACTAGGAAACAAATCCTCATCTCCATCCTTCTTTTTGCGATCAGTGTTGTTGTTCGCACCACTTGAAAAAAAGGATTTTTTGAGACGGTTGGACGTGTAGAGACCAATCATCAATGCCAACACACATGTTGGTATCAATGTTGCCTCTGTCAGTTGTAGCTTATCATTAATGTGAAGAATAGCAGGTCTAGGACAAGTACTATTGTAGCTTGCAGCAGCAGCACCAACCATACTATAGTCACCATAGTTACCTAGAATTCCACCTGGACCTGGTTCCAAACCAAAATAAAAATCATTGGTTTTTGTTGTAGTAGCTAAGCTTGATGTTGTAGTTGATGTTTGTTGAGAGGTAAAAAACAGGGAGAGAAATTGGCTGAGAAGACTGGGGAGAACTTGTTGAGAGCTGGTGGTGGTGGTGGTGGTGGTGAGATTGCTGAGCAAGACGTTTGCTGCAGCACCAGTCAAGTGACTCACCAGATCAGAGGATGACATTTGATTGTGTTTGTGTGTGGCGCAGATGGCGATTTTTTTTCATGTTCGGGCAATCTCGGTTGTGCGAAAATGACAAGTCGGCGAATTGTCAACTGGATATGGTGAGTGTTGAATTTACGAACAACTGTTGTATGTCATCAGTGAAACTCCCGAACGTAATCTGTCGCCAACAGTTCTGAATTGTCATTTTCTGTCACATCTATTGCTGATTCAGAGTTGTTGATTGCTTGGACAGATGTTTCTCTGCTTCTGCTTACGGTGGACAGCTTGTACCAGAGTGACAGGAAGAGAGACTTCAGCTTTCGTAGAAGCTTCTTCACGATACCATTAGAGAGGACAAAGTATATTGAGAGAAACACGAGCAGTGGAATACTAATGATAATTGTGAATATTCCAATCGTTCGCTCTAAGCTCTCGGTTCCACTCTTACCCTGTGCATCCTTGAGCTTGTTAACGTCCAACGTATCTAGCAAACCTTTCACGGATGCCATCCAAGAAACCATTATCAGAGACGCATAAGAGACCTCCTCCAGACTGTTATCAAACTTTTTAGCATAGGGATTTGTGAATCGATGAATGAGGAACAGGACTGACAAAACAGCACCCACAACCACATGATTGATCTTGCTACTAACAGAATCGATTCCGAACTGCTGGAACTGTCCGTCCAATATCATTTCGACGCCAGCAAATACAATAATGATCAGTGTACGTCTCAACAGAGCCACACCCTCCCACCAATAATAGTTAGGCTTATAGTTCAAGTACAGAGTACCGAACAGAGAGGCAAATCTCTCATGATACAGCTTCTTTCTGTTCATAACCATAAATGCTATGAGAGCGAATGGAAATATGAAACTGTACAGAAGCAATATGATATAAAGTCCCATCCATTTGTTGTACTTTGAGCTATAGCAGACTATATCAGTAGAGAACACGGCATGATACGAATTTCCATACCATTTGCAGGTGAAGAATGATACTGCCGTTTGGGTGATACCTTGATATGTAATGATCATGATTTGAATCAACGATAATACATAGGCGTTGGGTCTCAAAAACATTTCTGATAGTTTCTGTTTGGACGCCTCATATCCCTTGATACTCACATATAAAATTTTTGTTTTTAGGGCGCCACTTCGAGATGATTCGTTTTGACTTGATTCCACTTCATTTTGCTCAGACTGATCATCTTCGTTTGATTCATCTGTGTCGAATGACAATATAACTTCAGGTCTACTGGCTGCCCCCACGTTTGCTCCCTCTCGTTTTAATTGAATACATGCAATTAAAATCTTGATGATGCAACAAATGAGAAAACTGAATCCCAGCAATGCAAAGAAACTAAATTGCTCAATAACATTCGTTAAAAGGATAAGATATCCATCTCGGGCAAAAGGACACTTGAGTGTTGGTGAACTCTTGGATTTTCCAACGAATAGTGCTGAGAAGTTAAAGTCAAATAAGGATTTGGTCCATTGGAGGAATTGACCCGATGGAATCATTAGTGTCAGCGTTTGAGCAAAGAAGAATAAGAGCTTCGATGCACTGTTGGAGGCTGGTGACTGACAAGACACATGATTAAATAGAAATAGTCCACCCAGATAAATCATGAATAAGAATATTCCTAAGCCATCTACGTTTGTCTTGTTACATTCCAGACATTTGTTTCCCCAATTTGAGTAGCCAGCTTTACACGCGCGACAAACAGGGTATTTGGGATCTCGATTCCCTTGACATTCATTACCACCTGAGCAAAAATCGTTGTTACAAGCATAACTATGAGCAATTCCATCATTGGCAACCGAGACCCAGTATCCACTCATCGATTCAACACTATTTCTTTCACAGTATGAGTTCAAAGGACAACTGTGACAAAATGACATATTGTGACCAAAATTGTAACTGCCCATCTCACATGGTTTGCATTTTTCATATGGTTGTGATCCATTCACATTGTAATGTTGGAGAGCATACCCAGGAGTGCATACTTGCATGAGAGCAGATAGAGATATTTCATATTCCTCGACGTGTACGCTTCTGAGAGTCAGATTCATGACTTCTCCGGTCAAACCAGATATTCTGGTATTTGTAAACACAGCAACCCCAGTTTCTGGAGATATAATCACATTTTGATCTCCACTAACTTTAGGGGAACCATTTGATCGAAGTATAGAAACGGACATACCGGAAATACCTATTACGGTCTGATTGAAACAATCAGAGATTGAAACTGTCATCATAAATTGATTATCTGGAAATGTAGCAAACTGGATACTCTGGTCAATGTGGCTATATGTATAATTGAACGGAACACCTTCATCAAAAGTGATATCTTTCAGCAGAATAGAAACAGGTTTCGAAGCAAGTATAGGACCATATCCTCGGGCAGTGTTGCTCGAGCCAACTTTAGAAAAAAGTTTGGCAAATGTTGGTAGGTGCTCGTTAGCATCATTAGAATCGAGATAGATCACTCCTCCTGCCAGGTCCGCCTTGTTATCCTGAAATGTGTAATTAAATTCAGACACTGCAACAAAATCTGTGATCATATCAGAGTAATACATAGCGCCGCCATAAGTAGCTTCATTTCCAACAAAATACAACACAGAAGCGTTGTATACTACATTAATTGATCCTTGAAATGCTATTGCTCCACCGTATAATGCCTTGTTGTAACTGAATGAAGCACCAAAGAAGGTGATCGCTTCTTCTTCGGCAGCATAGGAAGAATAGAGAAACATAGAACCTCCTTGTGCTGCGGTATTGCGTACATATGATGTGTTTCCATGTAAACTGATGGAAGAGTCCTGAGCAAATATGGCTCCTCCTCTACTTTGGTCATTGAGGGAGGTATTACAAGAGTTTTGTTCGAAAAGAGAGTCTGATATGCTAACTTCTGCATTAAAAATGTATAGAGCTCCACCCTCAGCTTGTAGTGCCTTCTTCTGCTTTGCAATGGAACCTTGAGCATTATTGTTCTCAAATGTAGATGATCTAATCTGAGCGGCTCCATAGTAAACTGCGATGGCCCCTCCATCAGGAGCGTGATTCCTTGTGAATGTGCTTCCAGATATTTCCAGAGTACTCTCATAACTATATACCGCTGCTCCTGACTTAAGATTGCTATTTTCAACAAATGTGGAGTTGATAAATGATGATAATGTTCGAATCTCATAGTACGCAGGATTGTTTCTCGTAAAGATTGTATGTTGTAGTACGGATGAGGATTTGGTACAGTTGATGGCAGGACTGTTCATATAGAAACTGCAGTGCTCCATCTTTACAATCGTTTCATGTAAATACAATCCCTTCGTATTAGCTATGTGAGTGCGGAATATTGAAATTTCAGAACCTCGTTTATCCTCTTCCAAATGTGTCGAAAATAGAGGATGCTTTATGCCATCAAAGCGAGTATTATCGATAGAAATTTGGACATGCACAAAGCAATCGAACACAGTTGTCTCTTTTGAGTTTTCAAACACCGAATTCCTCACAACCACCTGAGATTCAGCTACAAGTTTTAGGAAAGAGCTGATTGAGCTATCTGATAGCGTTATATTATCGATTACAATTTCGGACGATCCAACTTCATCTTGATTATCCTCAATGAGGAATACGTGCGTCCCACTCATGTTCACAAATTGTGTGTTTCTCAGCTCTAACTTGAGATTCTGCAACACTAGTAGATTGTCTGTATTCACATTTTGAAAGTGACAATCATTGATACGCACCCAGTAAGGTATTTCAAGAATAGAGATATCTTCAAATGGACTGTCATACAGAACAATCAACGAATTTGTCCAATTCTCAAATATATTATTTTCTAAAACAAATGTTAACCTGTTGTCTCCTGCAAAATCAGGATCCAACTGAAATAGTGCCAAACCTATCACATTCTCTATTTTCACACCAATCAATGACAATTCTTCAATCTTACTATCCTTTTGCACATAAAGCAAGTAGGGAGAATTGCCAAAATGCAACCGAATCGTGCTGTTCTGCTCTACTACTTTTTCTCCACCATGTGTGTCCTTCAGCTTTGTGTTATTTTCGTGCTTTCGATAGTAACTCGACAAGGACATCAAATGCAACCGATAAAGTTCTTCTGGTACTATCGGCATTTCCAGTCGACTGCTATTACCACCATTACTACTACTATTACGATCATAAAAGTAGTAGTCATTTCCCAACAAAACAATCCAACATTCTTGTTCTTTAGCAGTTGCCTCACCATTGCAAAAATGAGTGAGAGCAAACTGGATGGATTGACAAGGTGTTTGAACAGAGAGGCAACGATCGTCGTCAGCATCTTGACCGTCAACTCCATCGACAAACACTGTTGTCGTAGAGACGATGGAGGTTTGTTGTTCGGTTACTGCGATGCAAGCAAGCAAAAGGATGACAATGACGAAACAGCAGTTGAATAACAGCTGGGACCATTGGTATTCTTTGTGTGACATCCTTCTTTCAAGCTTGTTCGTTTTTCTCGCTTTAGTTCAAATTTTACTTTCCAAAGAAACTCGGAATATCCCTAATCGGAGATACTCACTCCGCAAGAATTGTGAAATCGAATCAGATCTTGTGTTTTTCGAACAATGTGACATAATAGCGAAACCACTAACAGTTGCAAGAAGAGCATCTCCCTATGCGTCTGGTAAATCTCAAGAACACGATTCCACCGTTTTGTCGGATATTTTTTTGGCGGAGAAGAAAAGTTTACGGCTCATCCGGCCAATTAAAATCATGACTTGAAAACAACGAACATGGATCAGCTCGAAGATTTGGAACAAACACCAGTGGAGGATGATCAGTTCAATGAGGATGAATTTGTTGTTCATCAAGTAACTAGAACAAACGATGAAGAACCTCACAATGAATTGGTTAGTGATGGTGCATCGGAACATTCCAATCGTTCTTTCTCGAGCTCCAATAAAGAAGTCACCAATGTGGTAGATAGTGATTCGTTTATCGTAGAAAAGAAAGAAAAGAAGATGAGGAGGGAGAAGAGTACAGATGGTAAGGTGAAGAGGAGGAGGAAGAAGAAGTTACTTCTTGGTGAACAAACATTGACGAGTGAAGAAACGACTCCAATGGAAAAGATGGAGGTGGTGGATGATGTTGTGTCCATAGAGGATGGTACTAGTAGTCATAGTAGTAAGAGCAGCATGAGTTCATTGAAACGCATTCAATCACTGGATCCAACTGACAACGTTGTGGACGAGATGATGAGCACAGATGGTGAAGTCATGGACGTTCTGAACAAAATTGATGATGCAGAAAACAATCAACAAAGTGACGCAGAAGGAGAGGAAGAACATAATAGACTGGTAGGTCAAGTGGAGTCATTACCGCAAGAAGAAGTTTTTACAAAGCGCGAAATACACTATAGTGATACTGAGATTACAGAAGCCGGAGAGTTAATGTATCTTGGGTTTTTGAACGAAACTCTACCTGTTATGAATGGCGTTATAATGGACATGACAAGAAGGAGAAATCTATTACAGAGGAAGCAAATCATTTTGAATTCCGTGAATCGTACAACATCCAAAGATGACGAAGACTTAGAGAATCAGAACAAAGCTATTAGGAAGGACAGATCTGATTTTGCTCAACGAGAAAAAATGGCAGTGAAATGTTCAGAAGAGGTGGATAGAATTATCAAACAAATTGATTCTCTGCAGGAGTCAATGTTAAAGAAGTATCGAGAGGTAGATAAAAGGGAAGAGGGAATATTTGTGGAAAAGAAACCATATATGTTGAATTTCTTGGACCGAATGGTTGAACATCGCCTAATGAGAGAAGAAGATGGTCTAAATACTTACTTTAACGAAGACGGTCATTTAATACATGAACCGGATCCTACAAGGCACTTCTTCATGAAGGAAGAGGATTATCAATATCAAATAGGAGAATGCGAGTCCATTGAGTTGAAGCGAACGATTCCCACATTGACAATATCGAACACCACCAAAGATGTGAAACTATACAAGTTGGATATAGAAGTTGAAAAATTGTTCTTCGAAAATCATCCTCTGATGTCAGAAGAAGAGATATTGTGCATGAAGTTGAAGCAGATGTGCAAGACATACGAAAAATTAAAACTTGCAGCGACGTTGAATTCACATGCTTCAAAAATAAGAGCTTTGGAAGAAGAACTTGTGCAAATGAGAAAGTATCGAGACAGAAACTACATCGATCGAGCGTCATCCTTTTATTCTACTCTCACCAACGATGATCAATTGAACGAGATGCACAAAATAAGAGGTGAATTAAGAAAATGTCGGAGAGAGTTTGAGAACGAAGAAGCTCATCGAATATCGCTGGTAAACCTCATCGCGAAGATGTGGAAAAGAGTAAAGGAGGTGAGAAAACTGAATGGATATTCGACATCCAATGTCAAAGTGTCTTTCATTCGACATGAAAACAACAGAGAAAAAGAAGAGGAGGAGCTTGAACATCAAATAGTTCAGGAACTTCTCGAGCTTGAAGAGGAAACAGAGTGGGAGTACATTCAAGAAATGAGAAGATACAATGCACATATTCAGTCTTCAACTCGAGAGGTAATACTCGTTTCAAGACCAGAGAAGACAATTTTGGATCATCAACAGACTGCCCATCAAATAAGAGAACGAATTTTAACATCGCGGAGGTATCCAGGGGAGCCAATTATTGATCCAAAACTGGATAGCACGGAGATCGCTCACGAAACTGCTGTCAACGAGAGGGAGAGATATCGACTTGTGTCTAATCAAATATTTTTAATCGAAGTGTACGTGAATGGTGAATACCTCTCGAAAACGAAATCAAGAGTGATGGGACCAAATTTTTCTGTTTGCTTTGGAGAGATGATGACAGCTCTTGTGCTCCATTGGCCAGAGTCCGTCATGTTAAAAATCATCAAAAAGGGAATAGTAAACAAAGAGATAGCATCAATATATGCGGCGATTCCTGGTTTAGAAGTTAATATAGAAAAGGCTGCACAGAGAATTAATTTTACAGATAGTTCTTCCAGCCGCTGGGTTGAGCTCTTTCAAGGATCCGCAAGAATTGGAGAAATGACCGCGAGTGGGAGTTTAAAAACTCGGTTAAGGTGGTCAGCCATGGACAAGGATGGAACTGCCGAGGCTCCTCCCCGAGGAGTTGAGAATGGTCTTGATAATGAACACTTGCCTACGACACGAGATTTGTTGAACATAGAAAGAATTACTAAGTGGATGGATCAAAACAATGTAGATCCCAATGACCCGAGAAATACAGGACTATTATCAATGATTGAGATGATCAAGAATAAGAGTATAGAGAGCAAAGGATTTTATCTGAATGAACAAGATGATTCATTATTTTTTAAGGACGATAACGAAGCCTATCATCGTAGAATTCACCTACTTCAACTGAGACATAGGTATGGAGATAAACTACCATTACGAGTGCCAATAGATGAAATGGATATATCTCAGAAAGTAGTTAGACAGTATGAAAGTCAGATTCGTAGAATGAAAAAGAATTACCGAACTCTCTCTACTCACAAGCAAAAGGTTCGAGACAGCATTTACATCAGCAACAACGCCAAGAAATTGATTAAACGGAACGTGCATGTTTCAAGATATGTGAATGAAGTCGAGTTGCCCGAGTTTGATAACTCATTGGATTGGCTATCAAAATTCTTTGAAGAGAAACGACCTCTCAAACCGAATCGAATCGATCGAACAACAAGGTCCCAACATTTGGTGAATGAATGCAAGATCATTGTTCAAATTATTCGAGCATACAACATTCCTGTGAGACGAAATGATGAAGAGAAAGAAGCATACAGAAACTATAGGACCAAGAGAATGAGACAAGAAGAACAGAACACACTAGCGACTAAAACTGGCCGAGGAAACGAGAGTATGTTTGGAGGATATGAAGAACCAGATGTGGAAAAAGAAGAAAAAGATGATGACACGAACACTCAAGAAACTCTTGGAGAAGAGAGTTCAACAAATCATCATCAGAATTATTACTCTCATGAAATAGTAGATGTCCCAGATAGCGCCCAGAACGATAGAGTCCTACCGTACATTGCAGTATCCTTCCAAAAATATACTAAAAGATCGAAGATTGTCGAAGGACCCAATCCCCAATTCAACCAATCGTTAGAGCTTCCGTTTATTCCATTGAATCACGATTTCTCTTCAGAGTCACTCAAGTATACGGATGACAATATTTATATTGACATATTTGATGAATTGACGATAGATAACTTGAAAGATGATAGAATTGTTAATGTTTTGAGTCAAAGAAGTGAATTTAGGTGGTTAGGGTCAGTATCCATACCTTTCCAGACTCTCTACTTAAATGGTGGATCTTTACTTGGAACATTTTGTGTTAATACACCACTGATTTATCTCGGTTATGCGAAACAACAGATATCACAACCCACAGCCATAACTATTTGTATAACCATTGATCCTCCTTTGCCAACACCAGAAAAAGAAGAAAGTTTACTCTCCTCTGACGAACCTTCAGAAATATACCATTATTGTACCTGGTGGGCAAGAATGGCGAAGAGAAGAAAGAACTGTCAGAACCGAACAATTGGAGCTTTAGCACCGAATACAAGCGGTAAAGCCGCTCTGATCTGTAGATACATCAAAGAACAACGACCACCAGATGATATCGATACTGAAGAGAAAGCCTTCCGATTCGTAACTTTAATACCGTCCATTGATGACTACCACTTATTGGATCAGGAGGATGCATGGATGGACTCTCAAGAATTCCTCGATATAAAAGCAGGAGATCGAGAGGAACATGCAATCTTATTGTGCAACTATCTAAAATACTTGCGCAAAGATGAATCAAACATCTATGTTGTCCTAGGCAAAGGTGTACCTGAAGGAGAAACTGCGTATGTACTAACTGAGGAGATATCGAAACAATCGAACAATCCCCAAAGACATTCTACCCTGAAAAGATACTTGTTATGGAATTGTTACACCGGGCAACGATATGACTCAACAGACCCACTATGTCCACTGCATGAAGTGGGCGTCGTGTTCAATGAACACAATGTTTGGGCTTGTATTCAAGCAGAAGCAAGACCATCTCACAAGCAATTTAACTTCAATTTGGACAACAACTCCTCTTGGATTTCTCTTATTCGCGGACTCAACAATCCTATCAGTCAATTAATTCGAGAGAATGGTCGGCTGCCATCCCTGCAGACAACCAATTTGAAGTACACAGAAACAACAATGCTGTATCAAGAAAGGCTCCGGGAGAATGTCTCTCGAGCAATCAAAACAAGTTTCCTGAAATGGAGAGAGAGACAAGGAGTTGACTGGAATTATGAAGTATCGCGCCACTTGAAGGAACTGCTCGAAGTCTTCGAAGGTGCCAAACAAACCAATACGCCCGTCAGTCAAGCAGAACACGATCGAATATTGAAGAAGATTACGGATTCTTTTGTTCTTGTCGGATTCCCACTTCATTTCACCTTTACAGACATTCGAACCATCTTGAGAGAAGTGTACAACACGATGCTGCACGAGAATGACGAGAGAGGTGTTCAATTCGCCTTTGCCGTCCACATCCATCCCTATGTCAACAATGTCTGCAGCGTATGGCTCTACCTTGTCTCGCTGGTCAGTAAACGATATTGAGAGGACTCCTTCTTTTGTGCAACCATCTCCTGTCGCTCGCACGCCACCCGCAAGGAGCTCCCAAAACTCAACAACAAGCAACAACCCAAAAAAACCAAGTTCACAATTGTTCTGAACGACTTGACACACACAATTGTCAGGATTATCACAAACAAATGACGATAGCGACCATGAGAAGACACTCTATACTCTCTTCCATGGCATTTTCATCGTCATCATTGTTGTGGTTGTTACTATGGATATCATCATCTCTATTGTTGTTGATGATGATGATGACGGACAAGTCAATGACGCTTGCCAAACGTCTTCACAAGATTGACCACGATTGGGATGTGTTTCCCGTGATGCCAGGCAGAGGAACATTAAGGCAATTGGTGCGTGATGTTGTGAATCCGTATCGGTTCTTTGTCGTGTACGACACGTATAGTTCTTTGGCGCCAGACGGTAGCTCTTACTCGGGTGGTAACACGAGTTTTATTGAATTTGATTTGGAAAAACAAATTGATAATGTGTTGGCTCAGATACCGTTGAAAGAAGACATGGATGACAGTGATTTGTTGTTTACGTCGATTGTGACGGTAGAGTCGATTCCTTCGACGAATCGACACTGTGTGACTCATTATCAGAAAAAGGATGTCATTACTTGTTTTGTTCTTTATTCGCAGTACTTGTCCATTTATTCATACATGTTGGCAGAGTATCCTGCGAGTATAAAGCACATTCCTCTGTATGGTGATAGTCATGCGACACTGAATCCGAAAAATGTGTTTCTGGATACGCGATATGCCTTTTTGGCCATTGTAGAGCTAACAGGTGAGGTGGTGAGCAAGGCCAGAGTGTACAGAATTCCTCTTGATTGGTCGGATGATGGAATCAAGACACTCGATATGAGATTTGTTCGGAATAAGAATGTCTTATTGAGCAAGTTGTCCAGCACGCACATGGCAATCATTTATGAATTAACAAAGGACGGTTCTCTCACGATTGATGTCGTCAGTAAGGAAACAATGACTGTTGTCGAGTCAGTGAGTGTACCGAATGTGTATTTGCTGACATCGGAGAAGAGTCATGAGTTTATTACGAGGGAGAGAGGCGCCAACACAACATTGTCCTTTTTGGTCCAGAATAGTGTAAGCAAAGAGATACAGATTGTGCAAGTATACTACTCTGAAACAACTCCATTGGAATTGAACATGATCACAATTGAGAATTCGGCTCGGTTAGACAGTTCTTTTGTCAGTTATGCGTTTGTAATTGACGAATTGGTCATATATCGAATGGTTAACTTTGGTTTTGTCTACTACCGAGTGACGTACAATGAAACACATGCAAGCGTGTACGACCGTGATTCCTTTAATCTTCCCAATAAGAAATATATTGACCTGTTTTCGCCAGTTATGTTGCTCACGGTGGACGATCACGACTATTTTGTTGCACTGCAAGGCTCGCTTATTAGACTGTTCAAAGATGCGAAAACGAGGAGCAGCACTTATGATTTTAGTCAGGAGGCTTCAACTATGAATGTTGTGCACGGTTCTGTGATCAAGAACGATACCCTTGCTGTTATGTTGACCAACTGTTTGTTTTTCGTCGGATTGAATGGTCAATCATACACTCAAATTTATCGAGTAGCCCGTGGCGGCTCCCAGTCTACCTTTGCAACAATTGTGGCTGATGAAAGAGAGGATTATCCCTACATTTATCTGACATACGACAGTGAAAAGAATGACGCAACCAAATTTTTAACATTCTCACTTACAAACAAGACAGTGTTGAATTATACAACTGGATCTCTGATTCGCACCAAGAATGGACTGTTTCACAATGGCCTCGTCTACTATCAGTCTGATCACTCTTTAGTGGAGTTTGACCCTGCACGGAACACTGTTACCCATTTCAAGTCGAGTAATTGCCTAAGTTCATTCAATTTTCTTCACCCAGTGGACAATAGAACTCTTTTGAGTTTAGGGTGGACGATTTGCAACATTAACCTTCAGGACATCACCACCAGTGGCAATTTTGTTAACAAGACCGTGTTTGAACCTCCGAATGTTCTTGAAGTGAACTTTTGGCACTATTCTGCGGTGTTTTCTCGATTTCTGCTATTTCAGTATGATGAAACTGGATTTCAAACGAAAATTACTCAGATTGGTAACTATGCCTACCGTGATTTGGGCAATTTTAAGATATCTGACACGACCAAGCACACTCTTTCGGCTGAGTCACGTGCCGTTCTGGATTATAGAGTTCTGGACCATCAACTGATTATGGTTTTCAACGATGAAAAGGTTGTACCGATTACAACTGTTTGGTTCTACAACACAAACATGGAATTATTTGGAAAGATTGAAAACTTGCCAATACATATTCGTACTGTCCATCAACTGAGGGATGGGCGAATATTCTTGGTTGGAGATCGATCCAGGGTCATTTCTCTCACGGTTTCAATTCCAAAGAAGAACCAGTCTAAGAGCACTTGGTACATTCCATTGATCATTGTGGTCGGTGCGTTCGGTGTGATTATCATTTTCGCCATACCGTATGCCTTCTGTATGTATCAGTGTCACCGCATACGAAAGAGAAAACGGTTAGCAGACGAGTTAGAAGAGAGATTACTCAATCAGATGGAGCTTGATATGACTACTTCGAGTTCGAATCGGTCATCAGAGTGGGACATGGCATCTGTCATGGTTCCGATAGAAGAGATTAAATTTACGAAACGAATTAATGAAGGTGCGAGCGGTGTCGTCTATCTCGGTTCTTGGAAAGGAGCCGCTGTTGCAATCAAGCGATTCAAAGTTGATGACGAAGAGGCCTTCATCAAGGAAGTGAGCATCCTTTATCAATTAAGACACCCATATTTGCTGACACTGTATGGCGCATCTATCGATGATCATGGACACAACTACATCATTACACAATTTGCTCAGTTTGGTAGCTTGGATGACGTGCTGTACAAGAAGAAGATTACACTTAGATTCTCTCAAAAAATCGCCATTCTCTCTCAGATTGCTCAAGCCATCACCTACCTGCACAAGAAGGAACCTAAGAAGATTATTCACAGAGATTTGAAACCTCAGAATATTTTGTTGCATGAGTTGAACGAAGTTCGAATTTGTGACTTTGGTGTCAGCAAAGCTGCCAGCACGAATACAATGACATCAAAAACTTTTGGAACGCTTGAATACATGGCTCCCGAACTGTTACTTCAGTTGTCAAAGTATGATGAGAAGGTAGACGTGTATTCTTTTGGTATTATTATGCATGAATTGCTCATGGTGAAGAAACCATTTAGTGACATGCCCTCGAGCGGTGAATCGTCCATTTCCATGAGTCTATTCGCACTAGGATCTAAGATTATTCGTGGTGAAAGACCTTTCGTGCCATTTGACTTCGAGTCCGAGGAGCTTGAGCAGCAGCAACAAATCATGAATCACTTCTCAAAGACACACCAATGTAACTTGAACGAACTACCCAACACTCACTACGAACCGCTAAGAGATACGATATGTTTACTTGTGAAGAACTATTTTAGGTTGTGCGCGAGATGTTGGGACGACAACCCAGAGAATCGTCCTTCTTTTGCAGAGATTGAAACCCTTCTCAAGGATTTACAACAGTTTGGGCAGTTTCAGAATGTTATTTGAGGTGGTACTTTAAATAATTGAGTTTTCACTTAATTCACGGCGATGCTATGTCCCATTGAAGCTCCTCAGTCAAACAGAACCCTTAACTTGCTGAAATTACTCCGCTCATGAATGTTCAAGCGCGAGTGAAGGTTGACGGGCTTTTTTCACAGTGTTGTCGGCGAAACAAGAAAAACAACATCAATTTCAAGAAAACAGAGAAAACAACATCTTTATTGTGTGTGATTGTGTTGAAACATCCATCCTCTTCCCCCCCACTCAAAAATGGAACAAATCGTCAACTTACTTGCCAACACCTTCAACCCAAACACTCAAATTCAAAAGCAATCAGAGTTGGAGCTTAAGCAAGCTTCTTCTCAAGCCGGATTCATGCAAGTCCTGCTTCAAATTATCATGATGAATCAAGTTCAAATTCATGTGCGACAAGCTGCTTCCATTTACTTGAAAAACTATGTTCACAAGTATTGGCAAAAGCATGCACATATTGCACAGGACAAGCCATTTTTGAAGCAAAATATTCTGCAGGCAGTTGTGCATGCACCACAACAACTAAAGTATGTTGATGACACCTCGAAGCTTTGTTTTTTTTTAGTGTGGTTGTAAAGTACGCGTCTGATTTTGGCGCCAAAAAGCTCTTTCTGGCGCCAACTGTCAGACTACAATTTTGAGATGGATTGCGCAATTTATGAGAGAAATGGAAAGCTAACGTGCTTGTTTTTTCTCCAAAACTCTTCTATATGATTTAGGGTACAATTATGTTGTGCGTTGCACTCTATGATTGTTGCAGAGTATCCAAGCTCATGGCCCACCCTAGTTGATGAAATTTTGACTCTTTTAAAGTCAAATGACATTAACAGCACCCATGCTGCTCTGTTGTGTCTATCAGAGCTATTCAAGGCATACAAGTACTCCATAGAAGAAGAACACAAGACCATTCTGAACAATTTGGTGAGCAGAACTTTTGAGGTGCTCATTGACTTGCAACAATATCTGTTGCAACAACAACAAGACACGAGTGTCAATCAAGGTGAACGAGGCGAATTTTTTGCGCAAATGCGACTCATTCTCGCCAAAATTTTCTGGAATGCGATGAACATGGGCACTCCACAATTCTTTTTCCAAAATCCTGCTCATTTCGAGCGATGGATGCAATTGTTTATGTCATCTGTTCAAATATCGATTCCTCAACAGGCAGATGATCAATCTGCTCACTGGAAAACAATCAAGTGGCTCTCTCATGTTGCCTATCGGTTGTTGAGCATGTATTTGCATCCTACAGTGTTGGAAGTGAATGATGCAAACGCTGAAGCAACATCCAAGTTTTCCAACTTTTTCCTGGACAAGTTTGCAATGCCATGGTTGAGCATTTTTGTCGGTATGCTCGACGCGTACAACAAGGGTGAAAAATCACAGATTCCAAAACGTATTTTAGCTCTAGCACTCACATTTGTTCACGGTGTGATTCAGAATCAAAAGCTCTATGATGCTACTCTGAAATCAAAGCTCCCCTATGTGATTGCACATATTGTGTTCCCATTCTTGTGCTTCAATGCAGAGGACAAGGAACTGTGGGAGTCTGATCCTCAAGAGTATCAGCGAGTTGCTTTTGCGGTTGATGAAGACATGTTCAGTCCAAAGGCAGCAGCTGCCAGTGTCATTATTGATTTGGTCAAGGTGAGAAAGAATGAAGCTCTACCAGCATATCTCGCCTTCATCAATCAAGAGCTAACACAATACAATCAAATGGATGCACAACACAAGAATTATCCATTGAAGGATGGTATCTTGTTCAGTATTGGATCACTGAGGAGTCAATTGAGAAAGGCCAAGCAAACCAAGGACAGCTTGGAAATGATGCTCATGGCTCACGTGTTCCCAGAGTTTGAGAATCCAAATGGTTTCTTGAGAGCAAAGGCATGTTGGCTCTTGGGTCAATTCAGTATGATCAAATGGTCCAATTCTGAGAATATGGTTGCCGCATTGCGCAAGGTGTTGAACTGCTTGAACGACAATGAATTGCCAGTCAAGGTTCAAGCTGGATTGGCATTGACTGACTTTTTGAACAATCCTGACGCAATGAAGGAAGTGAAACCCATTCTTCCACAATTGTTGCAAGTTTTCTTGCAGAATATGAACGATATGGAACACGAGAAGGTTGTGGAGAGTATTGAGCTGTTGATTGATGCATTCCATGATGAGATGGAACCTTACGCGATGGCTATTATCAGCAAGATGACCGAGACATTCTTGCGTCTGTTTGATGACGATGAAGAAGAAGAAGCAGAGTTTGTCATGGCAGGTTGCTTGAGAACAATTATTACACTGATGGGTGCATTGCACAATAAGACTCACTTGTTCCCACAGATTGAAAGAGCTGTTTATCCAATTGTTGTTAAGATTTTGGAATCAAGCAACGGAATGGAATACATTTCTGAGGGATTGGAGATTTTGACCAATTTAACCTTCTATTCTCAAGGTCCGCACATTAGCAGAGAATTGTGGCAATTGTTCCCAATGATGGGCAACATTTTCAAGGAGTATGCCTATGATTACGTGTATGACTTTGTTGCTCCAATTGATAACTATGTGAGCAAGGATCCCGACAACTTTTTGGCCAATCCAACAAACATGGAAATTGTCATGTACATGATTAACATTTTCCTGTCTGATGATGAAGCCGTTGAAAAGGAATCACAATCTGCTGTCAAGATGGCCAGTATTTTGTTGCAATACTTGAGAGGCAGAATCGACAATGTCATGCCAAAGCTACTCGAATTAATTATTGGTCGCTTATCAAAGGCAACCACCACTGCTTTGAAGATTTTGTTGCTGGATGCCGTTGGTGATGCTCTTATTTACAACACTGACCTTACTTTGCAATTCATGGAGAAGACACAATGCACCACGAGCGTGTTTGGTCTCTGGTTGACCTCAATTCCAAAGTTCCAAAGACTGTATGACAAGAAGGTTACTGTTCTTGCACTGTCCACTCTCATTGGAAGAGATATGACGACACTACCTTCTTCTATTCAATCGAATATTGGTCAAATTATAACAACATGTGTCAGAATGTTGATCGAAATGCGCCAGCAAAGAATCGAGGAGAAGCAGGCCGACGAAGAAGCTGAGCGCGATAGACAAGATCTATTGTCCAGCATTCAGAACGGATACACTGGAGATGACGAAGATGATGACGAGGACGAAGATTTCCAAAGACAAGTTACTGATGATGAGGATGATGCTGGTGGCATTGACATTACTGGAATGCAACACAGCAAGGCCTTCAAGAGTTTGATTGCCCAATTGTCTAACACAAAGTGGGATGAGCAAGCCGATGATGACGAATTGGATGAGGAGGAAGCATTCTGCTCTGGTGTGGACACTATGGATGAGAACATCATCTTTGGTTCTGCAGCCAAAGCTTTCGCAGACAGATATCCAGATCCAATGAGACAAATTGGTTCTTCTCTGAATTCAGAGGAGCAATCTGCTTTCCAACAATTGATGACTCCATCACAATAAACACTCCCCTAGCCAGATACAAAAATCGATTTGTTTTATAAACCATCAGTTTCAACATTCTCGCTATGTGTGTCAAGTTGCTTCATCGTCCGCTTGTCCCATCGCTTCAACTGTTGCGAGATCTCCTTTTGGTTGCTATGATCGTCCACACTCAACATAATGACCATCAGGGGCATAATCAAGGGAAACATTACGCAAACTGCAAATACACTCGGTATCAAAAATCCAAAGGCAATTATGTAACGAGGAGCGACGTGACGTATGCCAAACGAGTTCTCAATGACGATCACATAAATAAAATGCAGAATGTACAAACTCATATAGAACGACTGAATGAGAAGCGAGATTTGCGCCAATGAGAAAGTCAGTTTAGGCATGCGTAAAAAGAAGTACCTGTTCATAGAGACTAAATGAATGCCATTCTTATCGTCCAAAGGTACGGATAGATCGTCTTGATCATTGTACAACACGTCTCGATTTCCATCTCGGCGCTCGTTAGTGTCATTATGTACACCACTCTCTACAACTCGAATTTGTTCCAAATGATTCGATATTATCTTGCTGGGTGGATGCGGTGAAGTGCTCTCCTGCTGAGACAAGAGAGATATTTCATCAGATTCTTGATAGGAGAAGGGATTCACTTCAGCGTGTAGTGCCCTTGTATGACTCGTTTGTTTGTCCTTGCAAAAGCTATCCACATGAGCAGAAATATATCTACTGTAAGCTGCTCTTAAAGACACATACACAATAGCAGATATAAACAAACTTCCTCCAGAGAATAGAGACACAAATAATGGAACTCCAGAATTCGTCGTACTAAAGTCAAACAGCTTATTACGCAAATAATTGATACCAAATACTACACAACAACCAATCCAAGTTTTGGAATCAATTTCAATAATGTGAACAAACATGTGTAATGCGCATTGCTTCAAGTAATGATCGAACCTAAATGATCGACCCATCAAATCATTCACCTGTATGAACCGTTGTCGCACAGTGAAATAATTCAATCTATCTAAAGCACACGTATAATTGTACCACAATCGATACTTAAACATGAGAGCAATCTTGTTTGAACTATTGACTTTGTCCCTCACGTGCTTGTAATAGCTGATTGCTCTGTCCTCTGATCCCTCCTCATATCTCTTCCATCTCTTCCATGTTCTTCTCATCAAGTAATACCACAGTGCAACCATTGACACATAGAACACACTCAGGAAGAATAAACTAACATGAACAAAGTCAAAAATCAACACTCTTCTCTCTACTCTCTCATGCTCCGTTTCATGAATGTTGTGCTCTGGTGGAAATCCCATCTTGGTGGCCAAATAGCTCGACAGTTCAAACAAGTTCTCAAACATGTTTAAACTCTCGAGCATATTAATAAACAAACCAATGAGACCCATGAACATGAGTTCCTTGTAAATCTTGTTGAGCATGGTCAAATGAATGATATTGTCCTTGAATTTGTGCTCTAGGTGATGAGCCAAGATCTCAGCAGCAACCGTAAACATCAAAGCAACGACCATTCCTATTGAAAAGCTCTCAGAGTTGTCCTTGCAGTTCAATCTTTGACCTAGATTGTAGATTGTCACATGAGTCATGTTGTAGCAATATTCATTGCGATCATGAACTGGATTGTGGCTTGAATGCTGATTCCCATTGTTGCTGAACACAGCTGCAAAGCTATCGAGCTTTTCAGTCTCCAGCGACGACGACGCTTGACTAATTTCTGAGCTATTGTAAAGAAAAGGCGCCGTTTCATTAATTTCCCTCCCGCGCTGCACATCTTGCTTGAACTTCATGAGAAGATGGAAGACAATCAATGAAATCATGAAGAGTACGAGGGGTCGTTTCCACCCAAACCGATAATTCAGTCCAGTGTGACTGCTGGGACCATGAGGGAACGTCATTGTTGTTCTTCTTCTATTTTCTGCTGTCAAATTTGAATGGAATGTTCGGAGAAATGTTGGGAGGGGTTGGATAGTGAATTGGAAGTGAAAAAACTGGCCAGGTTCTGCACTTGAAGGGCTTGTGTGGTTTATTCTTGTTGTATGACTAGTACTTCTAGAGCAGGTGGGCTTCCAGTTAATTCTAGAGGTGCAGGTGGTTCATCCACTATTGAGGAGGAATCCTCTTCAGGATGGACGGCTTCATAGCAAACAACGTCTTGCTGGATCTCACTGCAGGTTAATTCATCGAGGGGTTTGCCAATGGTCTCTACTGGCGTTGTGGATTGTACCTTTGCCTTTTCTTCCTTTTGGTGTGACAATTCTTTGTTGTCAGTCATTTCAATGACTTCTCCACACTCTGACTCCTGAGCTTTGTGACTACTGTTCACAACTTGAACAACATTATTATCATCCATGTTCGACTTCTTCTTGGTAATCTTTTCGTGGAACACGGCGCAAACTACAAACGATATCATACACTCAGATAAATGGGAGATGATAAAGTTAATGTGTCCTCGAGTCAAAACGCCGGTCATAGCCACAAAATATGCAGGAATACGGAACACCATTAGAAGAAAGACACAACAAAAGAGAATGACCACCCTCTTGAGAGCCTTCTTTGCACATGCCATATACAATGTATAGATTCCAATCCTCAGAGCCAGAATAATGAAGAAGAGTCCTGCGCAGAAAATGTACGAGCTCATCAGTGAGAAGAACACGTAGGAGGAAGCAGACGAGAAAGTGGGCTTGAATATGATCAGGAACAGAAAAACAAGATCTGTTATCACAGTGGCCAGAATCACTGTTGAAGCAATACCATACAACAAGTATGACACTTTCCTTCCAACTAGTCCTATACCAACCAGAACCTTGATGAATATGATACAGACAGAAAGAATGAGAGCAATTGGCAGAATGTATGAGATCGTCCGAATGTAAACAAAAGCGTTCTGGAGAGCTAGGAACTTCTTTGCCTGCTTCGGATCCCTGAAATTAAATGTTTGGAACACTCTTGCAATACGCACAGCGGATGAAGCAATGCACAAGATGTTGAATATGATACACAATATAAACACAGGTAATCTGTTCCACTTTCTCTTGTATACAACAGGCATGAGTACTCCTAGAGTAACTAACAATCCGATGGAATAAATGATGAGAAAAATTGGAGTAGAAGCCTTCTCCGTTCTTGCTTTCCTTAGACTGGCAGCAGTTGCTCCACTTCCGGGATATGTCCCGTTTCCTGTAGCTGTTCCGTTCAAAGCATTTACCCAGAGAAGTACGTCGATAATAGCTTCAGACATGTTTTTCAGTAGTATAATTGCATGGAACGGAGAGAAAAGAGAGATGTGGAATACTACTTTAGCCTAAAGATTCTCACAAACAATGGAGTCAACTGTCAATCCCTTGTGTCGCCAGGTTCACCATACCAGGGGTCGCCGATGTCGATGTCATCTAATGTGCTTAACTCATTGGGAAGATACAAGCGACGTTGAGTTGAAATTTTGACGCAGATGACAACTAACGTCAAAACATGTTCCAGAGGAGCATGAAAACAACCTTTAAAAAGAAGAAGGGGTATCATTTGTCATCGGAAAACCGGGATCATACAGAACTATAAAATCTCTATTCCCTCTGCCTAGAAACGAATCTACCACAAACATACCACCATAACAAAACAAATCATGTACCATACAAACTTTTTCGTGCTCACCATTTTGATCCTGGCAAGTGTGGCGACTCTTGTCCTTTGCAAGAAGAGCTCCCCTTTCCATGCCGCTCAAGTCTCTCTTGAGGAACAAGTAAGATTGAGATGCTCTCTGAAGTCCACTGACGAGGTCATTACCGCTTGGAACGGAACTTTGACTGCCAGCATTGACGGTGCTCCATTTGCTCCAATCTTTGACATCGTCGGTGTCAATATTGCAAGATGTATCAAGATGGGTGACAACTATGTTACTACTCAGCGTGAAATGCAATTGTACCTTGACCCAGTCACCAAGAAAAAGTTGACCACTTGGTTGAATCCATTCACCAATGAGAATGTCACCGTGGTTCACGTTGCCAATGATCCAGTACAATTCCCATTGTACGCTGCAAGTTATCCAATGCCTGCAAGCAGCTTGACTGACAGCATCACTGAATTTTCTTCCACTGTGAATCTCTTCTATCCAAACACTCTATTCGGAAATGCTTCCTATGTACCATATAGCCCTGACAGAATGTACAAGGCTGCTGAATATTTCAAGTTCTTCACTGAGACCAAGGGTTTGAGAAAGAAGAGCAAGAAGCAAGTTGATGAATACACTATGGCTTGGAACAGAGTTTCTCCATTCTTGCCATTCATGAAGATGGGTGCAACTCGTGGATACTTGATCCAAGCTGCTGAAGCTGCCAAGATTAAGAGCATTGATGAATTGCCTGCTGTTTTGAGAGCTGAATTGAACAGAAACCCAGGTTACAAGCATGCTCCACCATGCTATTTGAATGTTCCAAACGAGTCTTCCTGGACCTACTTCAAGAAGCATTTCAATGCTTATTTGGAAGGTGCTGAGTTCCCGCTCATCTTGGGTGAAACCACTGGTCAGTGCAAACAATTGTAAACTATAAAAGAATCTCGTTTGTAAACTAACTAGTATTGTCATTTCTTGTGCAAATGTTGTTCTCAATTCATCACCAGCTATGCGTCGAATCAGAGAAAGACTTATCTTTTATTCCATCTCAATAAATAGGTTACCCTCGCGTGACTTCAATCAAATAAATTCGTAAAATTGAAATCTTGGGTTGAATTAGCTGGAGCCAAATCAGCAAGAATTTGTAAAACAGTCGCGTCATCGAGCAGTAAATCCTCCATGTTCAGATCTAGATCTACAAAAGAGGAGACATTTGTATTGAGTCCCAAGTATTGTTGGTCAGCGTGTTGTGTGTTCATATTTGATATCGATTGACGTGATTGATCGACTGATGCAATCCATTGATTGACCTCCCTTAACAGAGTTATGCCCTTCTCTGGCAATCGCCGCGAAATATCCAACAATTCTAATATACGAGCATCTATGCGAAGAATGTCTAGCACGGACTCTCCCCGCAGTGCGCATTGAAAGTGAACAGATACAGCAACGCACACTTGCCTTACGTTCCATAGAGTATCGATTGGTAATTTTGGAAAACTTGCGAGAAACAGTGATATTTGATCACTGACTTCTCTCTTGAACGCATAGAGATGATTCAACGTCTCATTCGGTGTACTTTGAACCACTCTAGACTCCTCATTCAATATACAATCTATTTTGCAACTGAGTAAATCTAACGTTGCTGTCGCGCTCTGAGGAACATCATTAATAATCTGTTGCAACAAGTCTAACATGGTAGACAGTGCTGCCAAGTCTACAGATTGATCATCTCTTGTAATTCTCTGCTTGATCACATTAATCAAATCTTCCAACAGGCGATTCTTGACCGAGTTATCAATCCACAACTTGCTCTTTAACAACATTCGATTCAACCGAATTCTCTTCTTTAATGATTTTGCAATCATTTTATATCCTCTCAAATCATTTGGATCCGCTAGTTTGCACTCTGATCTCCACTTGAACGTTCCATAACATGCCTTTAATTGTGCCGAGGGTGATCGAGCTGATTTCAAATAGGATTTCACCAGTCCCATCCACTGTTCATACCCTCCTCTATTATCAAAATGATACACTCGTTCATAAATGGACATGTTCATGGCTGCCCAAGCCAATTTTTCATTATAGGGTATCGCTTTAAACAAATCTACACGCAACAACAATGTCTGACACATTCGATTCAATTGTCGAATAATGTTTCGCAACCGATTCTCCAATTCTTCTTCATGTCGTTCCACTGCTAAAATTCTACTGAGTGACATCATTTGTACACTGCACCAAACAGCCTTATTCACATGCAAATCAAATTGATAATGTTCACTATTACCACTACTACTACTATTATTACTACCACTATTACCACTATTACTACTATTACTACTACTACTACTAGTCGCCTGATGATGATTTTGGTTATTATTATTGTGATCAATGTTGTGATGAGTCTGTTTACTCTCTGCTGCAAGAACAGCTTCACTCACCAAATTCTGTGGCACTAAATTCCAATGTGCATTACACTCTCTATAATAAAAATTGACTAAATCAGATGTTCTGAATGGTACTTCTGGTTCGATTGGAACTCTATCATCATCATCTCCTTCGTCTCCTTCTTCGTCTTCTTCTCCATCTTCATCTCCATCACTATCATGACTATGACTACTACTACTACTGCTCATATCATTATTGTTGTTGTGATGAGAGGTGTGATGATCGATTTTCATCTTCTTTTTTTTCTTATGGTTATCATCATCATTGAGTTCGTTGGTTGCGACTGCTGTGGCTACTGTGTTTGTTCGTCTTCTGGGTCGACGTTTTTTTGGTGGTGCATATTCGCAAGTTTTTCCACTTTTGAGACATTGTGAACAACAGGGAAGAATTTTGTCGCATTTTGTGTGAGCGGAACGACATGGTTGACATGCGATTCGATAGTGTGGTGGTTGTTGTTGTTGTTCTTGTTGTTGTGATGATGATGAAGGTGGAAGATTGGAGTTTTGTTGTGGTGGTTGAGTCAGTTGTGGAGAAGGAGTGGATGTTGTTGTTGTTGTTGGTGAGTCATGGTGGAAGGTGAGAGTGGTGTTGGGGGAGGCAGAAGCAGCCGAATGGAGAGGAGCAATGGCATGCATCAGTGACTCAAAGTGTTGCTGCATTAGTTGGCGTTGGTGGTTAGTTCAGTTCTGTTGTTGGGCGAGAGAGACCATGGTCCCAGATCGACAACCAATTTGAGCGTTGGACAATTGGAATAATACTGTCGGAGGTGCGAAGACTTCAACGACAATTCTGAAGTTCAACCGTTCGTTGCTCCGACTTTTTTGGTTCAATGAAAAAATACTTGTGCCGATCAATGCCATCAAGCGAGAGACATGGAAGTTTGATGAACCTTACATGTACTTTGGTTGCGTGAGAATCCATGCTTAGAAGGTACTTTCCAATTTGAAAAGTATTCCCCTGGATTTTCTCCATGAAACGCCAATGCGATACGCTCGCACTTTACCGGAGGTTATGCGGGTGGCGCGCCTTGGAAATTTTGAACTAAAAAGGTGCGCGATGATTATGTCCTTGAGCAGCCAATAACAAACCAATACAAAACAAACAAGACCAACACTTAATAAGCATACCTATTGCTACCTTGTATATAAACACATAACTATGGCCCGACATAAGAGAGAAAAGAGTGTAAAGGCTTTCAAGAAGAGTAAACCACACAAGATGGCGGATTTTGAAGATCCAGCCGATCCAAAGTTTGTCAGTCCTATCATGGTCTGGTGGTACTTTGGACCAGAGAATATTCTACTATTAATTGGAATGTTTGGAGCTGCGGGCTTTGGTTGTATACCCATTCTGTTGTTCATGCTGTTGGGTGATATGATTGATAGCATGTCGACATCCACTGGTGTTTCTACGTCAATGATTGTGACCCAAGCAACGAGTCTAAAGGCGGTGACAAAGCAGAGTGTTGTCATGAGTGATTTAGCTACAAAGATGGCCTATGTTGCAGTGGGTGCCTTTGTTGCTCAAGTCATTCATTTCTTCTGTATGAATTTTGCTCATGGAAGAGTTGGAACTCGTCTCAAGACGGCATACTTTGACTCACTGATGGATCAAGAGATTGGATACTTTGATATGAAGAGAACTGGTCAATTGATCAATGATATGACAGAAGCAATGGAGTTGATTCAAGAAACATACACGAACAAGCTCGGAGAACTTGCCACGCACGGTGCTCAAATTGTGTTCGGATTTATTATGGCCCTGGTTGCTGGATGGAAGATGGCTCTCGTGATGATGGCCATTATACCTCTATTCGTTCTCATTCTAGCGTTTACTGGTGTTGGAGTCACTATTGCTCAGAAATTGATTAATCGCATCAACGGACAAGCAGCCAACATTTCCAATGAAGTCGTGAGTGCCATGAGAACCATTCGATCAATGGATGGAGAGGAGAGAGAAAAGAAGAGATTCTTCCACAAGTTGTTGGAGATTCACAAGGTCTACTTGTTTAAAGCAGCTGTGATTGCTGGTACAGTTCCATTTGCCATTTTCTTCAATTATGGTAATATTGCGCTTGGTTTCTGGTTTGGAGGTACACTTGTGGTCAAGGGCGAGATAACTCTTGGTATTATGTTTCAAGTGTACGGTTACATTCTGATGAGTACTATTGGTATTGCGAATGGTCTTAAGATTCTTCCCGAGTTTGGTAAAGCTTCCCAGAATATCAGAGATCTATTGAAGGTGATCAGAAGACATCCACTGATGAACCCTAGTGGCGGTCTTCAACCAGAGAAAGTAGTGGGCCACATTGAGTTCAAGAATGTCACCTTCTCGTATCCAACAAGACCAAACACTCAAGTTTTGAAGAACTTTAACCTTACCATTCATCCTGGTCAAGCTGTTGCCTTGGTCGGTGCTTCAGGTTCAGGTAAATCGACGATAGTTGGTCTGCTAGAGAAGTTTTATCAAGCAGATTCTGGACAAATTATCTTGGATGGCAATGACTTGAACGAAATTGATCCTCGGTGGTTGCACAGAAATATTGGAATTGTGACACAGGAACCAACACTGTTTGCCTCTTCCATCAGAGATAATATATTGTATGCCGTGCAACAATCTGGAAGGCAAGTGACCGAACAAGATGTGATTGATGCAGCAATTGCAGCCAATGCACATGACTTTATCATGTCACTTCCTGATGGATATAACACTATGCTAGGAGAGAGAGGTGTTTCAATGTCTGGTGGTCAAAAGCAAAGAATTGCAATTGCAAGAGCAATGATTCAAGATCCAAAGTTGTTGTTGCTTGATGAAGCAACAAGTGCATTGGACACACAGTCAGAATCCATTGTGCAAGAAGCGTTGAACAAGTTGATGGAGGGAAGGACGTCTATCATCATTGCTCATCGTCTGTCAACGGTTATTGACTCAGATGTGATTGTTGTGATGAACAAGGGAGAGATCAAGGAGATGGGAACTCATCTGGAGTTAGTGAACATGCCAGATGGATATTATCGCAAACTGGCTTCTAAGCAAATGTTGTTACCAGGTGGACCATCCACAACCACCAACACACAAGAGTCATCTGATGGAGAATCATCAGACGGCTCGGATGATGAAGGAGAAGAGGGTATGGTAAAAATTGATATCCTGGAGCTCCAGAATCGAGAAGATAAGAAATAAACTCGTCGTATCAATTTTTGTGAACTTCATCAAAGAAGCCTGTTTGATCATTTAATTAGCCTTTTTCAACTCAAGGTCAATAAGAAACACATGGACGTCCTGGGATTCTTGACAGTTTACGGAGATAGCACTGGGCTCATAATCGACTTGAGAGAAAATTATTGGCGTTATTACTGCAACACGACCAGTCGAGTATTAAGGGCAGAATTTTTGATGTTTCAGATGGAGCACGTATTGAACCCTATCTGGTCACTCCATCACAGTATGATTGTTTCAACAGAAATGGAACTGATAACAGGATTTGCAACAACCAAGGATATTGCATCGCTCCTAATACATGCTCCTGTCATGCACATAGTCTCGGGGAAGAGTGCGGCGCTTTTTACGATTGTTTTGGATTGCTTGCCAACGATTCTCAAGTTTGTTATGGTCGAGGCAGCTGTGAGGGAGCAGATGTATGTACCTTGAATCATCATCATCATATTCATCTTCTTCTTCATCTTTATCTTCATCTTCATTGAAATTATTTGAAATTTCATCGTCGTCCATACCTCTGAGAACAGGTATGTTGGTCGTAGCAGAGGACAGCACTGAGAATTTTTGATATTTTATCTTGGCAGAAGCAACAGCAGCCTTCAATTGAGAGTCTTGTGACCGACTGAGTCGTATTGCAAGCTTTGCGTCTTCTTGTTCTTGCAAAATCTTTGCAATGGCAGAGTCTGTCATGTCATGCAAAGTTGATTCATCGACGTCATAGCTAGCATTTGCATGCTGTTGTTGTTGTTGTTGTAGTTGCACCACATTTTCTGTCGCAGCAGAACGGACTTGTTCTTCAACGTCAATTTGGTTCAAATCAACATGGATAGCAGCACCCTCATGCATTTGATCTTCAAGTAAATCGTAAACTTTATAATGTTCATCGTTATCGATCTCTTGTACAATCGTTTGTGTGAATGCACCAAGAGACATTTTCATATTCTTTTTTGCTTGTTGTTGTTTTGGGTGAGTCATTTGCTTGTTGTTGTTTGATGACTGTTGTGTTGTTGTTTTGTGTGCACTTTTTGAACTACAAGAGTCAAGTGTCGTGTTCGAATGAGCTAGTTCAACAATCAATCTCGAAGACGAAGTTGGATTGATCAATTTCGTCTCTAACAGTTCCAATCTTCAAGAACTTCAATGAACGAATTGAGTTAAATGTTGGAATAGGCCAAAATCTGGAATCTCACACCGTATCGTAAGGTCTTCCAGATTGACGGCATGAAGCAAAGAGACGCAATAATGTCTAAACGTTGACGATCGATATCTAACACCTTGAGTGACAGCGAGTTTTGAGCGAGCACAGAGGAAAATTAAATCAGCATTCGAAAAATTATAGCTTTCTCTGTTCATCAATACTCATATTACCTCATTGTGGAGAGACAACATAAGCATTCTTTTCACGAATTTTATGCTCCATCTTGCCTGCCGAAGGATGTAGTATCAGATCAGAGAAATCCTATTCGGAAAGAAGTTATTATTATCTTTTCTGTTATGATTCCATTGATCATCATTGCAATTGTTATTGGGTATATCCCCACTCACTTTTTCATTAGAACGATCGTAATTGAAAAAAGGAAACAGAGTGAATTAGAATATAAGTTGCCTCTATTGGTGCCTCGATATCCCGATCGAAACGGCCGACATCAGCCTGGCAAGTTTAGAGTTCACATTTCAAGGTGCCGATACGCACGTCGAGGCGAGGAAGATATTTCTGTAGCTATCATTTCTAGAGAGCAGATGTAAAACAGATTCAATGAGCTTATTCCAGTTGTGGTTTATTTTTTTTTCAAGGTATTATTATTGCTTTTGCCATAGTAGTATTGATAATAATACTGATCTTCATCATCTTATTTGTATCTGTTGTTGGTTGATTTGAGGAACAGGTGTGGTACAAACGAAGTTGTGAAATACACTGAGACTCTGGAGTTGATAAACACAAATCTGCGAGCAGTTATAGACACCAATAGTGTTGAGTAATAGGGTACCAGTATGTAGTTGGAGTGGTTGTTTGAGGAGGAGTATTTTTTGTGGGACAAAACAAAAAGTGACCTTGCTCGGTAAGTTGGAGCTTCATTGACTTCATTGAATAGAGAAAATTGTAAAGTAACTATGTTGGAAGCATAAAAAGGCCAACTAAATGAAACGCACCCAAAAATATTCGACATCAAAATGATACACAGCCTTTTTTCTTCCGTATGCAAACAACACCCTGACAAGATTGCAATTGTTTCCAAGGGTGAACATATAACATACCAGCAACTTTATGACCACACGGAAAGGATGTGTTCATTGATTCTCGACAAGATGGAAACACCAATCCAAGAGACACCGATTGGATTTTGTTTGAGCAGAGGGTGGAAACTAATTTCAGTGATGATGGCAATTATGAAAATTGGAGGATGTTATGTGCCATTTGATCCATCATATCCCATAGAAAGGTTAACACATATTTTACTTGACGTAAATCCAGCATTGATGATAATTGATGATTTTGTACCAGCAATTTTTTTGGACAAACTGGCACAGAAATCCATCGTTATGGTGAATGAGTCTGCACCCAAAATATCTGTTCAACCAAATGATTCATCAACCCTGGCGTACATTATTTACACATCAGGGTCATCGGGAAAACCCAAAGGTGTTATGATCGAACAACACTCAATCATAAATTTCATCAAAAGTGCCAGTAGATTGTGTCATGTGACCTCCAATTCGCGACTTTTGAGTTATATTTCCATGGGTTTTGATGCAGCTGGTTGGGACATATATCTATCCATCTTCAATGGGGCCACTTTGTACATTGCAGATGATGAAATTTGTTTGTCACCTGGTGACATCCATAAATGCATCAAGAACAACAACATTACCATGGTAAGTGTGACACCTGCATTTCTGTCTTTGATGCCCAAAGAGGATTTACCTTCATTATCAATGTTGGTTGTGATGGGAGACATGGCTGATTCAAAAAATATGGAGTTCTGGTGTGATGGAAATCGAACTGTGGTAAACGGATATGGTCCAACAGAAACTACAATTGGTGCAACTCTTCATTTTTTTAAGAATGGAGATGATCCATCGGTTATTGGAAAACCATTTGATGGTTATGATTTGTACATATTCGACGAATCCATGAATACATGCTCTGAGGGTGAATTGTTTATTGGTGGATTGGGTGTTGCACGTGGTTACTTTGGCATGACCGATTATACCAATCAAAAATTTGTTGAGACAAAGTATGGTAGACTATACAAAACGGGAGACTTGGTAAGAATGAATTGTGATGGAAACTTGGAATTTATTGGGAGAGTGGACAACCAAGTGAAAATTAGAGGAGTGAGAATCGAAATTGAAGAAATTGAAAGTTTGGTGGGCAAGATTTCGAACATCAGCCAGTGTGCAGTTAGATGTTTCACAAATTCTGCCAACAATCAAAAATATTTGGTTGTGTATTATTGCTCAAATGGAAAGAACCGAGGCCAACAAATTCGTTTGCATCTCCAGGAGCATCTTCATCCAGCAGTAGTGCCAAGTCATTATGTCAGTATGACACATCTCCCAATGAATGCACATGGAAAGGTAGACAGAATGAAGTTGGAACCACCAAGCATCAAAAACACTTCATACGAACCTCCTAAAACACCTCTAGAAAAAATTGTTGTCGAGATTTTTGAACAAGTGTTTCAGATGGATGGACTTGGTCGTGATGCCAATTTTTTGGAGTTGGGTGGCCATTCAATGGTTGCCCAAATGGTTTCGTCGTTACTGTCACAATCAGGATACAATATTTCGGTCTCTGATATTTTACGTCATCCAGTTGTATCAGAATTTGTAGAGTACATCAAACCTGAATGTAACCCAAAACATTTGAGTAGTAATGAAACATTAGAACCGTTGCCCTTGACATCCACCCAAATAGAAGTCTGGAATCACCAACAGCTGAACCCTCAAAGTCCTTTATACAACTTGCCATTAATATTTTCAATCAAGGGGACATTGGATGTGAGTGCACTTGAATCAACATTGAGTACAGTTTTTAATCAACACTTTGCTCTCAGGTGTGTTATTGAAATGAACGATGGAATACTACAACAATCACCAAAACACGAATTCAGTTTCAAGTTGGAGCCAAAAATTGTTGATCCAGATTTCATGTTGAGTGAGGCAACAAAAATTATTCAGTATCCATTTTGTTTGAGTGATGGTCCACTGGTCAGAGTTGAAATATTGAGGAACAGCATGGATGAAAAACATCATGTACTCATCATTGTCAAACATGGAATCGTGATTGATTCATTCTCAGAGAGACTCCTTATTGAAAAAATTTCGAATCTATATTGCACTGAAATTTCTGTTGGCAACAAAAATGATTTTGCCAGTTATCGCAATTTTGTTTTGGACAACTCAATCAGTTACAGAGATGTTGAGTACTGGAACAATTATTTGAATGGTTTTGTACCACTGGTATTAAAAGGTGACAAGGAACAGAATGGTGGTATGAGAACAAAGAAGACATTTAACATAGGCACTAAATTGCAAACTTATTGTGCACTATTTCATTGTACGCCATATGCAGTCCTATTAAGTTCTTTGAATTTAATGTTGTTGAAATACACTGGACAATGTGACATTTCTATTGGCACCGAAGTGGCACTGAGAGGTGAATCATATGTATCGAATACTGTTGGACTGCTAGTTTTACCAATGATTGCCAGAAACAAAATCAATCCTAAAATGACATTGAGTGATTTGATTGAACTGGTCACCACAAACATTCATAAGTCAATGGATCATACACGAATTGGGTTTAGAGACATTCTTTCAATTTGCAAGCAGTTTTCAGAAATGCACCCTGCAACATTGATGTTTGTGATGCAAAACATGGAGAGCGATTCTAAACTGGTTTTAAAAGACACGAAAGTCGAAAGAATTGATATTCACCATGATTCAAATATGTTCCCTATGTGCTGGAATGTGTACTTGGACAACGGAAGCTTGTTGATTGATGTTGAACATTCTTGTATCTACTCTGACAAGTTCGTTAATTCCATGTTGCGGAACTATGGGCACATTCTGGAACAACTTTTGGACAAACTAAATCGTTGCACCCCAGTGAGTGAAATTTCAACATTGTCAAAAGACGAATTGAGTTGCATCAAAAAAATTGGACATGGCGAAATTTTGAATGGGCCAGAAACCTTGTCAATCACAGCAGAAATTGATCGAAGGGCAAAAGAAACACCAAATTTTGCCGTTATTAGATATTCAACACCTGATGGACGTTATATGGACGCAACATTGACTTATTTCGAGTTAAACAATATGTCCAATCATCTAGCACATATCATCATGAATCAATTTGGTGTAAAATGTGGTGATAGCGTTGGAATATGCATGAACAGAAGTTGTGATATGATTGTGGTAATGCTGGCAATCCTCAAGGTTGGTGCTTGCTACATACCAATGGATCCAACATATCCAATCAACCGTTTGAATTATATGATAGAAGACTCATGCCCAGTACTGGTAATTGCAACAAGAAAATCATCTCTTAAACTGGAAAATGCACAAAACATATTGGTGCTCGATGATATTCTTCTTGAAAAAACATTGCGAGAAAATATCGAACATTCGACACCCAATAACATTGCATACATTATTTACACATCTGGATCAACTGGAGCTCCAAAGGCATGTATCATCAGACACAACTCGATTATGAATGTCATCCAATATTTTTCTAAGAGACTGAATTTGAGGAAGAGTGACAAAGTGTGGAATCTCACAAGTATTTCGTTTGACATTATGGCGCTTGAAGTTTTTATGCCACTGATAATTGGATGTCAATTAATGGTTTGTCCAGTATGTGTTGCCTCCAACCCTGTTGACTTGGTTGATTGGATCAATGCAGAAAAACCAACAGTTCTGCAAGCAACACCCACTTTATTTTCTTTGATTGGAACACATATTCAACCCAACAATGACATGACTATTCTTGTTGGTGGTGAAGTATTGACGTCAAAGATTTGCGAAAAATTATTAATGATAACATCAAAAGTCTACAATGTTTATGGACCATCAGAAACAACTATATGGTCATTGTGCAAGAAAATTGAAAGTTGTGATTCGATTACCATTGGAAAACCAATTTCAAATACTGTTTGTTATGTAATGGATGAAACCTTGAATTTAGTTCCACGTGGTTCTGTTGGGGAACTGTTTATTGGTGGAATTGGTGTTGCAGATGGATATTGGATGAAAAATGAATTAACCAAACAAAGATTTGTGAATACACTTGATGGAAGATTGTATCGAACAGGCGATTTAGTGAAATTGAATTTTGATGGAGAGTTCGAATTTTTGGGCAGAACAGATTTTCAAGTAAAAATTCGTGGACACAGAATCGAAGTCAATGAATTAATAGGCACCATCGAAAGTCACCCATGTGTGAAAAGGGCGGTTGTGATGACCAGAACGATTTTGGATCAACAGTATTTAATTGCATACTATATGTCAGATGAAGAACAAAATGTGAGGTCACATATTGAATCAACATTACCATCCTGGATGATGCCAAGTTTCATAATTCACATGGAAAAGTTTCCAGAAACATTGAATGGAAAGGTGGATGTAAACAAACTACCAATGCCAAATCAAAGATTTGACAAATCAAATTTGTTGGGTGAATACGTGGCACCAGAAACACCAGACCACAAGAAAATGTGTGATGTTTGGACTTCAATTCTTCATATTGAAAAGATTTCAATCGACGAAAGTTTTATCAATTTGGGTGCCACTTCGCTCACTTATCCAATATTTGTCGAAACTATCCAAAAAGTGTTTGGGAAAAGAATTACAATTGAACAATTGATTAGAAATTCGACTATCAGGAAACTTGTGATGTTGGTTACAAGAACAGAACAAAGTTCTCAATAACCCGTACTCGAAAAATAAAATTAGTTTTGGGATGGCCGTTTTAGGAAAAAAATTGATGTTGACGATTACAGTTATTGACTTGAGCCTTCTTGTAGGAGTACAAACAACTGCATACAAGTGTATGAAATACCCAATCTTTACTAAATTGTTTTCTGGATCAAAGCATCACTTCTTGAATAGATTTGCTTCGCACTTCTTCGAATATCCAGGTGATGGTCACTCTGTATCACGTAATGCCTTTAAGATTTTAGGAATAACTGTATCAATATTCCTGTGGGTAATAAATTTTGACTAGCTTCCAAGAGAAAAAAAAAAACTCGCTTCCTGAGGTTAAACGATTGAGCCAATTCATTTAGAAGAAAGTCTTCCGAATGAACAGTATCGTCCATTGCGGAAGGCAGTGGTGGGAGTTGCGTGCCATTGTAGTGGCACTCGGTTTTTCATTTTGTCCGCGCTCTTGTTATTGGCGCCAGCAATTTGTTCGCAGTAATAACGCACAAACAAACAGACAAGATGTCGTCGACAAAGAGCGAGTCAGAGGACAATCTCTTCGAATCTATCGAGAGTTCCAAATTAGTGACCCGAGGAAATCAAAAGTTCATTGTTGTTAAACTTCATGAAAACTTGACTCCAAAGAAGAGAAGGAGAGATGTTCTGGAAAAAATTGACATGGCTCTCGAGTACAAGAGACCATGTAAAAGAAGAAAACAAAGTACTATTGACGCAGAAGAAACATCACAAGAAGAACATGGAACTGAATGTCAGTATTGCTCGTCAAACCTCACAAACAAGTCGTGCAAAGAGCACGGAACTGGGTTAGAGAGTATGGTATCTATGAAACATAGTTGAACTGTCCGTCAGGCACGAGAATCGCTGAATCTCTTGCCCAAAATACCCTGTGTTTGTTGTATGTATCGTACAGTATTCTTTCCAGTGCGATGAGAAAGGCCCACCCTATGTATTGATTGTTCGCGGGTACAACTCCAATTTTTGCCTTGTATAATGTCCTGTTCACCAACAAACAAACTAACAAACAAACGGAATCATGCCTGTAGAATTCATGGGTGCATGAGATGATAACCCAGCCGTTACTTGTCTTGATATTGAACTGGTGGCTGATATGATGGTGAACATCACTGCCACAGAACAAGTCATTGCTGACGTATTGTTGAGGTTAGCTGCCTAAAAGCAGTTTGTGAACTTTGAGTTGACTTACTCAAGATGCCTTGATGTCGTCAATCCAAGATATTTGTGGGCTATGTTCTCCCGATGCACAGGCACTACTGACATTGCAAAGAACGTCTCGTTAGTCAGCACGGAGACAACCAAGAGCAAAAAGTGGATTTCAGTGCTAGGGAAGTTGATGTTAGATGAGTTGGAAGCAAGAATCATATGGAGGGGAAGACTGCATCATCAAGTTCAAGAGCTCAAGAAACTCATTGTACGCCCCGATATCGTGGTTTTACTAGGTGCCTGTGTCTCAAGTGGCATCCTTCTTGCGGTGTCTGTAGCAAAGTGTAAACACATTACGTTGCTAGGAGTCGTGGGACGAGAGAGCTTCAACGGAGACTATTGCGACTTCAAGAACAGAGACATTGGCCTTTTGCCCATGGTTGAAAACGCACGCATGCTGATCACGGTGAGAACCCCGTCACAGTCTCCGTTCAGAAAAGCAATGAATCAAATAAATGGAGGATTAGTGTGCTGAATGAGTGTTTTTATTCTGCTCCGTGCTTTGTGTGTACTGGGACGACTTAATCCGTGCTTGTATTACTCTGGAGAATATGAAAGCTTTTATTGCCTCTCGGTTTAAACGAATGAGTATGGTTGCTCAACTACGACCATCTGCGTTCATTCAAAACCAAGACCCCTGTTAAAAATCCGGTTCCAAAACTTTCATTGAACTTTTGTTGGTTCTGGTCAACTGGGGTGGATACGAGACTTCTAGATTTCCGCTCGCTGGGCTCGCGTGTTAAGTTCAGGAGATGAACGGAGTTCTTGAACTCCTCGATTGTGGTGACATCCGGAGTTTCAACTCGCGGATTTGCATTTTATGAAGCTCAAACCTGACAATTTCCAAAGAAATAAAACTTAAGACACACAAGAAGAATGAAACTCATCCTCACACTGTCATTATTCTTGGCACTATTCGCTCTTGTTCACTCAAAGTACTACTGTTGTATGCCAAGAGGTCACAAGGTCTCCGTACGTGACTCTTCCATGACTGCGTCTCAATGCTCCTCAGGTGTTTATTGTGCTCAGAACAGTGCATCTGTAATGACGTACACGCATTACCCTGATTTCGATAACTATAGGTATCGTATTGACTTCCATCAAGAGTACCCAGCCAATCAAGGACCATTCCCAGAGGGTACGACCCTTGGATTCATCACAGACAAGTACACACTGCTCGGATACGAGTACGTCTTTAATGCAACAGATTGCTCATGCAGAAGAACTACTAAGCCATCTGATATTTTATATATCACTTGTGTGTCTGATGATTTTAAGTACGATAGAGAGATATCAATTGGTGTTGGACTCCAAGCTCAATTGTATCACGCAAGAAAAAAGAAAAGAGCTGGAAAATCAACGGTGCAAGTCCACACTGACAACATTGCACAAATATTTGACAAGCGTCCACAAGTACCACTTTGTGCAATGATCCATCAAGAAACTACCAGTCGTACCATCAGTTCTTCTGGAAGTTATGACTCTGTTGCCACAAGGACCATTGAATACTTTGATTTTACTCCTCACGCAAAAGATAGTAGCTATGTTGTTCCATCATATTGCCCATCTGAATGTTAAACATTGAATTTATAAACTGCAAGCCTTTCTTAATCAGACTGTATTACCGCCTACCACACAAAAAGAGAACAGAGTACCATGAAGTATGCCGAAGCAAGACCAAGCAAGCAACAGGTCCAATAACCTTGCACTTGACGCATATTTTATGAGCTAACATCTTTCACAGAAACCTTTTCCATCCACTCTGTCACGTTCATAGATGCTGTAGTTTCATACTCATTTGTTGCTTTCAATCCTTTAATCACTTGTTGGATAGCTTCTTGTGACTTGTTTTGAGACAACTTGAATTTGCCCTTAATATGATCACATTTGATTTCAAATCCAATAATTCCCTTCAGTAAGCCATTCTTTTACGCAGGATCTACCTTTTCGTTATCCCATAATTCATAAGCTTCTGGTTCATAAATTTCTGTCAAGTCATAAACAGAAGAAATTAATTGTTGTTCGTTCAATGATTTTGATTCAACTTGAACCTGCACATAGTTCCAAGTTGGAACAGATTTGCTTTGAATGGTTTCTGGGTAGATTTTTGGAGAAGTGTATGCATGTGGTCCGTTGAAAAATACAAGATGTTTCATCGTGCCTGTTGCTCCACTTGCCATCAACTGACAGTGAGAATTGGCTTTACCCAAATGGAACTGTAGTGAGTATGTCGGTTCACCTGCACTAGTGTCACAAGGGTTCTTTTTCAAGGTAAAGAGAACAGTCGACGTGTACAAGAGTGGTTCATTGCCATTCACTACAATGGTAGTGATTAATTTGGCAAAGCTATTGTCCCTTATAGCAGAGACCAAGTCACGGCTTTCTGTGAATGGAGGAATATGGAGCACTGAAATATCACCCTTACAATTGGATCTTTCCAGGTTGAGACAAAAGCTCCAGCATCACTATTGTCAAATGGCAGCATAGAATTCTATATGGCAGATTTTTCAGGAGGATATCCATTTATTGCAAAGCCGAATCGAGACTTGAATTTTGCAATCCACAGAAACACAAACACACAATCATGCCACGCCATACCTCACTGTTATTGGTTATTTGTTGCCTATGGTGATTGCCCTGGGCCTCGTGCCCAGACTGTGATACTCCAGTACGATTTTCTGAGCAAAGATCCAACTGCACCTACAGGATGCAGTCCTGGTAAGAACTTCAGGTTGGATGTCCCAGTTCGATCCAAGCCTGTTTACCTCGCGTTTGCAATGTCATCCTACTCGGGCAGGTTTGTTACAACCGACGCAAGCAGAACAAATCGGGTAACTGCCTCCATTCCGTTCGTACAGACAAGCATCAGAGTCAAGTATGCACCCTCTGATGTGTATGCTTACGACTCTGCTGTGTTGGTGCCTAGCGTAGCCTTCCAGAAGCACGGTTGTTGTGTGCGTCACAGTTTGTGTATTGGAGATTGTGGCACTCATATCTCAACAAATGGTTTTCACAGCTGATCACAGATTCACTCCCTCAGCCAAAGGATGGGGCTTCATTCGCTCCTTTTCCTCTCACTACTTAATTAGTGACTCTCGTGATTTTATCATTTGCCTATTTGATATTGTTGCAGTTCATGGACACTGGATACAAGTTAGTAGACGAGTCAGAGTCGAAGCATAGAGTCCCCGGATTCATTGCCAATCGATCAATCACAAGCAAAGCAATGTCAATGTTGGGAGTGTTGGGATTCGGGGTCATCAGTTGTACAGTGTCATTTATTCCAGCAGTCTGTGAAACGCTTTTGTTGTTCATTGCGAACTGGCATGAGCCAATCCACACCGGAGACTGTGATTGGGAGGAATGGATTGGTGATGCAATTGAGACATGATGCAATGGAAGCAACAACAATTGTGATGATTTCCATTGTTGTTGTTGTTGTTGTTGTTAATACCCATGTATTGATGAAAGTGGTGTTGTCATGTCTCCTCTTGGCAATGTTGCATTGTTTGGTTGCTGTTGAGGTATCTTTTCTCAGGAATCAGGCAGTAAATCAGCAACTGGATATTAAAGCTTTTTGAATGTAATAGAAGAACATGGAAAAGCAAGAATTGGAGGACAAGGAGTGTTTACTTCAGCCATACTTACAGTAGATATAAGGAATATCGATGAGATGAATCTTGTCAAGGAAAAGAAATTAACTTATCTCAACGACTTCACAGATGCGTTTGAATTGGCAGTTTTGAGATGCAAGGGCTTCATATATGACTTTACACAATCTGGTTTCATTGCTTACTTTAAGAGAACAGATCCAGCTATTAAAGCTGCACTTGATATGCATGCACTTGCTGCAACATTCACTGGATCACCAATACTAGCTGTAAGTATCCACAGTGGTAAGACATTGGTTGGTACATTGGGATCGTCTACGAGAATGAAGGGATCTGTACTTGGTAGAAACACTGTTGTTTAGACACTCTCAAAGAGTTAGCAAATAGATTTGATGCAGTGTTACTGATTACTAAGACAGCATTCAACAAAGCTACCAAACTCAAAAAGAATATAGTTAAACTCAGAGATGTTGGTAGAATACTGATTAATGGAAAGGAAGAGGAGATGTTACTTGCAGATCCACATAGCATACATTCGTACAAGTCTGGTTGGTGTGCTAAAGGAGATACCCAATGACAAACTTACCAATGTCTACGCAAAAAAAGCAAAGGAATTGTCAGATCAATGTAAAGGATCGTCAAGAGAAATTGGTATAAGAGATGCATTGAGAGATCCTATATATTTCCAAGGTTTCTATGGTTACTGTGAAGCAGAGCGTTCACCAGAGAATATTGATCTATGGAAGGAAATACAGAAGTATAGAACTCTCGAACCAGTACAAGAACGTATTCGACATGCTAGATATATCTGGAAAGACTATTTCCTTGAAGAATCTATTCATATGATCAATATCAATGACAAATTGAGGGCAGTAGTTAGATCAGGTATTACTCAGATTGATAAAGGTATACCTTTGATGGTACAGAGAAGGAGATGGAGCTACTAATGAATGACACATATGCCAGATTTAAGAAAAGTGATGCATTTGTATCATGTGTTGCAAAGACTGATCAAACACCAGCTAAGCCATACCTCAACTTTATGACATTATAAATTTATTTGTTTGTTTCACATGGTCTTGGTCCATCTATGAAGCTCTCTTCATTAATCATCTGTTTAATAAATTTCCAGTGCTCCAATTCATCACTTCCTTCATCGCCTGCTATTCTATCATCAACATACTCGTTTGCCCATTGACTTTGCTCGTAATAGCATGGACAATGACGTACGTTGTTCAATAATCTAAAGTCTTTGCTGTTAAAAGCTAGTCTAACTGCTTTATAGAAGGTTTCAATGCTTGTTCATTTATTTGATTTCAAAATTTAGAAAAGGGTGCACATGAACCAACCAACTGATGATGATGCACTTAGTCAGATGGTGCAAGACATGGTACAGCAAGCAAATCAACAAATTTCTCAAGAGCTGCAACAGCTTCGAGCAGAAATCAAAGCACGACAAGGAGTTGTTTTCAACCAGGATAGAGCGAATCAATATAATTAATGTTTATTACTACATCGTTTTTATAGATACCATACACATTCATTTTCAACACTTGTTGCCATCGAACTGCCTGTTGTACCAAATCGCAATGGGATCCATGGCAGACCCTCATTCAATCTCATCAACAAGAGTTTTGACCTCTTTACAAGCACCCATTCTGGAACATTTCATCATACCAGACACGTATGAATACATATCAAATGCAGAGTAACCCAATGGATTAATGGGTTACTCTTCCTGTGTATTGTTGTAGCACCAAACTAATCTGATGCAAACATAAACTTGACATCTTGTATTCTCTTTGCATCTTGAATGAAATGTCTCATTTGATTAGCTGCAAACAATGGATCGACCCTTTGTCCAGATGTGATTGATATACTGGTAACTGTTCTGGACGTCCACCATTCAAAAGTGTCCTTGTCTGGTGAACAACCTTCTCTATCAGAGATTTTGTATTTGAATGATCCGAGTATAGTTTTATCATGTTTTCTCAGTGTAGATGAAGAAAAAAATTGCCCCTACGATTTATAAACCTAACCCAATGCACACATGTTGTGTTGTTCTTGACTGTTATTTCTTTCTTTGGAGCGTATGTGATGGTGGTAGTTTGAGTAACAGTAGCTGCTTGCACTCGTGTTTCCAAATACGTAATTGCATCATTAATAGCATCCCACATCCTCTGTTGAGACGAATAAGTAACTCGCTGTATAGAGTGTGTGTGATTTCTCAACTGAGTCAATACATTGGTATATCTTGATATGTTCCCTTTGCTAAAACGTTCAGGTCTTGGACCTATCATACTCCTTAGTTCACTAAGTATGGCTCTTGGACGCGTGGCATTACAAGACATTGCTCTACCAAGGTCCTTGATTTCTGTGATTACCAATTCTTCTGATATGTTACGTGGCATAACTATGAGTTTGTTTGTTTTTTTGCGTGATTTCTTACAAACAGGAGTTCGTCCAACACTTTCGTTGTAAACTCTATGCTTATAAATTCCATGTGTTGTGTAATTGTTGACTGAGTATCAAATGACAACAAAACAAAGCAAGTACATCAGAGTTGTACTGAAAGATAAGAAGCCATATGCACATCGATCGACAACTAGTAGATGAGAAAGTAACTGACGCGATTGCACGTACCATTGCACTACTCAAGTATGAACACCAATAAAAAGTAATCTTTATTGAAGCTTCATATCTGTCAATAATTCCGCTGACTACGGTTTACCCAGTACGAATACTTCATCTGTATTCATACACTCCATGCACGGATCTGTAGTCATTCACAGCAACGTCAAAGTCTCCTTTTTGGCACATTTTACAAGAAGTCCTGACAGATCTGCTTCATCCTTTCGCCAATATCAAAACCGTTGGTATCCTTATTTGATAACTGAACTTCAGTCCCTGCTGCTGCGGTTATCTGTTGTGAGACATGCACCCTCTATTTTAGTTGTGCCCGAATCAATATTTCCCACATTAGACTGAAGAGTTGCACGTGCATGGTTCAACTGAGTTCCAAGTTGGTATACTTGTGCTTCTAGAGTCCCTTTCTGACTCAGAACAACTCCATATTCTTGAATGTAAATATTTCTTAAAAGACTTCACTGGAGGCTTTTCATACTCAAAACAGGTTAGACATATGATCAAACAGACTATCGAGAAGGAGTTTTCCACGATTTATACCTACTCTGAGGTTACTTGGTGGAAGTTGGGCACCTATGCTCCGGGAATGAAGCTGTCAACTCAATTTACAAACGCCGTTTCAAAACTACCTTTCGATAGATACGACCCAGATGCATATGAACTCTTTGTACAGAGTTTTGCCATCGACAAAGAGAGTAGAGAATACTTGGAACAAGCACATGTAGATATAGATGCTGCTGCTAACTTTCATCTACTTTCTCAGCTTGACATTGAAGCTGCTAAAAAACATTCTTACGATAAGGAAAAGTATGAGAAATTCAAGTCAAAGGTCAGCACAACCCAAGTAACTAGTGTTGGAGGAAACAATCTTGTACCGGGAAAGTTCTCTGAATGGGCAGAAACAACGAAGGACAAACCAGTCTGGTTTTCAGTAAGATTGCTAACAGAATTATTTACACTTTCCCACTGACGGCTTCATCTGACAGTACGGAACAGTGTGGCGGTATTGAGAATTATCGTCTCTAAGAGACGATCTATCTCTACTGTAATTAACAGATTTTAACTGCAACAAGATTAAAACAGCAACAGACCTTTATGACAGGATTTTTCAGAAAAGAATGAGATTAACACTGGACTGATAAGAGAACAGTTTTTTCAGATTATAGACTGGGATTTTAGACCTTTACATTCTTTTGAAGCATTAAATCTGTTATTTCAGTCATTTTTTGTTGTTTTTTAAGCGGATTGAGTTGCATTCCAGGACATGATTTCTGATTGACTTGAAATTCTCTTGACTTGATGATTTTCACCAGTTACAGAGATAATCTGGATATGATGGAGAGATTTCGTTGTTGAATGAGAGCAAGCTCATACTACCCTCATTGATTCTGTGGTACGTGATAAGGACAGTAGAGTCCAGTTGATTGCATACTACTATCTTCATCATATCCATGATTTGAAAGCTATTCTGGGCAAAGTAATGGCCAAATCTACAAGAAAGCATATCGAAATGAGAAAGTTCACACTCATCACTCTAAATTCTACTCTCCTTCATCTCGATACTAATAGTACTATCTACTTCTTAGATTGGTACCTCGTTAGTTTACAGAAATACGCAGCTCTGAGAACGTACTTCAACTTCGTGAACGTCTTGAAGCACCAGAATACAATCGACAAGCGCAGACAAAAGTTGAATCAACAAGTTATCAATGCTTTCCACTATGAGCCTACACGAATGGTATCTGAGGCCACCGCAGCTCCAGTTGAGAACAACGCACAACAGATCAGCTCCAGCCTTGATCCAGTGTCTTCTGATTCCAAGTCAGACTACTGCTTCAAGTGATGCAATTCCACTATCAAACTCTGATAATTCTCCTGCTCTAATCAGGCGAACTAATACCTCGAAAGGGTAATTCCAGAAGGAAGAAATGCAATGTAGTCAGAGCAACTGGCCAAGGTCATTCTACCTTCCTGTTCTGAAGGCATTGTTGCAGATAGAAGAGAATCACCATGGGAATCTGGATGACGTATTGAAGATCAAAGCATCTGTTGATGGATCAAAAGGGATTGTCGTCTTCACTATATCTCATCTGAACTGCAAAGTTTTTGCTGTACAATCTCGTGACTCCTGTATTCTGCTTTCCATGTATTCTGGTGATGAGGGTGAGCAAGAGTTCAAATCACATTTCCATAAAGTCCTTCCTGGACTGACGAACGTGAGCCTGAATGGCATGCAATACAAGGACAAACTCCTCCAATGCCAGCTGTATGTTGTCAATGACTGGAATATTTCACCAACATGTTTGACAATGGCATGTTCTGTGGAATTTGTGACTGTCCATTACATGAGAGACACAGATCATATGCTCCAGATCCAACCACTGGCCACTACATTCCATATAATGCTCGAATTCTAGTCTTCAAGAATGGATTAAATGGGGCAGTTGCTAGATACTGCATACTCCATTGCAAATGCAGAACTCATCAGTCGGAAAGATCAAACTCTGTATGACAAGCTTGCAGCCAGGATTAAGCAATATGCAAGTCTGAAGAAATTCAAATGGAGAGAGGAGAAAGGTGATGAAGATGATGATAACTTTGATCAGACCTCCAAACGATTTCTATTCAGTAGGGGTATCCAGATCACTGAGATGATGATGAATATCGAACATGCCTTCGAGGATATTGCTGATCCCAGCGAACTTCTTCTCTTACGCTTGAATAGATATATACACTTAGTGTATCTAGAGGCTGACTCTGAAACTCTCAAGCTCCGTGACAAGCAATTCCTCAGCATGCTGCAAAGCGTTTGGAATAGTATTTCGTTATAGATACCCCAATGTCAAAGGATCATACTACTACCACTACATAGTTCGTCATGTTCCAGAGGAAGCAGATAATGATCTTGTTTGGTCTCAACTGCAAAACCAAGGTGCTGAAGCCTTCCATTCTACCGACACTCAAATTCGAGATAATGCTTCAAGTAAGGGTGGTGGTTGGAAGAAGAAGGACTCTCATCTACAGATATTCTTATTACTTCTTCGTCGAGTGTATCTGTGCAGCAGTAATGATCTGAAGTGGTTGGGGAAGCAGAGCGACTACAACAAGAGAATATATGCCAAATCTGATCTGGATAAATCTGTGATCTCTGGAACTGAGAGTGATGAAAATGATCCAGATGCTCCAATTTATCCCGAGTCTGACGAAGAACTGGAAGCAGAATGTGCATCAATACTTGTCAATTAATCTGACATAATGTATGGTCAACCTGATGAATCTGGTGATGAATCTGAATCTGATGATGAAGACTATGTGGATACTATGGAGTTAGATGAAGAAAGTAATTGGGCAGAGAAATGCGGGTGGGTTTGGGTTTGGGTTTGGGTTGTCACATATCGGCTAGCCAAGACTGGCTGAATACAGTCAACTGTACGTTGTAAAAGTTGTTTTTGTATTCTTTATGGTCTGGAATGTTCAACTTAAGCTTTGTATGGAACAACTCACTATAGATTCTGAACTATCCCCCAAACTGTGATATGGAGTTGGGTTTTGAACTCAGAAAACCCAAATCTCTTGGAGCTATTGACTGATGAGTGTCGAAAAAATAGGCGGAACCAGGCATTTCGGCCTAGAAAAGCTTTTTTACAGAGGAACTATCTGGTTCCGCCTAAATTTTCGACTTTACAGAGGAACCAGCTGGTTCCGCCTAAAACTTGACTTTGTCAGTGGAACTATCTGGTTCCGCCTATAATATGACATTTTCAGTGGAACCAGCTGGTTCCGCCTAAATGCACACATGTCTAAGAGGAACCAGATAGTTCCGCCTAAGAAGATATCGACAGAGGAACTTGGGACTGAGGTCAGGGAGTTTCGAACTTCTGAAGGAAGATGCTGTGTGAGAGGGTCAGTTGAACGACAAGATTGAACTCCTTCATAACTTGATTGTAATACTTTGTGGGCGAATACAACATCCTAATGAATACATTCCCGGCAGTGAATGAAATTGACGATGGACGATGAACAGGAACGTGGGACAAGGAGAAGGCAAAGGACACAACATGAAATATTTTGTAACAAAGAATGATGAAGGAGCTTAAACTCCTTTGATGCAGGTCCAACTTGGATGAAGGAGTGCAAACATAAATACAATAAGTGAAACAAAGAGGATACAAAGACAGGAAAGGAGTTTGGAAAGTAATGAAAGGATATATGAAGGAGAATAACATCGCTTTACAAAGACTGTCATTGTATTCCTGCATAAATATTGGTTTTAAGATGATTTTGAGATTTTGATGAGAAAATAGATTTTGACTTGGGTTTGGGTTTGGGTTTGGGTTTGGGTTTGGGTTTGGGTTTGGGTTTGGGTTTGGGTTTGGGTTTGGGTTTGGGTTTGGGTTTGGGTTTGGGTTTGGGTTTGGGTTTGGGTTTGGGTTTGGGTTTGGGTTTGGGTTTGGGTTTGGGTTTGGGTTTGGGTTTGGGTTTGGGTTTGGGTTTGGGTTTGGGTTTGGGTTTGGGTTTGGGTTTGGGTTTGGGTTTGGGTTTGGGTTTGGGTTTGGGTTTGGGTTTGGGTTTGGGTTTGGGTTTGGGTTTGGGTTTGGGTTTGGGTTTGGGTTTGGGTTTGGGTTTGGGTTTGGGTTTGGGTTTGGGTTTGGGTTTGGGTTTGGGTTTGGGTTTGGGTTTGGGTTTGGGTTTGGGTTTGGGTTTGGGTTTGGGTTTGGGTTTGGGTTTGGGTTTGGGTTTGGGTTTGGGTTTGGGTTTGGGTTTGGGTTTGGGTTTGGGTTTGGGTTTGGGTTTGGGTTTGGGTTTGGGTTTGGGTTTGGGTTTGGGTTTGGGTTTGGGTTTGGGTTTGGGTTTGGGTTTGGGTTTGGGTTTGGGTTTGGGTTTGGGTTTGGGTTTGGGTTTGGGTTTGGGTTTGGGTTGGGTTTGGGTTTGGGTTTGGGTTTGGGTTTGGGTTTGGGTTTGGGTTTGGGTTTGGGTTTGGGTTTGGGTTTGGGTTTGGGTTTGGGTTTGGGTTTGGGGGTTTGGGTTGGGGTTGGGTTTGGGTTGGGTTTGGGTTTGGGTTTGGGTTTGGGTTTGGGTTTGG